>OZ023069.1:2500-602500 GCA_963992785.1 Tenthredo livida
TTAGGTCACAATTTTGCACTTAGGTTAGGAATTACTTAGGTTAGGAATTTCTTGGGTTAGGAATTACTTAGGTTAGAAATTACTTGGGTTAGGAATTATTTAGGTTAGGAATTTCTTGGGTTAGGATTTACTCAGGTTAGGATTTACTTGGGTTACAATTGACTTAGGTTACAATTTACTTAGGTAGAATATTCTTGAATTCAGAAAAAAAAGTTTGGAATGAAAAAAAAAGGTTTTTTTTAGCCGCCCCCCCGGGGGGCGCTGCGCGCCCCCCGGACCCCCCTCTCGAGCCGCTTCGCGGCTCGGTCGCTCGCTCGCTTCGCTCGCATAAACATACTTGGGTTAGGTCACAATTTTGAGGTTAGGTTACAATTTTGAGGTTAGTTTGCAATTTTGAGGTTAGTTTACAATTTTGAGGTTAGGTTACAATTTCAAGGTTAGGTTACAAATTCATGCTTAGGTTACAATCCTACTGCAAAGTGATAATATTTCTACCCTAAGTTTAGGTTATGTTATGTTCTCCGCATGCGGGCGGTGCATCTTTGATTTGTTGGTGTGAGAGGGAGGGGCAGGGGGAGGGGCGTCCGCCCCCCAAATTAGGGCAGATTTGGAACGGTAGTTTCCGAGATATCTTAGGTTAAAAAAATAATTGTGAAAAAAAGTGAAAAAAAAAATGTCCCCTCATATGTAGTCAGATCGACTGTAAATCTTTTAAAACGTCTGAAAACCATGTCGTGGGGAGACAGTTTTTGTGAAAAAAAACTTGTAAAAAATAAATTTAAAAAAAAAATAAAGTGTCTCGTAATGTATAGTCAAATCGACTGGAAATCTTTTGAAACGTCTAAAAAACATGTCGTGGGGAGACAATTTTTGTGGAAAAAAACTTGTGAAAAAAAAAATTGAAAAAAAAAAAAAAGTGTCTCGTAATGTATGGTCAGATAGACTGGAAATCGTCTGAAACGTCGAGAAAACATGTCCCTGAAATGAGTTTTGAAAAAAGTAGTGATTGGACTTTCAAAAATTTCGAAAAATAATTTTCAAAAATTAATAACTCCCTTAAGGGGGGGGCTAGGGGGAAAAGTGTGGGGGAAATTAAAGGGGGGGAGGGGGGCTATCCAATGGTGCAATAACATTCCTTAGGTCAGTCCCCTCCGCCGAGTTATAGGGGCGGGGCACCATGAGGGTGGTAGGGCGGGGGGGGGCCATTGTATATTCAAGTAGGGGGGGACTTCCTCTTTCCAACCCACCCACTCGCGCCCCCCTGCCCCCCCCTGGGGGGCGGAGGGGGCGTTACCGCAGGAAGGGGCGGAGCTGGGGGAACAGGGGGGGCGTCAATCGATCGGGGGGGAAAAACCCTTCCGATCCCCCCCCCTCACCCCCATTCTATCGGCGGCAGGCCGTCATAACCTCATAACCGGATTTGACTATTTCGGCGTGATTCTGACCTTGGGTTAGGATTTACTTAGGTTAGGAATTACACTTGGGTTAGAAATTGCTTGGGTTGGCGTTACGTTGAAAATTACCTGGGTTAGTATATTCTCAAAGTAGAGCATGAAAAAAAATTTTTAAATTTGAAAATGAGTTTTTTTCGGCCGCCAAAAAAACTTGCAAAAAAATATTGAAAAAAAAAAAAAAGTGTCGCGTCATATATAGCCAGATCGACTGGAAATCTTTTGAGACGTCTAAAAAACATGTCGTGGGGAGACGGTTTTTGTGAATAAAGACTTGTAAAAAAAATATTAAAAAAAAAAAAAAAAGTGTCTCGTAATGTATAGTCAAATCAGCTGGAAATCTTTCGAAACCTCTAAGAAACATGTCGTGAGGGAACGGTTTTTGTGGAAAAAAAACTTTTAAAAAAAAAATTGAAAAAAAAAAAAAAATGTCTCGTCATGTATGATCAGATAGACTGGAAATCGTCTGAAACGTCGAGAAAACATGTCCCTGGAATGAGTTTTAAAAAAAGTAGTGATTGGACTTTGAAAAATTCCGAATAATAATTTTCAAAAATTAATAACTCCCTTATGGGGGGGCTGGGAGGGAAAGTAGCGGGGGGGAATTGAAGGGGAAGGAGAGGGCTATCCAATGGTGCAATAATATTTCTTAGGTCACCCCCCCCCCTCAGAGTTATCGATGTATGGTACCATGGGGGCGGAGGGGTAGGGGGGGCCATTGTATATTCGAGTAGGGAAGGACTTCTTCTTTCCATCCCTCCCCCTGATAACCCCCCCCCGGCCCCTCCTGGGGGGGGACTGTTCCGCTATCTCAGGACGGAGGGGCGCGAGGGCGACGGGGGGGGTGTCAATCGATCGGGCGGGAAAAATCCGTCGGATCCACCCCCGTCCCGTTCACTTCTACCGACGGCAGGCCATCATATTCAGTCAAAGACAAAAACTTATTCCATCAAAGCTATAGTATTAAAAGTCGACTCATACTCGGAATAATACGGTATTCGTATAATTAATAGAAGATGTTATAGTAATAATATGTATAATATATTGCGTATGTCACTCAAGCTTACCTGTTCAACACTTTCCGAGTCCGTGGAATAGCCAGTACTATAATTAACCTACGTTAATACTATTCTTATACTTTCAACTAATTGTGGTAAGGATAATAAATACGAATACACACACAGTTATACCTAACGGCATGTCTAGTACAATGTTCCAAGCATATGATTTTCATATCAGTCTCGTTAAGGAGAAGGAGAAAGCTCCTCAGTTTTATTATTCACACTGCAATACGCTCGGAGAACAGAGTCTCTGTTCTCGGTACAGATTTCGTTAACGGTAAAAATCGGACGATGAAAATCACACGTCTATTATTGGGCTACAAGATTTCAATGTGCGTAATACTATGGTTCTTAACGATTAGAATTCAAGAAATCATTGATAAACATAAACATATACGTAATCCGAGTTAGTCTTTTGGAAATTGATGGAAAGAAAACCGCGAATAATCATAATCCAGCTGAAAGACGCATACATTATTATATTATAATGCTTTTGAATCGACAAAATTGATTGAACTATGGAGAAATCAGGAAATAGTGGCCTACTTCTTCCAAAGTTCGTCAGTGAAGCTATTTGGTATCTTTGATCCGTGCGAGATATGTATATTACAAATTTATAACGTTTATATAATTAAAATTGACAAGTGCAACGAAAAACTGAAGAATGATGACTCCTTCCTTGGTGAAATAGAGGGTGGAAACCGTTGAACAAATATTCTACAGCCACGAGACGTGTATGACTGGATTTCGACGCCCGCTTATCATTAAAGTTAGTAAAACTCTCGATGAAAGATCGAATTACGATCTAGTGTTTTCGAAATTGATGGGGAGCATAGTCAAACGTCCGTCGTTCGTCCTGAAGATGTATAGAAGAACATTCCGAGGCTTTGCGAACGTGGAAATCGAGAAGACCTTCGACAGATGAATCCACGGCGACTTGTTCTTTCTGAAACGGACGACAAAAACCATTTAGCGTTTATTCCTCGTCTACGAGATGTACGCGTTCATATTCGCATGCTTTTCAATAAAGAAAATCGATGAAACTATTCAAAAATCAAGGAATTCTTAGTTGTTCCGTTTGAAATTCATCTTAAAAACCATCGAGCATCGATAATTGGTCTACGATACATAAATACAATAATCCCCGGATTATAGCACTTTTCGTGCATTGAAATTTGTTCTACTCGCGAGAACTTAGGTAATAATGACTTATTGTTGGTGAAATTGACGAGACGAACCATTCAACGTCTATTACACAGCCTCGGGATGTACATGACTGAATTCCAACGCTCACTGGCCATCAAAATTAATAAAACTCTTGATGAAAGATCGAATCACGACCATGTCGTGGAAATCGAGAAAACCTTCGACAGATGAATCCACGACGACTTGTTCCTTCTGAAACAAACGACAAAAACCATGCAACGTCCGTTAATCAGCTACAAGATGTACGTATTCATATTTCTATGCTTTAGAAAGACAAAAATTGATAAAACTCTTAAAAAATCAACGAATTCTTAGTTGCTTTGTTAGAAAATCATCTTAAACACTATGAGGCATCGATAATTCGTCGACAATACTGCCGTGCTTGGGTAAAAGGCAGCAAACTTCATTGACTGCCTTTTATTAATTTTGATGCGCAAATTCCTATTTATTCAATCATCATTTACCATATCTCTCATAATAACTCGTCAGGAATGTTATTTCAACGAAATAATAATTTTTAAACTGTCAAATATTTCAAATGGATTACATTTCCTAATTATCGAAGCCGCGAATCCATTTTCAAAGTTAAAAAGCAGTAATTGTCAAACTGCTGCTTTTATTCACTGAAATAATACAACCACTGCCTTTTGATTCTTTATTACCGCTGTTATGATTAGGTATATACTTATCATAAACCGTTCATCAACATTATGATTAGTTTTCGCATTGTTTAATATGTCTATGGACTGAAATGTCCGGGTCAATATCAATAAAATATATTAAAATACAGTAAAATTCTTATTCTGCATTACTGCATCACTGCGGTTCACCTCTGATGAAATGATATACGAAAAACAGCGAAAAACGCAGTCATTTTGTTCTACAGAGTAAATAACATGTTACTGTTTCCGATTTACAACACTTAAAAATAGTATGTGACTTATTTCAGGCATTTTGATTGATTATGACCTGAAATCACACTCGAATGACTGTTCATAAGGTCGTGTAATATATTATTAGTCCTTCATTAATTATTCTGAATAAATGACATCCTTAATTTAGTTTGAAAATATCAGAAATTCTGATTTTAGTTTTCTCTGCTTTCACTTTTAGCACTTTGCTACCTTTGTCTACACAAGCACGGCAGAATAGGTATATTATTAGTATTATACTAGATTATAACGCTCTCCGATTATCGACATAAGAGGAACCAACGGAGAACTAGATAATTATGACTCATTGTTGGTGAAATTGACGAGCCGAACCATTCAACGTCCGTTGTACAGGCACAAGATGTTTATGACCGACTTTGGACGCCTGCTGAGCGTTGAAGTTGATGAAACTATCGATGAAAGATCCAATGACGAGTCAGTCTTCTTGAAATTGATGATGAGTACCGTCGCACGTCTATCGTTTGTTCTCCAGATGTATGAAAGAAGATTGAGGCTTTCCAAACGTGCAAATCGAGCAGACCTTTGGTAGTCGGGTCTACGACGACTCATTCCTCCTGAGACAGACGATAGAAACCATTGAACTTTCATTCCTCGTCTACAAGATGTACACATTCATATTTGCAAGCATTTCAATAAGGAGAATTGATGAAACTATTGAAAAACTCTTGGTAAACAAGAAAGCTAGCTATAAATAGACAGTGACATACGTAGAAAAAAGCTGCGTTCATTCCTTCTTTGCAAAAATTCGTTTCCCAAGCGTAAGAAAGTACTACAGTGAAGAAACATTGCATTCTGTTCAATAATTCTCATCGGTATATCGTTTTGAAATAGTTTTAAAATTAATTCTGTTAGGTCGGAACTGGAAATTCAAATCTACGACGTAGTTCACGTTACACAGAGTATTTGTTTCTTATTCTTGAATTGTGAGACTTTCGATTAGTTAGGCAAAGAAATGATATCAAAAATTCTCGCTCGTAGCTCTACAACTCTGTGCAGACCAAACAGAATTCTTATTAACTTGAAATGAGTGTTGTTCCTTCGACAATCGACTCTGAATGGCTGGTTCGGAGCTCAAAATGGTTTAAACTCTAAAAAGTATTGAAAAGAACTTCTATATTGCGATACAGACGCGAGGATTCGTGATAGAATTCCCTAATATCATCAGAGATCGATTGCTAGCCGAATTGAGATACCAATCGCTTATTGTATAGATTCTAGTCGAGCAACAGACATAGTCTTCAATAAATAGCGTTATTTTCCTAGTCCATGGATGAAAATCAGACTTTTATACGAGTAAAAGTTGCGCCAACTTATGCTTCGTCCATCCGGAGTAGAAGAGTCCCTCACGTTTGAATCCAGGATGTTTGGATCCTCTCCTTTCTGTCATACGACTCAGGTATCCTCTGCGTCAACAGTTTCCTCGCATAGTATCTTGTTGTGCGATTCCTTCGAGTACAGAACTCAATCTCCCTTCCCTTCGGCTCGTCTGAAAAAAATTGATTTCTCAATGTAGAAAATGAAGATAAAAGCGATATAACGAAAACTGTTTTCATCTCTTTCTTCCTGAATTCGTTCTCCAAGCGTGGTAAAGTACTATAGGATTGAAACATTGCGTACCGTTGAACAATTATCGTCGGTATATGATTTTAAAATAGTTTGCAAATTAATTCTATTGCGTCGAGACTTCAAGTTCAATTCTACGACGTAGCTTATGTTGCACAGAGTTGTTATTTATTTCTTATTCCTGAATTGGTAGACTCTTTCGAGTAGTTCGACTAAGGAACTATATGACAAATTCGTGCTGGAAGCTGTAACAACTCCATGCACACCGAAAAGAATATGTATATAACTTGAAAAGAGCGTTGGTGGTTAGTACTTTGACAATCAACTCTGAATGACTGGTCAGAAGCTCAAAATGCTTGAACTATGACAAACATTTAAGAGACTTGTAATAGAATCAACTGATATCGTCAGTGATTGACTTTTAGCTGGATTAGGATACCAATTACTCTACAATATATCGGTATATCGTTTTGAGATAGTTGGCAAATTGATTCTGTGGCATCAAAACTTGAAATTTAGGTCTACGATGTAGCTTACATTACAGAGTTAGTACTTTTTGCTCATTCGTGGATTGTGAGACCCTTTTGAGCAGATAAACAGAGAAATAATATCGAGAATTCGTGCTCGAAGCTGTTAAAACTCCATGCAGACTAAAAAGAATTCTTAGATAACTTAAAAAGCAAACTGGTGCTCCGACAATCAACTCTGAATGGTTGCTAAGGAGCTCCAAATTGTGTCAACTCCAAACAGCATTGAAAAGAACTTCTATATCGCAATAAAGACGCGAGGATTCATGATAAAATTCACTAATACCGTCAGAGATACACTGCTGGCCGACTTAAAATAATAATCGCTTATTGGATAGATTCTAGTCGAGCAACAGACAAGGTCTTGAATAAAAAGCGTTATTTTCGTAGTCCATGGATGAAAATTCGACTGTCTTTCAATGTAAAAGTCGAGCCAACTTATGCTCCTGGAAAAGTCTCACATTTGAATCCAGAATGTAATACAGATCGAGTATTCTCTGCGCCAACAGATTCCTCGCATAGTATGTTGTTGTGCGATTCCTGCGAGTCCAGACCTCAATCTTCTGCTCCTTCGGCTCGTCTGGAAAGAATTGGTTCTTCATTGGAGAAAATGAAGATAAAGGCGACATAACGAAGACGCGTAAGAAAGTACTCTGATAATGAAACAGTGCTTACTGTTGAATAATTATCATCGGTATATCGTCTCGAAATAGTTTGCTAATTGATTCTCTTAGGTAGAAACTGGAAATTCGATTTTACAACGTGGCTCACGTTACACAGAGTTGTTATTCATTTATTATTCTTGAATTGCTGGACCCTTTCGAGTAGTGAAACAGAGGAATAATATCAAAAATCGTGCTGGAAGCTGCTACGACTCCAGGCAGATCACAAAGAATTTTTATATAACTTGAAAAGAGTGTTGGTACTTGGAAAATCTACTCTGAATGACTGGTAAGGAGCTCAAAACTGTTCCAACTGTGAAAGACATTGGAAAGAACTTTTATACTGCAATAAAGACGCGAGGTTTTATCGTAAAATTCACTAATATCGTCGGAAATCGGCTGCTGGCGGAATTGAAAGACCAATCGCTTATCGGTTAGATTCTAGTCGAGCAACGGACATAGTCTTCAATAAATAGCGTTATTTTCCTAGTCCATGGATGAAAATCTGACTTTTAAACAGGTAACAGTCGCGCCAACTTATGCACCGTCTCTTTGTAGTGGAAGAGTCTCTCACTTTTGGATCCAGAATGTCTGGCTCCTCTTCTTTCTGTCATACGACTCGAGTATCCTCTGCGCCAACAGTTTCCTCGCATCGTATCTTGTTGTGCGATTCCTTCGAGTCCAGACCTCAATCTCCTTTTCCTCTGGTTTGTCTGAAAAAAATTGATTTCGCATTGTAGAAAATAATGATAATAGCGCCATAACGGAAACTGTTTTCATCCCTTTCTTCCTGAATTCGTTTGACAAGCGTGGTAAGGTGCTTTAGTATTGAAACTTTGCGTACCGTTGAACAATTATCATCGGTATATGCTTTTAAAATAGTTTGCAAATTAATTCTATTGCGTCGAGACGTCAAGTTCAATTCTACGACGTAGCTTACGTTGCACAGAGTTGTTATTTATTTCTTATTCCTGAATTGGTGGACTCTTTCGAGTAGTTGGGCTAAGGAATTATATGAAAAATTCGTGCTGGAAGCTGTAACAACTCCATGCACACCGAAAAGAATATGTATATAACTTGAAAAGAGCGTTGGTACTTTGAAAATCAACTCTGAATGGCTGGTTCGGAGCTCAAAATGGTTTAAACTCTGAAAAGTATTGAAAAGAACTTCTGTATTGCAATATAGACGCGACGATTCATGATAGAATTCACTAATATCGTCGGAGATCGACTGCTGGCCAAATTAAAAGATCAATCGCTTATTGGATAGATTCTAGTCGAGCAACGGATATAGTCTTGGATAAACAGCGTTATTCTCGTGGCCCATGGATGAAAAATAGACTTTCGTGTAAGTAAAAGTTGCGCCAACTCCTGCTTCGTCTATTTGTAGTGGAAGACTCTCTCACGTTTCAATCCAGGATGTCCGAGTATCCTCTACGTCAACAGTTTCCTCGCATGCTTTTTTCGTGTAGTAACTTGTCGTGTGACTCTTTCGAGTCCAGACCCTCCGTCTTCTTTTCCTTCTGCTTGTCTGGAAAAAATTGATTTCTCGTAAAGAATAAAGATAATAACGATATACCGGAAGCTGTTTTCATCCCTATCTTCCAAAATTTGTTTTTCCAGCGTAACAAAGTACTACGGTAATGAAACATTGAGTACCGTTGAATAATTAATATTAGTATATTCTTTTGGGATAGTTTGCAAATTTATTCTCGCGTCGAAACTTGAAATTCAGAAAATAATAAAGATGCCTGACCGTGTTACGTTACAAAATGTGTGCATACACGTTTGGTAAAGATATTAATGATCAAAATACATCGCTATCCTAACTGGTCCCTTCTTTTCTCCATGGTTCTCGCATAATCAGTCCTCACTACCTCCGGTCCGTTACAATCTGATGAAGAAATTAAATCTGTACGAAAGATTCGACAACCTGACGCATTCGTACGACTTATATAGCGATATTTCAGCATGAAGAAGAATCCTTGGAAATTGCGAACGTAGGAAGGTGATTAAACTTTGATAGAACGACCACGTGCGATCGAAAATATTGTTTACCTTCCGTATGAATTATCGTCGAGATCGGATTCATATAATCAGCCCCCTAGGCCCCTAGGTTTATATTCTCACTTTCGTCTTCCCGTCCTTATTCATTTTTCTTCTCCCTGATGAAAAAATGAATGATTTAGAAAACTGTTGTGATAAAATACGAGTTGAATATCAAGCGAGTCGACTATGATCGATGAGTAGCGAACGAAAAGCTTGAGGATGTATGTCGGATCTCATTTCTTTCGGTGAAAATAATAAATGTGTACGATAACTGAACCTACAAATAAAAATGTGACGTAATTAGAAATAACTTTGAGAATAATACGGCTTACCTCTTGTCCGATTTATCGGAGATTTGTCCCATATTATAAACGGCCGCCGCAATTCCGATCAGCCGTAGTTTTTCTGTACAATCAGATTATTGTTTCATCAGAAAGGATGAACAATAAATAACAACGGAGTTGACGGCGCAACGGAAACGATTGTTGACGGATGAAAGAATTCGAATACTTATTTTGTACCGATAACGTCGTGTGCCGATTACATCATGTGTCGATAACGTGGGGTGCCGATTGCATCATGTGTCGATAACGTGGGGTGCCGATACATCATGTGTCGATAACGTGGGGTGCCGATACATCATGTGTCGATAACGTCGGTATCGCTTTTAATATGCAACTCGCGTGTCATTCCTGTGATCCATAATTGGAGATTACATATCGTAAGGCGTACCTTTGCTCGCGGCAAAATTAGTTTGGCAATACCGACCGCGAGATGGCGACACCGTGTCACCCGGTACGCCAATTTTATGATTCCGAATTTATGAAAGCATGCAATTTTCGTGATTTTCAACCTCTGGGCAAAGAAACGGCAGAGGAAAATGATTCGACGATTGATTATTTTTACAGTCTCGAAGGATGGTAGTTGAAGATTGTATGCCAATTTACTATTTAATATATTACGTGCAGCACCTAAAACTGGATATTAGTCACTTTTCGAGTTCGGAAATTAACTAAAACTATAATTAGGCTGTACTTCAACTATCATCATACTTCAATAGCTAATCGTTGCGACGACAATACATACAATTGCATCTGATAGTATGACCAACAGCTTACCAAGTACAATGTTGGACGCGTATAATTTTCATATCGGTCTCTTTGTGAACGGAGAGCTTTTTCATTTTATTTTTAAGACCGCGGAACGAATAGAGAACAGTGTCGTCATTTTCAACATGTATTTCGTCAACAATAATAATCAGACAAAGAAAATTAAACGTCTACTGTCGGGCTGCAAGATGTGAACGTGCATATTTCTATATTTTTCGGCAATTAGAATTGATGAAACTATTGATATAAATATCAGGAGATCTGGATTAGTATTTTAGAAATTGATGCAAGCCCCGAACCCCGCCAAAAAAAGGAATTGTTAGATTTCAATGCTTTTGAATTACCAAAATTAATTAAACTATGGAAAAATCAGGGAATTCTGACTTACTTTTTTCGAAATTCGTCACAAAAACCTATTGGGCATCTTTGATTCGTGCGCGATATGTATATTACAAAATTATGACGTTTATAACATGAAAATTGACGATTCCAACGAAAAACTGAAAAATGATGACTCGTTCTTGTGAACTCGATGATGGAAACCGCGAAACAACTATTCCACAGCCACGAGACCAGTATGACTGGATGTAGACGCCCGTTTACCATTAAAATGAGTAAAACTATCGATGAAAGATCGAATTACCGGTAAATCTTTTCGGAAGTGATGACGAGAACAGTCGCACGTCCATCGTTGATCCTGAAGATGTATGGAAGAAGATTTCCAGACTTTCCAAACGTGAAAATCGAGCAAGCCTTCGAGAGATGAGTTTACGACGACTTATTCTTTCTGAAACAAACGACAAAAACCATTGAACGTTCATAAATCAGCTATAAGATGTAGGCATTCATATTTCTATGCTTTTGAAAGACAAGAATTGATAAAACTGTTGCAAAATCAAGGAATTCTTAGTTGCTTCGTGGGAAATTCATCTTCAAAACTATTGGGCGTCGATAATTGGTCTACGATACTTATATTTGCTGGATTATAACGCTTTCCAATCGTCGAAATTAGATGAACCAACGAAAAACTAGGTAATTATGATTCATTGTCGGTGAAATTGACGAGACGAACCCTTCGACGTCCGTTGAACAGGCACGAGATGTTTATAACAGAATTTGGGCGCCTGCTGACCGTTAAGGTTGATGAAACTATCGATGAAAGATCCAATCACGAGTCTGTCTTCTTGAAATTAATAAGGAGAACCGTCACACGTCTGTCGTTTAATCTCCAGACGTATAGAAGAAGATTGAGGCTTTCCAAACGTTAAAATCGAGAAGACCTTCGGTAACTGGGTATACGACGACTTGTTCCTCCTGAAACAGATGAAAAAAATCATTGAACGTTCATACCTTGTCTACAAGATGTAGACATTCATATTTCCATGCTTTTCAATAAATAAAATTGATGAAAATATTGGAGAAATCTTGGTAAAAGAGAAAGCTAGACGAATATACAATGACGTACGTAAAAAAAGCTGCTCTCATTCTTTCTCTGCAAAATTTTTCTTCCAAGCGTGACAAAGTACTACGGCAATAAAACATTGCGTACCGTTGAATAATTATCATCGGTATATCCTTTTGGAATAGCTTGCAAATTGATTCTCTCAGGTCGAAACTTGGAATTCTATTCTACGACGTAGCTCACGTTACACAGAGTTGGTATTTCTTTCACATTCGTAAATTCTTAGACCCTTCCGAGTAGTTGGGCATAGGAATATCAAAAATTCGTGATGGAAGCTGTTACAACTCTAGGCAAACCGAAGAGAATTTTTGTATACCTTGAAAAAAGCGTTGGTACTTCGAAAATCAACTCTGAATGACTGGTAAGGAGCTAAAAATTGTTGAACTCTGCAAAACATTGAAAAGAACTTCTAGATTGCAAGAAAGACGTAGGGATTAATGATAGAATTCACTAATATCGTCAAAGATCGACTGCTGACTGAATTAAAATACTATTCGCTTATTGGATGGATTCTGGTCGAGTAACAGACATAGTCTTGGATAAACAGCGTTATTTTTGTAGTCCCTGAATGAAAAGCAGACTTCATATATAAGTAAAAGTCCCGCCAACTTGTGCTCAGTCTATTTGTAGTGGAAGAGTCTCTCACGTTTGAATCCAGTATGTTTGGATCCTCTTCTTTCTGTCATACAACACGAGTATCCTCTGCCCCAACAGTTTGCTCGCATGCTTTCTGCGTATAAAACCTTGTTGTATAATTCCTTCGAGTCGAGACACCAATCTCCTTTTTCTTCGGCTCGTCTGGAAAAAATTGATTTCTCATTGTAGAAAATAGAAATGAATGTCATAAAACGAAAACCATTTTCATCTCCCACTTTCAGAATTCGTGTTCCAAACGTGGGAAAATGCTATAGTAACAAAACATTGCATACTGTTGAATAATTATCATTGGTATATCCCTAAGAAATAGTTTGCAAATTGATTCTCTTAGGTCAAAACTCGAAATTTAATTCTTCGACGTAGCCTATGTTTAATTTAAGATTCACCTTGACACTGTTATATTAGGTTATATTATGTCAGCCTCTTTCTGCTTCCTTCCCTTGATGGCCGCGCCCGACGCCAATGTCGCGAGTGAGTTCAAGGAAGTGGCGCCATCGGGTGAGAAATTATGGAACTAGGAAGAGTGTTTACTCGATGACGTCACGATCCATCACGTCGAGGACCATTCATTTATTCCTAGCTAGAAACGCCCTACGCAATTGCTAGAAATATCTTCACAATATTAGAGGTAGCCCTATGAAATGTCGATACGGGTATTAAGAGCTGTGCTAATCCTAATATTTAATTATCATTCAGTTATAATCTTCATTACTGAACATACGATATATCTCTTATATAATATGCTTTGTACAATGACACACGCCTTATAAACTCAGAACTGAAAAATTGATTTGATATCTATATTTATATCTAGACTACTTTTTACGAGTTCTTCAGCGACACATAATGATTCAACTATAGTCATTGCTCTCTATCATTGTTATCATAATCCTATAGATACCTATATGTATCGACATTTACGTAGACAGTACACATCTGGTATAATTTTATTATTTTCTGTTATACATTAAGAATTAATACACAATATAAGAATAACTAAGATGTATTCATAATTCTTTAGTATGCCGTTTCAAAACAATAGAAACCTCACACAATTCATTATCAATGTTAAATTGGGAACACGTTATAATATGTTCTCACTCATTATTCACGTGTCAAGAAGTGTATGCAATCAACTTATTCGAATAAACGATGTGTTATGCAGTACTGGAATTGAAAATGAACATCTATTTTATTCCAAATTAAAGTTAATCATCTCTCACGACCTTTAAATATACCGTACAATAATGATAATTACTATTACTGCTAGAGTACTGAAATTTATGTGGATTTTATCATCGATGCTCAGGAAACAAAAATCCGTTCATTACTCAGCTACTCGATTTTCAAGTATAGATAATTTTCAAACAAATCGAGAATAGATCCGTTTTTCCCACGATATAGCTTAATAAATAAATATTCTGATCTATCTTATACACTAATTAATATTCACCTATACATATCATGGTTCAACTGGTCAAGAATAACAATTAAACAATGTAACTCTGCCCCTTGAATAGTGAAATAACTTTTCGCTCTACAAATATCTGTGACGAATATATATTAATATTACAATTTGCACCCATCGACTCATTACTATGATATAAACTTTTAATGGAGCAGAGTACGTAGCCAGCTAGGGGCAGTTTCTCAGGTATAATTTATGAATAGTTTCAGGAAGTAAAAGTATCATTGCATCGATATATATTGGGTGATTAAAACTTGAAGAGGAACAAAGAGTTGGTAAATCAAGTTAACAAATTCTAGTGAAGCTGAAATTCTTCTTTTTTTTCGAATGGAATGTATGGTTTATTTAAATAGACAGCCTCTGGGAGTATCATTCTGTAGAAAGTCGACTAACGTAGCCATTCCCTTGGTGCTTTGACTGGTTTGGTTGCTTTGGTCCCAGGTGCAGAGAATAGTTGTCCTGTAGAATTTTTAAGAGTTCTTCTTCTGAAGATGGCAGAAGCTTGATTGCCTCGTTAGAAGACAACACCTGTGAAGTTAAAAAAACAAAAAAACAGATCAAAATGAGGTTCATTGGTTTTCTAGGCAGACGTGTCATTAAAACAATGATGAAATAACTTCATGTGTTATTAGACCAAACATTTTTGACTAAAAATCAAATTATCAAGTGTAATCGCACGTCTGGCTTATTTTTAGGAGTCTAATGGATATTCTCAACAGAACCTGTTATAATATATTTCTTATGATTGCTTTTACGAGCCAGTCTTAAACATTTGTAAATATAATATAAACTTCGAATAATTTTCAAAAGCAAGAACATCAAATTGTCATTATAAACACTGTGCAAATGAACAGATCTCGAAATTTTGTCAATTGCTTCGACTAATAACAACCACCCGACACTCGAGGGTGAATTTTCACAAATGTTGAATTCTGTACAAGCCAACAAAAATAAAGATGATGTCTAATCGGTTCAACGATAATCTACATTTATATTAATTTCCAAGCCTCTAAATTCCTTTTTTTCACTATCCGAGTATATCCTTAGTACAAGGTTAGTCTACCTGTATATTCAATCAAAGAAAATAAAATAAATACTCATGTTATTGATTGATAATAGAAGTTATGGATTTTAGAACTAGTATTCTGTATATCCTAGACTTATTCTACAATAAGATATACAAGTATAATGCACATCACGTGAATATTAGTATTTACCTCGAGGTATATTATTATGGCGTCTGTATCCCATTCCTGACAACTGAGTAGAAACAAGTCTGTGCCAACGGTTACTCGAATGGCAGGAGATTTTTCAGTCAGGTGGCCACGATGCTCCATAACTGCTCCCGTATTACCTATGTCCAAACAGCCCGTAAACCATATGGTACCGATGACTTGATATGTTGACTCTCCAGGTCTCATTTTCCTTCTCCGATTCTGAAACGTCAAGATATTATAATTGCGATTATGAGAACAAACTTTGCTGCATCCAGAGTTACATTCTCTAGGTAACTGATGATAACGAAATGCGTGTTGATATCTATAATTGAATACAATTTTCAGCTGATATATTACAAAGCTCACCATTGTGTCGGTTGATTATTCATTCATGGAAAGCTACGTGGTATCGGATACCAGTCTCATATGCATTTGTTGCAACACTGACCAGATGCGGGGCAAGATCCATGCATCCGAGGTATTGGAAATGTCCATTGAGCTCTGAGTCGAAGAATGATACTGTTAAAAAATAGAAGCAGAAACTGTCAAGTACAATTTGAAGTGATTATTGATATAATGAGACGATAATTATTTCAAGTTTGAATGATTACAACTTTGCATATGTTTGTAAGAAATATCAATTTTCACATTGTTATTCGCGGGTAAAAAGGATAGAAAATATGCTTCAAGACGAAATCGTAATTTCTCCAATTGCAATCAGAGTCTGCTGGTAGAAATACGCAACGTGTGAAATTTCGTCACTGAACTTCGTAGCATCAGCCTGTAGAACTTGAAGAACTTGAATAACTCGAATAACTTGTAGAGCCTGTAAAACCTGTCAGAGCTATAGAATATAACGAGTATTAATCAAACTTCAATAAAATCAAGTGACCAGAAAGTAGCATAAGCAATCGTTCGTCATAGATATACATGAGAAAGATACAGCAAAATAATTTTCAAAGCACCACATGAATAATATTCAGAATAGTTATGAATATGATTAATCGGAGGAACACAACAGTTGGTAATAATATCAATGACACGAGAGAGGAGAAAGAATAGACAAGCATGGAAACAATAAAATTTGTAGATTTCGTGGAACTAATAAGAGCTGTAAAACGTAAAAGGTATAATTAAATTATGTGCGTGTAATTTCAACATACAGTAATAAATGAAGTACGAGGATATTAATACATGGAATATTTAGGACATGAAAGAGGTGAAGTATGAATGAAATATGGGAATCTTGTGGAATCTGCGACCCTCAAAAACCTGAAAGAATAGAATAGTTTATTAATATTCTCGTTATGTAGAGAAACAGAGAAGTACAACAGTACAACAGTACACATTAGCACTTACAGCTAGCTAGACAAATAGCAAAATTTATTACGCCATAACCACTACAGGCCAAAAAGCAACAATCACCAAAGATTTTACAAAGAACTCAAAGATATAGAAACATAACAATAGAATAGAGGAGAGATAGAAGCTGAAGGAAGAGAGCAAGAAAGATGCCTAAGGCGAAGGAGCCCCCAAAAACGCGGAAGTCCCTCGAAAAACGAGATAGAGTCGAGGATCCCGAAGGATCCCCGAAAGAAAAGGAAAACTCGAGGATCCCGAAGGATCCTCGAAAGACGCGGAAGTCCCTCGGAAGACGCGAAATAACCCTCGAAAGACGCGAATGATTAGAATGACTCGAAAGATGGTATGACTCTAAAGACGCGAATCCCAAAAAGACGAGAAAAATTCGAGGAACCCGAAGGATCCCCGAAAAAAAACACAACTCGAGGATCCCAAAGGATCCTCGAACGACGCGGAGACCCTCGGAAGACTCGACTGACTCGAATGGAAACACGCGGATGACTCGAAACGCAAATGATTCTAAAGACGCGGAAGACTCGAATGACTCAAAAGAGCCGTAAAACGCAAGAGATATAATTAAGTCATGCAGTAATAAAAAAAAGTACATAGATATTAAGAGTGGGATGCAACAAGTCTACGAAAACTACGTAAAATACAAAATACAAATAAAAAGTTGGTTGTTTGGTCGAATGCGCTGACTACCATGACCTATGTATACGTAATTTTTCGACTATTTAATATGCAACATTTCTTGGTATTATTAATTTCTGTTAAATCATGAAATCAGCGCATTTGTTCAGGGGGCACCACGAGAAGGCAACCAACACCACCCCCCGCCTGAAAACCAAAGATCTTAGTCAGCCACGATATCGAATTGATGACACCCGCAGATCCTGTAGAACCTGTAAAACCTGTCGAGCTATAGAATATAACAAGCATTAATCAAATTGCGAGAAATAAACACATTTAATGAACGACAATAAAGCACACACAGCAATACATGAGAAATAAACAGTAAAATAATTTTCAAAGCACCATGTAAATAATTTTCAGAACAGTTATGAATAATTAGAACAACACAACAGTTGGTAATAATATCAATCACACGAGAGAGAGAAGAAAGAATAGGAAGGAATGAAAAAAATAAAATGAGTAGATCTGTAAGAGCTGTAAAACGTAACAAGTGTTAATCAAATTGCAAAAAATGAATAGTTTTAATGAACGACAATAAATGGATTAATTATGAGTAGCACACACAGCAATACATGAGAAATAAACAGTAAAATCATTTTCAAAGCACCATGTAAATAATTTTCAGAACAGTTATGAATAATTAGAAAAACACAACAGTTAGTAATCATATTAATGACACGAGAGAGAAGTGAGGGTAGAAATACATGGAAACAATCGAATTCGCTGATCTCGTGGAACCTATAAGACCTGTAAGAGCTGTGAAATATACGAGGGAATAGACGATATATATATATATATATATATATATATATATATATATATATATTAAGGAATTTGCTACTTATCATCGGTCATCACTCTGTTCCCAGCAAAACTGCTCCAGTGAGATGATTGAATGTCCCGCTAATCATTTACACCCACGACTGATTAACTTGGATCAACTTCCATCAGTTTTAATGCGAAGGCGCCCGACTGAAAAATGGAAAGAAAATAATTGAAATACCGATAAATTTGAATTTAAATACAGAAATAGGCTGATAAGACTCCAACTCTGGTTTATGACCATCTAATAGAAACATAAAAGAGAAGCAGAGATTTATTTTCCGAATGCATTCATATCATTATCATAGCGATATTTTCACATGGAAAAAAAGCGTTGGAAAACATAAATGTATGTGACAATGATTAAACTTGATTGAAAAGGCAAAATGCAATTGAAAATACTGTTTACCTTTGATTTCATTCGTCAGTGAGATTAGAGTTGTATAATGTGCCTCCGGAATTTGTCCCCATACATTTCAGCAGCATCTTTAAAATCTTGGTACTCGGAGTATTCGTTTTCATTCTTTATTCAATGTCATCTCTTCTTCTCCAGGATCCTCGACAGATACAGCTTGTTCCAGCTTCGCCGACAGTTTTCCATGCAACTCGGTCGCGAAGATTTTTTTTTTTTATGCAGGATGAGGGAAACGCACATGAAACATAGAGAAATGGACAGGCGTCAGAAGGATGAACACAACAAATTAGCGGTTACATTATATCCATTTCCAATATCATTGTGGCCGATCTGAGATTGTTAAAATTACATCTCGTTGGCTTTATTTCGATCAGTCTTCGCGGATAAGCTTTTGGAAAGGAGTTGGATATTCTTTTCTATTTCGTATCTCGATACGTTTCTCGACGACGACCTAACTTTGGAATCAAACAGTTGATTCAGATTCTCTCGTACCTGAAAGGATTATTTTTCATCTGCAACGCGAATACTGAACCAGTCCTATTGGTGTATAAGCAAGCTTGCGTATCCCTTTTGGAAGATAGTTTTCTTGAAATCAATCTGAATGTGCAGTGTTGCAACTTTGTGCAAAATATCAAGTCGTGGAGAGAAGAAAAAATGAAAAATAAGAAATAAGAGGTAAAAAAAAAAGACACCAACGGGCGTATGGCAAAGTTTCTTTCCTAACCCCGGCGTACCCGCGCAGAAAAAAGCTACGTGTGAATAAACCGGGCCGCGGGACCGGGACGCGACGGAGAACTCAGACGATTCCATGACTCGGCTATTTCAGCCTCGGCTATGTAATCGATGACTCATGTAGCACACTTTGCGGCCTTCGTCAACCTAGTCCTATGGAACAAAGTCAGGATAGCCACTGAATCAGATGAAGCCGAGACAGTGGCGACCCTCACACGTCATTCTCTTCGAAGCGCCGTCGATCAATATGCAAAACAAAAGATTCGTTGTAAATTGTACGCAACGAGACAACCGCGAAAACCGTGGAAGGCCGAGAGAAACTCGAGAGATAGCCGAAGTTACCTCCCGGGAAACTCCCAGCGTGCCAACACACTGCCGCAAGCATCCGTTAAATCCTTATGTCTTTGATCCCTTCATTTAGCACGTAATCACATAGGCACAAAACATACGCTATCTTCCGGAGCCTCGACGACTGGCGATCACTCGGTGTCTACCATACCAGAATAATAACAAATATATAGTGTGTATAATTCCAGGAGATTCCTGGAATTCAATTATTGAAACAGGACGTAGAATTGAGGTTTTATCAAAGAAATTGATTCGCTCGCACGAATCTAGTGAAACAAAGGAGCGGTAGACCCCGGTGTACATTAACAGAGAGCTAACAGCAGTTCTGTCTCTGGCCGGTCAACCAGAGGCGCAAAATATGTCAACGAACCCAAGAATCTAAGCGTGCGTTCGGATACGTTACGTCGAAATAAATCTATGATAGAGGAAATAATGCCTACCGGACGGCGTGCGTAATGTAACTTTACCAATATATATTATAGATATGTATAACATTCCTCTGAAAATGATGAGAAAAAAATAAAAAATCAAGAGTTCAACAAATTATAAGTTGAAGAAATTAAAACCAATCGAGACAAGCTTACACCTGCTTATACTCGCGTTACGCGGTTAACGCACGTAAAATAAGAATAAATTCAACAAGATATCTCTGCGAACGCGATCGAATATTTCGAAAGTGATTTAGAAAGATGAGAAAAATTGAATGCAAAGATGGACTGGACTGGCAACAGTCTGTGTCGATAATTAACTTGAGAAGAGTAAGGAGGAAAAAAAAAATGCCGATACACGAAATTGACAAGATTATCCAACATCTACGTATAAATGTGTGAAATTACAATGTACGATAAATTATGTATAAAGAGGTTATGTACTCACGTGTCGGTTACGCAAAGCACGTCTGGACCTGCAGCGGGGATGATGGGTGACTGACATCGTTGTAGGCTGAAAAACAATACGATACACCGTTAATGAGAAATTAGACGCCGATTTCTGAATTCAGATGCGTGATAATGAAATGAAAGATTCGTAATAAAAGAAACCCGGTCTAAATAATTTCTAACTTTGTCCGAATGTTATGGCGTCTTCGACTGGGGCCATCTTCGTCTATTTCTCAGTCTCAGTCTCTCTCTCTCTCTCTCTCTCTCTCTCTCTCTCTCTCTCTCTCTCTCTCTCTCTCTCTTTCTCTCTCTCTCTCTCTCTCTCTATCTCCAGTCTTACTCACAGAGAACAAAGAGATCAAGATGGCTACACTACACGAGTCGAAACCAATAATATATAAATAATATTT
The DNA here is from genome assembly GCA_963992785.1 of Tenthredo livida. Lineage (NCBI taxonomy): Eukaryota > Metazoa > Arthropoda > Insecta > Hymenoptera > Tenthredinidae > Tenthredo > Tenthredo livida. The sequence goes on from OZ023069.1 coordinate 23,546, forward strand.
TGTTGTCAGACTATTTACGTTTTATACACGATTATACGCAGATCAACTACTTTGAGACACTGTTAATTGTGATCGAGTAATATATATATATATTTATTCGAAAGATACACAATTGTTGACTACTTACGAGTCAAAGTAATAAATCAGGCCTAACTGTCGGAACAAACTGCAGCATAATGCCCAATGCACGACGGTTCGAAAACTTTGTCATTTTATAAAACGTTTTATCGGAAATAAATAGCATGCTCGGACTTGAATTTTACTTCTAACAGTCGCGGAATATAGAGAAAAAACTGTTTTCACTTTGTTTATTGTCTCAACGACGGTTTATCAGCCCAAAAACATTTATTTACTCGAGATAATTATTCTCCGGCTTACTGTTTCGACAAAGATGGCGGTATACGCGGCGTCATTTTTTTTCACCAGTCATCCCCGTATATAAAATGTAAAACGTTTTTACGATCTGATTGAATTATATTCATGAAGAATTTAATCAGGACTCGATATTATTACACGATGAAATAAAGAATTACGTTAAATAACGAAGGATAAATATTAATACCCGCCACCAACCGGTCGAGACAAGTCGAGAGTAAAATTTCCACTGGCGTGCAACTTTACTTCACGACAATCGGAATGAAACCGCTGATTTCCCTAATTTCCTTCAGATAATGATCGTTGAATCACAAGATTAAAATCTCTTACCTTAACAAAGAGGCGTACATCGAATTATAACATCATGCCTACACCACGAGGCGTCGAGACGTCGACATGTTGACCCATGAGCGGCGAGCGGTCGACTAACGAGTGACGCCCGAGGTTCAGCGCGCAGTACGTTAAGTTGCCGCTAGGTCTGGCGCGAAAAATTAGTTCCGAATTTTGACAATTTTAGTTATCCGTTCATTACAAAATAAATACAGGGTGGTCCATTTAACTCTGTCACCGCGAATAACTTGGTTATTATTGATTCTACTGAAAAGTGTTATATGGAAAAGTTGTTGCATTTGAAGGGGGAACATGAGTTTTGGAAGTGAATGTCATCTGAAGGTCATATCTTGTGAGATTTCGGTATTCCTAATGTTTTTTTAAACGGGACTACCTATTTTTTTACTCACTATGAGGAAGCTGACATCGAAACGATTTCAACCATGTGCAACAACATAACATTCGAATGACTTTCGGCCCCACAATTTATTGAATTTTGGGGCAAAAATTTTTTTTTTCTTCTTTTTTTCCTTCATTTCATTGTTTTTTCCATTCAAATTCATTAATCCATTCATTTAAGAAACGTATCATCAATGCGTGTGCAAGTGTTGCTCCAAAAATCATAGGCAGGGCCAGGCAATTCCATCATTTGATCATAAATTTTGGGGCCGAAAGTCATTCGAAGGTCATGTTGTTGCACATGGTTGGACGCGTTTCAATGTCAGCTTCCTTGTAGTGAACAAAAAAATAGGTAGTCCCATTTAAAAAAACATCGGGAATACCGAAATCTCACAAGATATGACCTTCAGATGACATTCACTTCCAAAACTCATTTTCCCCCTTCAAATGCAACAACTTTTCCCTGTAACACTTTTCAGTAGAATCAATAATAACCAAGTTATTCGCGGTGAAAGAGTTAAATGGACCACCCTGTATACTCGGAAACTCTTTCTTCGATGAAGCCAGCATTTGAATAATGAATTGGGACGGAAATGAGAGTAAAAAAATCTCGTTATTTCACCGAGAAATCATGAATTTTCAATCGAATATAATTATTATAGAATATTTTGCGATTTTTACCCAGAATACAGATTTATAGTAGCGGGGTTCTTACACTACTGTTAATTGCATTTTTTTCCGTATTTCGAGTCAAGTCAAATTTCCGATTCACGAATTGAAGGGTGGCACGGCAAAACGATGTAAGTACCACCGTGATGACTTTTCAGTAGAGCAAAAAAACTGTCCCAAAATTCTAAAAACTGATTTAAAATAAAAATGAGAAAGTACTTTGTGGAGTTTTTCGAGCTCTTCGAAATGGCGCAAACCCCGATTCAATACAGCTATCTACCTTCGAGAAAATCGTTCGCGAAAGTCAATTTTTTTCGTGCCAGCGTAAGTGCCACGTTCTATGCCACCTTTTTTTTCTACTTTGGATGCTGATTACTGATTACGAACGCAAATACGATGCTAAAATTATCAAAAAAAAAATAAATCGAAAGCTTGAACCGTAATGAATGAGATTCGCTTATAGATTTCCTAATTTGAACAAATTTTCAACCATTACGGGGCAAAATGGCGGACGAGGGAGGGATCGGAAACGGTGTAAGTGCCAAAATGAACATAATTTTCATATGAAATCATGAAATTTTACACCGTTTTGCCGTGCCAACTTTTTATACCTTCGCAAATAAATTTTTGTCAGCCATATCATTTGGCGAGGACATGCGTATGGATTTTCAAGAATTTTATCAAAAATAAAACGTATTTTCGATTTTTTGGCACTTACACCGTTTTGCCGTGCCACCCTTCAATTATAGTTCGATAAGAATACAAATTTAACTCTGGCATCTGCACGAATATCGTACCTGTACGTACAAATACATCTGATTGATGATACAATAAAGAAGAATACCAATCACAAATTTATTTTCTATTTCTGTACACACACCTGCCTGATAAACGAATCGTAATAATGATAATGATGACTATGAATATGAATAAATGATGAATATCAATATAATTATATTTCGTTATAATTCTCACCTTTTTCTCATTCGTCGATCCTTCAATCCCTCAGATTTGTTTTTGGAGATCAGAATTTTACTGGGTCAGTTCGATTCCTTACACTGTAAAAAATTAATGAAAGAACAAAAACTAATAGTCAATCAAACATGCATGCCATTGTTATTGCGAGCTATTCATACATATAGAAAATACTGTATGAAACCAAAGGAATGAGCAAATGGAAGATTTAGATAATCTCTTTCTTTGGCTTACATGTATTCCTGTAGGTAGCTAACGAATGGTAACGCAAGTCCTGAGTACAACTAATATCAGCAGGAGAACTTGGTGTATTTAAAAAAAATAACGTTGATTATTTAAAACGAGAGAATGCCATCTAAAACTAAATCTGTATCCTCAACTGAATATTTATATTAAATATAATACTGCATATCTGTATACTCACCTGAATATTTATATTATATATAATACTGCATATCTGTATCCTCAACTGAATATTTATATTAAATATTATATATTATAGTCTATGTCGCGATTTATAAAATACCAATAAGCTGTTCACATGTCAGAATCGAGTTTCAACAATATTCTCGTGTACTGGGAGTCAATGTCGCGATTTATAAAATACAATGTAAGCCATTTACATATCAACATCGAGTTTCAACAATATCCTCGTGTACTGGGAGTCTATGTCGCGATTTATATTTTATATATAATATCATATCCTCGACTGAATATTTATATTAAATATAATACTGCATATCTGTATCCTCATCTGAATGTTTATATTATATATGATACTGCATATCTGTATCCTCAACTGAATATTTATATTAAATATAATACTGCATATCTGTATCCTTATCTGAATATTTATATTATATATGATACTGCATATCTGTATCCTCACCTGAATATTTATATTATATATAATTCTGCATATCTGTATCCTCATCTGAATATTTATATTATATATGATACTGCATATCTATATCCTCAACTGAATATTTATATTAAATATTATATATTATATATTACAGTCTATGTCGCGATTTATAAAATACCAATAAGCTGTTCACATGTCAGAATCGAGTTTTAACAATATTCTCGTGTACTGTTGGTCTTTTCCGCGATTTATAAAATACCATGTAAGCCATTCACATATCGAAATCGAGTGTTAACAATATTCTCGTGTACTGGGAGTCCATGTCGCGATTTATAAAATACCATGTAAGCCATTCACATATCAACATCGAGTTTCAACAATATTCTCGTGTACTGGGAGTGTATGTCGCGATTTATATTTCATATATAATATCATATCCTCAACTGAATATTTATATTAAATATAATACTGCATATCTGTATCCTCATCTGAATATTTATATTAAATATAATACTGCATATCTGTATCCTTATCTGAATATTTATATTATATATGATACTGCATATCTGTATCCTCAACTGAATATTTATATTATATATAATTCTGCATATCTCTATCCTCATCTGAATATTTACATTGAATATAATACTGCATATCTGTATCCTCAACTGAATATTTATATTAAATATTATATATTATATATTATAGTCTATGTCGCGATTTATAAAATACCAATAAGCTGTTCACATGTCAGAATCGAGTTTTAACAATATTCTCGTGTACTGTTGGTCTTTTCCGCGATTTATAAAATACCATGTAAGCCATTTACACATCAAAATCGAGTTTTAACAATATTCTCGTGTACTGGGAGTCCATGTCGCGATTTATAAAATACCATGTAAGCCATTCACATATCGAGATCGAGTTTTAACAATATCCTCGTGTACTGGGAGTCTATGTCGCGATTTATATTTTATATATAATATCATATCCTCAACTGAATATTCATATTAAATATAATACTGAATATCTGTATCCTGATCTGAATATTTATATTGTATATATAATACTGCATATCTGTATCCTCATCAGAATATTTATATCATATATGATACTGCATATCTGTATCCTCAACTGAATATTTATATTGAATATTATATATTATATATTAAAGTCTATGTCGCGATTTATAGAATACCAATAAGCTGTTCACATGTCAGAATCGAGTTTTCACAATATTCTTGTGTACTGGGAGTCTATGTCGCGATGTATAAAATACCATGTAAGCCATTCACATATCAAAATCGAGTTTTAACAATATTCTCGTGTACTGGGAGTCTATATCGCGATTTATAAAATACCATGTAAGCTATTCAGAGGTGAATATCGCATTTTAACAATATTCTCGTGTACTGGGAGTCTATGTAGCGATTTATAAAATACCATGTAAGCCATTCACATATCAAAATCGAGTTTTAACAATATTCTCGTGTACTGGGAGTCTATGTAGCGATTTATAAAATACCATGTAAGCCATTCACATATCAAAATCGAGTTTTGACAATATTCTTGTGTACTGGGAGTCTATGTCGCGATTTATATTTTATATATAATATCATATCCTCAACTGAATATTTATATTAAATATAATACTAAATATCTGTATCCTCATCTGAATATTTATATTATATATAATATCGCATATTTGTATCCTCAAGTCTATATTTATATTATATATAATATTGTATATTTATATCATATATGATACTGCATATCTGTATCCTCAACTGAATATTTATATTGAATATTATATATTATATATTAAAGTCTATGTCGCGATTTATAGAATACCAATAAGCTGTTCACATGTCAGAATCGAGTTTTCACAATATTCTTGTGTACTGGGAGTCTATGTCGCGATGTATAAAATACCATGTAAGCCATTCACATATCAAAATCGAGTTTTGACAATATTCTTGTGTACTGGGAGTCTATGTCGCGATTTATATTTTATATATAATATCATATCCTCAACTGAATATTTATATTAAATATAATACTAAATATCTGTATCCTCATCTGAATATTTATATTATATATAATACTGCGTATCTGTATCCTCATCTGAATATTTATATTATATATAATACTGCATATCTGTATCCTCATCTGAATATTTATATTATATATAATATCCCATATTTGTATCCTCAAGTCTATATTTATATTATATATAATATTGTATATTTATATCATATATGATACTGCATATCTGTATCCTCAACTGAATATTTATATTGAATATTATATATTATATATTAAAGTCTATGTCGCGATGTATAAAATACCATGTAAGCCATTCACATATCAAAATCGAGTTTTAACAATATTCTCGTGTACTGGGAGTCTATGTAGCGATTTATAAAATACCATGTAAGCCATTCACATATCAAAATCGAGTTTTAACAATATTCTCGTGTACTGGGAGTCTATGTAGCGATTTATAAAATACCATGTAAGCCATTCACATATCAAAATCGAGTTTTGACAATATTCTTGTGTACTGGGAGTCTATGTCGCGATTTATAAAATACCATGTAAGCTATTCAGAGGTGAATATCGCATTTGACCAATGTTCTCGTGTACTGGGAGTCTATGTAGCGATTTATAAAATACCATGTAAGCCATTCACATATCAAAATCGAGTTATAACGATATTCTTGTGTACTGAGAGTCTATGTCGCGATGTATAAAATACCATGTGAGCCATTCACATATCCAAATCGAGTTTTAACAATATTCTCGTGTACTGGGAGTCTATGTCGCGATTTATATTTTATATATAATATCATATCCTGAACTGAATATTCATATTAAATATAATACTGAATATCTGTATCCTGATCTGAATATTTATATTATATATAATACTGCATATCTGTATCCTCATCAGAATATTTATATCATATATGATACTGCAGATCTGTATCCTCAACTGAATATTTATATTGAATATTATATATTATATATTAAAGTCTATGTCGCGATTTATAGAATACCAATAAGCTCTTCACATGTCAGAATCGAGTGTTAACAATATTCTCGTGTACTGGGAGTCCATGTCGCGATTTATAAAATACCATGTAAGCTATTCAGAGGTGAATATCGCATTTTAACAATATTCTCGTGTACTGGGAGTCTATGTCGCGATTTATATTTTATATATAATATCATATCCTCAAGTGAATATTCATATTAAATATAATACTAAATATCTGTATCCTCATCTGAATATTTATATTATATATAATACTGCATATCTGTATCCTCAACTGAATATTTATATTAAATATAATACTGCATATCTGTCTCCTCATCAGAATATTTATATCATATATGATACTGCATATCTGTATCCTCAACTGAATATTTCTATTAAATATAATACTGCATATCTGTATCCTCAACTGAATATTTATATTATATGTAATATAGCATATTCGTATCCTCAACTCGATACTTATATTATATATAATCTAGCATATTCGTATCCTCAACTGAATATTTATATTATATATAATATCGCATATTTGTATCCTTAACTCAATATTTATATTATATATAATATCGCATATTTGTATCCTCAACTCAATATTTATATTATATATAATATTGTATATTTATATCCTCAACTCAATATTTATAGAATCATTCATATCTTCGGAAAAAATCTCTGAATATCAATATATCACTATACACAGAATAAAAGATTAGATTGGTAAAAAAAAATTTTTGTTCCAATAAAATTTTCTGCAATTCGCATTGTAAACCCAAGTTTCTTCAGTCAATAAAAAAATTTGCTTGAGCCAAGACAATTCTCTTGGTTTGAAAAAATTTTGACTTGGCTCGGGAGATTTTTTGGTCTTCAATATAATTTTCTTGGCCCAAGTGAACCGTTTGTTCTGTGTATGATCGAATGGGGATATCCCCAGGACGTCAGATATATCTTGGTAATGTGATGGAATATCCTATGGATGTTTCGATGATCCTGGACATGTACAGAATATCCATAGGATATCCGAATGATCCTGGATATATATATAGGCTGTATCAGACATAAAAAGGACATTCGATGGACGTCCTGTGCTGTGTGGGTATATATATATATATATATATAAAAAATACGATGTCAAAGTAGGAAAATCGGGAGAGGATCTCTATGTATTATATCCTGTTTATCCCCGTGTTTAACAAAGGGAGGAGTTGATATATATTAGGGTGATTCAGAAAACAAAAAAAAAAATTTTTCATCTCAGTACCAGGCTCAAAAGTTTCATATAGGTGAAAAAATACGTCTGTTAAAATATGAGCTCTTAATATTAATAATCAGATGCTGCGCATCGCACTTTTCGATTTTCCATAAGAATAACATGTGATAAATCATTTTTGCTTCTTCGAATTTTTATAACTAGCAAATGATTCGTCACACAGAGAATCCACAAACACAGTTGCGTAGAGATTGAAACGCTCTACAGAAAAGTTCCGAGTGATTTTGTAATAAGTCCACTCGTTCAAAAGTTATTCAAGGTCAAAGTTCAATGTAATTAATCAATTAATCAAATAATTAATTAATTAAATCATTTAATTAATTTTTTATTATTTTTTTTCATTCAATTCTCTACACAAATATATCTGTAGATTCTTTGTGTGACGTATCATTTGCTAGTTATGAAAATCAGAAGAAGCAAAAATAATTTATCCCATGTTATTCTTATGCAAAACCGAAAAGTGCGATGCGCAGCATCTGATTATTAATATTAAGAGCTCATATTTTAACAGACATATTTTTTCACCTAAATGAAACTTTTTAGTCTGGTACTAAGTGAAAAAAAAAAATTTTTAGTTTTTTTGAATCACCCTGATATATATACCGTGATAATCAGGTGAAACCGAATGGACCGATCCTCCACCCGGCGGATGATTCGTATTTTTATGGGGATAGCCACTCGTTGCACTGAAAATCCTCAGGGTGTTTTGTTGCATCGACCTCGCGGCCAAATCACCTTAGAAATTTTTCAGCGCAACGAGTGGCTAACCCCATAAAAATACGTAATATCCGCCGGCCGGGGAATCGGACCATTCGGTTTCACCTGATTGTCACGGTATATATATATAAAATACGATTTTAAACTAGCGAAATCGGGAGAGCAAGCTGTATTTATGGCTTGTTTATATACTCCTGTAATTATAGCTAACAAATGGAAACCCCAGTTTTACGTACTTTGGTTATTAAAGAAAAGAAAGAATATCATTTCAAACTATAGAAATAGGGAGAATAAGCTCTTTGTATTATATTCTATATACAGGGTTGGTACGCTTTCTGAAATCTGAAATTCCCTGACTTTTCCAGGTATTCCAGTCCCAAAATATCAATCTTCTAGTTGTTTAATGTTCATACGTGATCAATAAATTGCTTATATTTAGAACAGTTCGTTTGATATATATCTTTGAATACATTCTGTATCGTCATCTTGGTATATACTTATAACAGTCGGCAGCAGGGGATGGGAAAAAGGATGATATTGGTAATGACTGCAATTATAGGTATTTGGAATAAAAAATTTTTGGTAAAATGCAGTTCTCGATCAATACGCCAATTATGCTAATAAGATAAAATTCCAGTCATTTTTTCGGAATTCCCTGACTTTTCCCTGCCATATGAAATTCCCTGACTTTTCCAGGTTTTCCAGATTTTCCAGGTGCGTACCAACCCTGATATATTACCGTGTTATGTCAATGGGAGGATAAATAGCTTTTAATGCACGCGGCGTATATAATGTGTATCGAACAATGTATATTAAAGTGTATCTTACATCGCGAAACTATCCACAATGTCTCGTGTTTATCGTCTTCGCCGAAAAGCCGTTAGGACGCGAAATCTATGCACGGATGTCTTAAAAAATATATAATACAGAATCCGTCATCAACGAAGACTTCAATTCCTCTATTTATACAGTATGAAGTGTTTGAAATTAATATGGGAATATTGCGTGTACAGTACCTTGCGTGATTCCACGGAGATCGTCCAAAACACTTGAAATATATGCTCGTCTATGAGTTTATCGCACTGAAACTGAATCTAAAACACTTCAAGTCTATGCTCGCCTCTGAGAGTTTATCGAACTGAAAGTAAATCTAAAGCACTTAATAATCCTATATTCGCCTTTGACAGTTTAGCGAATCACGCACACACACACACGCTCGCCGTATTTAATAAAAACACAGATTCTTTGACTATTTCTGAATTTGGAATTATATCGCTCAAGCACTAGTACACGTCGTCACGCAGCGAGATACCGTGGTCTACTGACGGGCGGCGGATAACCGAGCTTGCCGTCAGACATGCGGGGAGGTAGCGGGAAGCAGTCACAGAACCGTTTTCATCCCTCCGCGTGCTGCCACGTGCGTTCGACGAGCTGGTGTACGCGATTAGAATATCTGTAATTAATTGATTCCGCTCTCCTCCCTGAAAACAGACAATAAAAACCATTAAACGTTTATTAATCAGCTACAAGATGAACAGATCAATAATGCTCATTTCTATCCACAAACGCAATAATAACGATGAAAGAAATAAAAGAGGAAGGAGGAGGCCGCCCACCCTCCCACTTTCTCCCCCTTCCCCCAAGGATAATAAATACAGCTTACTTAATTATAAACTCAATAATATCGGATGCATTAACAATGCAAGCGATGAAAGAGAAAGGAGGAGGCCACCCGCCCTCCCACTTCCTCCCCCTTTCGCCGAGAATAATAATAAAGCTTACCTAAATATAAACGCACTAATATCTAATGAATTAACAATGCAAGCGATAAAAGAGGAAGGGGGAGGCCACCCACCCTCCCACTTCCTCCCCCTTCCCCCCCTGCCGCCGAGATTACTACAGATCTAAAATACTCACACATACGAGCTACGACTACATAATAATAATAATAATAATCATACTAAAACTAGATGAAAAAAAACGCGTTCGCGATCAAAAAAAAAAAACGGCCTTGCCCCCCTAGAGGGGCGCGGAGGGGATGGGGGATAAAAAAAACCCCCCAACCCCTCCTGCCGCCCCTCCAGGGGGGCAAGGCCGCCGTATGTACATAATGTATCATACGTAAAATATAATAATCTAATCATCGATTCGGGAGATTATTATTTTAAGAGTAAATTACATTCATCATACAATACTATATCGTATATACTATATAGTATACTAGATACTATATACTATATACGATATACTCTAATTAAACTAGTTGGCTGAAGCAGCTGGCGACATTCCCACGCTGTCCTTGCGGTGCGGCATCTTGAAGAAAATGTTGGGTCGGTACCTGATAGTGATAAGGTGGAGGAGCATCTTATCCCTGAACGTTCACCGGTAAAAAAATATCTGATGTAGCGATGACATGAGTCTCACATATCGTATTGCTGGAGCACGTGGTCCATCGTTCGAGATACACAATTTTAACATCCTCATTGAATTAAACCAATACGTGACGAAACCTCAAGTCTAATGTCATAGATCTGAGAGTGATCTTTTAATATCAATTGCATTGGTATTTTTTATCTGTATCTAGATCCTTTCCAAGTCTCGGCTACGTATATAGAATTCATAAATCGATCAATCTTCTGTGAATTGAAATGGGGGAATGACACGTTACCCGATATTAATAAGGTGAAGGAACATCTTATCCCCAGGCTTTCACCGGTAAAAAAATATGTAACGTAGCAATGGCATGTGTCTTACAGATCGTAGCACATACATTGCGAAATATATCAGACTTTCTTCACAAAATTTGTCAGTATCTTCAAACGAATCAACAGTCTAATTATATCGACACAACGATCGAATAGGAGCAGCTCAAAGTTAGACAAAAAGAATGACTGGTCAGCACTGTTCGTATCAGAGGTGTGAATGACTATACTCGTTAGTTATCTGTGAATTGTGAAAACTATGATCTGTAAGATTCAATAACGAATACCAATAGAAAAAAAAATATATATATATACACCATACCTCGAACGTGCCCTAGAACAGCCTGTACAAAGAGTCCGTAGTTGTAGTCAAACTGTCAAAGCAGCAGCGACAGCTGTCACTGAATACATGGTCCATCGTTCGAGATACAATATTCAAACGATTGTGTTTTCGGTTAAAACACGGCATAACTCGAGTGCAGTTACAGTTTAGTATAGCGAATGTACGAAAAGATGAGCACGAATTCGTTGACCTTCTTTTTTTGTCCATTTTATTGGATATCTGCTTCTATCCAGAAGCTATGTAGGTACCAGTGTTTTATTCTTCATGTTCTTATTTATTTGTTAGGTTTTTTTTTTTTTTTAAATATAAGGTACCAGCCAGAGCTGATGTCCCAAATATTTGTTAGGTTTTTGATGAAATTGTAAATTTGATTATAGCAAATAGAAATTTGTCGATTTATACACCGAGAGTCCCGCGAGCGGCGAAACGTCCGCTCAGCGCCTGGTCTGAGAGCAGACTGAGGTTGTTCGTGGTGCCGGCCATAAGGTAAACACGGGGGTGGGGGAAAAATTAGACTTGCTGAGATCCGTATTGTAAACAACACGAGCCAGCCATTGACGAGCGTGACCGGGCGTACCCACGTCATTCATGCTACTAGTTGAGAGACGAGGAGAGCATGTGAATGATAGAGAACATGTTCATGACAGAGAAGCCGTAACACATATATTTATTTTGTTTTTTCCCCTATCTAAATAGGCGAAAAAACAATAAAATACTGTTATACGCGCAAGATAGCGAGCTATTGAATGTTTAGTCAATTTTGAGAAACCAAATTAATTACACAAGTCATTTTTTTTTACCAGTCATCCCCCCGCGCCTCAGATTTTTACCGTATATGAAATATAAAGCGTATTTACGATCTGAATGAATTTAGGAGCTCTATGTATTATATTCTGTTTATTCCCGTGTTTAACAAGGGGAGGAGTTGATATATATATATATAAAAAATACGATGTCAAACTAGAAAAATCGGGAAAGGAGCTCTATGTATTATATTCTGTTTATTCCCGTATTTAACAAGGGGAGGAGTTGATATATATATATATATATATATCAAAAATACGATTTTAAACTAGCGAAATCGGGAGAGGAAGCTGTATTTATGGCTTGTTTATACCTATACTCCTGTAATTATAGCTAACAAATGAAAACGCCAGTTTTACGTACTTTGGTTATTAAAGAAAAAAAAGAATATCATTTCAAACTATAGAAATAGGGAGAAGAAGCTCTTTGTATTATATTCTATATATTCCTGTGTTATGTCAATGGGAGGATAAATAGCTTTTAATGCACACGTCGTATATAATGTGTATCGAACAATGTATATTAAAGTGCATTTTACATCGCGAAACTATCCACAACGTCTTGTGTTTATCGTCTTCGCCGAAAAGCCGTTAGGACGCGAAATCTATGCACGGATGTCTTTAAAAATATATAACACAGAATCCGTCATCAACGAAGACTTCGATTCCTCTATTTATACAGTATGAAGTGTTTGAAATTAATATGGGAATATTACGTGTACAGTACCTTGCGTGATTCCACGGAGATCGTCCAAAACACTTAGAATATATGCTCGTCTATGAGTTTATCGCACTGAAACTGAATCTAAAACACTTCAAGTCTATGCTCGTCTCTGAGAGTTTATCGAACTGAAAGTAAATCTAATGCACTTAATAACTCTATATTCGTCTTTGACAGTTTAGCGAATCCCGCACACACACACACACGCTCGCCGTATTTAATAAAAACAGATTCTTTGACTATTTTCGAATCCGGAATTATATCGCTCAAACACTAGCACACGTCGTCACTCAGCGAGATACCGTGGTCTACTGACACGCGCGGCGGACAGCCGCGCTTGCCGTCAGACGTGCGGGGAGGTAGGCGGAAGCAGTCACAGAACCGGTTTCATCCCTCCGCGTGCTACCACGTGCGTTCGACGAGCTGTAGTACGCGATTAAAATATCTGTAATCAATTAATTCCACATATAAAAATACGGTAATGCCGTATCGCGGCAATGTCTATATCCCTGCGTATGCAAATATTTGCAACCGTTCGAATTACGGTATGACCTTGAAACCATTAAAATAAGCATACGATAATGAAAAATGGAATAAAATACCCAATAACAACTCACATATGCGATTTGATACCTTGTGTGTCACATGGTTCAATTTATAAGTATACAATTATACTGTAATCGCATACCTAGTATTTTTCAGTATCTCAATAGCCGTACGTCGGCGGAAAATGTAATAAAATACTTCAATTTAACCCGCAGATACGATTCAACACCTTCTCTCTGATACACAGTAAAAATTTTTTTGTAAAATTTAACACAGAAGCTTGTGTTAACTACTTTTTTAACACAAAATTTGTGTTGTTTCAACATAATCAGTTTATGTCAAAAAAGTAACACAGCTTTATGTTAAAACTAACACAAAAGTAACACTTTCTAAATGTTACTCTCAAATCAACACAAAATTTCAACATAGTTTTGTGTTAGTTTTAACATAAAGCTGTGTTACTTTTTTGACATAAACTGATTGTGTTGAAATAACACAAATTTTGTGTTAAAAAAGTGGTTAACACAAGCTTTTGTGTTAAATTTTACAAAAAATTTTTTACTGTGTACATGTCAATGCAGAACTACGAAAATATACTATTATCGGATACCTGGTATTTGTAAACATGTGACTAGACATACTTTACTGAAAAACGGAATAAAATACTTTATTTCACGACCTAGACACGACTCAACACCTCTTCTACGCGCCATTTGAATCCAGAAGTTTGAAATTCTACTCTGATCGTATACCTTGAAGTTTTAACGATTTTAATAGGCCCAGCATATCAAGAAAGCCGATAAAATATATTATTTTCATACATATAAACGATAGAACACCGTATATTTTCAACGTTTTTATTTACACGTTCGAAATCTCCTCAAAATAATACCACGTATATTTTTCCGCCTTCGAAATATATTTTATACTTCTAAAATGCAGAAAAGTCATTGTTCGTGTTCGCCGAAGCGTATTAATGCCGCATTTTCTCAATATTTTTATTCCAACGTGAAAAATAATACCGATACCGCATACATAGTATTTTCAAGCATGTTAATAGGCATACCATGCTATAAAATCGAATTAAATACTTCATTTCAATACACAGATACGATTGAATACCTCCCCTCTCTGGTATATTTCAATTTATTAGTATAAATTTGTACGGCAATCGAATAACTGGTATTTTAAGGATTTCAATAGCCGTAACACGCTGTAAAATCGAATAGAGTACTCCATTTCACCATATAGATACGATTTAATCCCCTGTATCTGCTATACTTCAATCGGGAAGTACGAAAATATACTATAATCGAACACCTGGTAATTTTAACGATTTTAAGAGGCCCGGTATATCAACGAATCCGACGATATAAATTATTTTTAAATATATATAAACGATAGAACACCGTATATTCTCAATGTTTTTATTTAACGTGTATTTTTCCGCATTTCAAATATATTTCATATTCGTAAAATGCAGAACAGTCTTGTTCGTGTTCGCCGAAGCGTATTAACGGCAACGATTTATTTTAAGCGTCTAAAATAATATTCACGTCGAACCATACTAATTGTAAACATTCCAACATGCATGTTATTCTATAAAATTGAATGAAATATATCGTTTCAATGAACAGATACGATCTGATACCTCGTCCAAGCTATATTTTGATTTATAAGTATATCATTGTATTCGTAATCGACTACCTAGAATTTTTAAGGATTCGAACAGCCATACCACGCTACAAAATTGATCAAAATGCTTTATTTCACCACCCAGATACGATTTATCACCTTTTTTTCCGCTACATCGCAATCCAGAATTTCGAAATCATACCTTTATCGCGACAATAGTATTTCAAAGCATTTAAATCGGAAAAACTTGACAGTAAATAGAATAAGACACTTTAATTTGATACGCAGATACGATTTAATACCTTGTCCCCGCTCCATTCTAGTCTAGAAATATGAAATTACACTATAATCGTATACCTGGTATTTTTAAGCATGTAAATAGACATACTATGGCTGTAAAACAGAATGAAATACTTTATTCGACCACACAGATACGATTTGATATCTCGTCATCATTCCGACGTCTTCGACTACGACGAGAACATCGTATTCGAAATCAATAGAGAATGTTGAATTACACATTAAAACGCCAAAATGCAATTGAAAATACTGTTCACCTTCAATTGCCGAAACTTGTTTTATTCCTTTTAAATGATTCTCAATAATTTTCATAGACTTTATTTGTTTTAATAATCGTATGTAATTTTATAAATTTCCTTATTAGTTGTTAAATAATTTCAAATTCCAAAGAGCTTGGATACGGCGGCTACGGGAACGGGAATAAACGTCCCATGTAGACCGGCCTTTACCGAAATGCCGCGTATGACTAGGTATACCTTGATATAAGCCAAAACTATCAGGTTGATCGGAAACAACCAATCAGCAGCCGCAGACCTACTTTTGGCTGCATAACCGAATTAGCGGCTTGGCGCCACTCTCATGTCTGCTATATCGATGGTCAAATGTAGTCATGTGATTTCACACTCCCACAGCCAGAAGGCCATTTGCAATTCGCAGCAGCACTCGAATTCAATCCGTGTTTTTGTTCTCTCCTCAAGAATAACTCGCGAAAAATGGCACTATCCATCGTTTCGTTTCTGGTTTTCACTATTCTCTGGGGTGTCGTCGGAATTGTCTTACCGATCCTCGTACCGAAAGGTCCGAATAGAGGGTGAGTAAAGTCTACTTAGCATTGACGTACATTTCCACAGTACAATGGCCCATCCCACTTTTCCACGATTCATTTCGAATGTCGCTATTCAACTCGTGCCGTTACAGATATTATTTTTTATCATCTCTAAAACTCTACAATTTCCGGACGTCTGATTCCATTCGCTCAATGATTCACGCACAGTTAATGACGTACGAACATTTCTGCATCTACTTGTTAATAAAATCCATCTACTATGCACCAACGGCCAGACTTTGGCCTTTCGCTCAATAATTCCCTTGATATTTTATTTTGTCATAGTTGTTTCTTGTTAGATATAAATTGAGATAAAAATTTACGAAAATAATTTTTTATTCCAGAATATTGCAAGCCATCCTAATGCTGACAGCGGCTACATGTTGGTTGTTGTAAGTATACTTCCGTCCAGTGACCATTCAATGGTTTCCGCGCTAGCAGTAGATCAGAATACGTCTCTGAAGGAGACTAGGAAGGAGTCTATCTTTGGATTTAAGATACTTCTCAAGAATCTTGATTGATCATTAGAGTAGTTTTAAGAACTCGATATGATTTTCTACCGACGATGAATCATATGATGGGAACATATTTGACGTGGCTTTAATTGGTGATACTATTTTCAGCTGGCTGTGCTGCTATATGGCGCAAATGAATCCGCTAATTGGACCAAAAATCCCTAGCACTACGCTGTTATTAATGGCTCGCGAATGGGTAAATGTTCATCCAATTCTTTATTCATTCAATTCAGAGTACCAAGTTCTTTATTCTTACTGGAATATGTTATTTTTACTCATTGTGCGATTACTTCACCAACAATCTGGAGTTGAACTTGATTATCTAGTGTAAACTTTGCCAGTCAAGTGATTGCATAGTTTTTACTTGTGATACTGGAAATTTGTCTGATAATAAAATAAAATGTGACCATGTTTGTCTTTACAGGGAAACCCGATCGAAAGTTAAGCAGCTATGACCTGATGTGTTATTAATGTAAATAAATTGAATGTGAAAATTGAATCATGAAAATTTCTTGTAAACGTTCCAATTAAGATTTCACTATAATCTTAACTAGACTAGTCAGAATGTATCATTTGTAAGTGGAGGTGGGGGTCGTTTAATTGATGTTGAAGTATCATCAATTCCAATCACGTTGAAGTAAGAAGATTAATAATATTGTGCTGTAATTAGTCTATTTTATTATTCCAGTCTTGTCACTAGTGAATTTTTCAGTTTCAAGTAGACGTATATTATATTAACAGTATTGTTACAATTGTATTAAAATACACAATCATTACTTATTGGTGTCCATATTATTATAGTTACGCTTGCGGATGATTCTTCACGAGATGTTAATAAATTATATGTATAAATTAAAACAGCTTAAACATTAACTTTACCTATGCGCACGACACAAAAAGACATTCTATCGATGGGTGAGTATTATTTATTTCAACAATTGTACTTGCTTCTTCAACGTTGATATAAATAATTTCGTGTAAAATCATTTATAGGTAGCAATCCGAATTATACCTATAGATCATTCCAACAATATGCAACAATGCGAATGGGCAAGTTATACACGCACGCTGCGCGCCTCCCGAGAATAGAAACCAGCTCGCGCCTCTGTCCTACAGGCATGTATGTGTATTTATCGGGCATGTGTATGCACATAGAACCATCTGGAATATCGCGCGCCCTCTTTCAGTAGCGTGACGTCGCGTCGTTACCACAAACAGGCACAGCCCGCTGTGGAATCACGTTGTCCAGTGTTCTACTGCTTTCTCCATACCGAGTCCCGAGAATTATTTTAAAATGGTACGGAGTATTCGAAATCCAGCTACAATTTAGACATCTCAAATATAAGAGTGTAATTTGTGGTGTGACATTGTGAACTAAGCGCTAGAAAACCCATCCGTATAATAATATTATATCATACAATGAAACTCGAAGCTTCTCTAACCTAGCGAATATATTTGTCAAAACCGGTATTCTGCTACTCGGTCCAATGTTCTTTCGATGAAAATTTTTGCTACGGATATGATGATTCGTCACAAAGCATGTAATTCCAGTATATTCCAGTTTGAATTCTACTGCAAGTTGTCGGAAATCATAATTACAGACCAGCCCCCCCCGCGGCCGTGTCATCCTAACCTTATAAGGAATGGTTCTCCAACATCCGTACCTATTATGGTTTTCGGACGCCCTCGCGAATCGGGAAGCACTCATTCATATTCTACTCGTGTAGAATCTCACTTCAACATGAATAAATTGGTTGTTATCGTGTCACGCCGAAGTATGAATAACTTTGTTAGTTCTACAAATTATCACATGACCACACACATTGGGGTGTGTCGATGGTTAGACAAAAAAATGCAGTAACATAAACGAATAATAAAAGAAGAATGAAACAAAACAAAGTTTCGAGACACTACCCCCCTAGCTGTTTGTTTAATGTCTGGTAGTCATCGCGATTGTGTTTCTCTAGAACATAACAGAAGTTTGGCAGACATTTATTGCAGTAGAAGAAATAAGTAAAAATGGGAAAATTAATGAGGGTATTCAACTATTTGTCTGGAGTTTATTAATTCTTTAAATTGATTGTGTAGATGAAGAATTAATTAAAGTCATTTCCACGTCCCAGCCGTGTTTATCATACCCAATGCTAACTTTTCAATGTCTTTCATTTTACCATCGTGCTTTAGAAAAAAATAACGGCCGTTATACAGTGCAGATACTCATTGCCTCTCATCCTTTCAGCAACCTCAAATAATCTTACTCAAGGAGGGAACGGACACAACCCAGGGCAAACCTCAATTGATATCAAACATAAATGCTTGTCAAATGGTAGTGGACGCGGTCAGGACGACCCTTGGCCCCCGCGGTATGGATAAGCTAATCGTGGATCAGCACGGCAAGGGTACCATCTCAAATGACGGAGCCACCATTTTGAAGCTTTTGGATATTGTGCATCCGGCAGCAAAGACTTTGGTCGACATTGCCAAATCTCAAGATGCTGAGGTAAAGAAGCGGCAAGCCTTTGTCCTCTCATTTTAGATTATAGTAATTACACATCTGGCATACCAGATCTCTTCGACATACAGATAATTGAGAGGACTTTTATTATCTCGTACCCATGTGCCATGAAGGAGAGTATATTATATGTGAATCCATAGACTGACAACAACTTTGAGAATCGGTGTTGTTTCAAGTGTGTTCGTATAGTGAATCAGATTCTTTTGATCTGATGACAATTAATAGCAATCGTTTCAACACGATAGAGAAATCATCAATGAGATTCTTTTGTTACTTTCACCAGGTCGGAGATGGTACAACAAGCGTCGTACTCTTGGCGGGGGAGTTTTTGAAGCAGGTGAAACCTTTCGTTGAAGAGGGTGTCCATCCTAGAATCATAATAAAGGCCTTCCGACGTGCCACGCATATTGCTATAGAAAAGATTAATTCTCTCAGTGTGAAAATTGAGAAATCAAATGTCCAGGAGCACAAAGCTTTGCTGGAGAAATGCGCGGCCACTGCCATGAGCTCGAAACTCATCCATCAACAGAAGGACTTCTTCAGTAAAATGGTAGTCAATGCGGTGCTGCAATTGGACGACCTTTTGCCACTCAATATGATCGGAATTAAAAAGGTGGGGACAGTTGGAGTCGTTAGTTCCTGTATCTATTGATTTTCTCAATTTTCAGCTTTAAAACAAATCTTCGGACTCGGACGAATGCAATTATAAGCCTGACCTAACTATGATTTCGTTGACAGGTCGCTGGAGGTTCCTTAGAAGAATCTCTCCTAGTTGCCGGGGTGGCTTTCAAGAAAACCTTCTCTTACGCTGGTTTTGAGATGCAGCCAAAGAATTACAATCCCTGTAAAATCGCGCTATTGAATATTGAACTCGAACTCAAGGCTGAACGTGACAACGCAGAAGTTCGTGTAGACAATGTGGCAGAATACCAAAAGATCGTAGATGCCGAGTGGCAAATTTTGTACCAAAAGTTGGACAAAATCCATGAGAGCGGAGCTAATGTAGTATTGTCCAAGCTGCCCATCGGTGATGTGGCCACTCAGTACTTTGCAGACAGAGACATGTTTTGTGCTGGACGAGTTCCTGACGAGGATTTGAAGAGAACAATGAAGGCATGCGGCGGAGCGGTCATGACGACCGTCCACGATATAAACAACGCTGTTCTTGGAAAGTGCGAATCCTTCGAGGAGAAGCAAATTGGTGGAGAAAGGTGCGATGAATTTCCCCTTTTAACTAACATATTAAATCGCTCAAGTAATGAGCTCATTACTTTGCTTAGACGGGTCGAAATGATCGTGTGGCTATAACATTATATTCCTGTTGAGCTAATTCTACTTCCAATATTCCAGATTCAACTTCTTTGCTGGCTGTCTAAACGCTAAGACTTGCACTCTTGTTCTACGCGGAGGCGCCGAACAGTTTCTGGAAGAGACTGAAAGATCTCTCCACGACGCTATAATGATTGTACGACGTACGATAAAGAACGATGCGGTTGTTGCCGGAGGCGGTGCTATCGAGATGGAACTGTCGCGTACTCTGCGCGATTATTCACGAACTATTGCTGGAAAGGAGCAGCTTTTGATCGGCGCTATTGCCCGTGCCTTGGAAGTTATTCCCCGGTAATTTGAGTGTCAACTTCCAAAAGTTGCACATCAAATGACACTTAATTGTGACGAATAGTAGCTGAATAACAAAGTATCATCTTATCCTGTTTTTAGGCAACTTTGCGACAACGCTGGATTCGACGCTACTAATATTCTGAACAAGTTGCGGCAAAAGCATCATCAAGGAAACAAGTGGTACGGAGTTGACATAAATTCCGAGGACATAGCAGACAATTTGGATGCCTGCGTATGGGAGCCGGCTATTGTGAAGATCAATGCTTTGACGGCCGCTAGCGAGGCCGCGTGTCTAATTCTGTCTGTTGACGAGACAATTAAAAATCCTAAAAGCGGCGGTGGAGACGCACCGCAAATGCCGGTAGGCCGAGGCATGGGACGACCCATGTAATTTTTATTATTATTTCTTTTTTCAATCTCGAACTCGTCGACAGAAATGGGATAGAAACTACAGTTTGGAAGTTATGGCTGGAAGCGTTGCCTGTTTTATTCTTCAGTGGTTCGTTCTATTTATTGTTGAGCGAGGAGGTGGTCCGAAGACAATTTGAATTACTCTAGGCATCAGGTCAGGTACAATCATAATAAATTCTCTGTCAAGTCGTATGTTGTGGTTCCGTTTCAACGAAAATAGATGCTGCATTCTTCATAATCGACACATGCACCCCTAATAAACGAACATACAAGAGCACTGCTTGAGTATTATATAACATAGAATCAATGCCAGTGATTGGAACATGTATTTATTGTTCTACTATGGAAAAAGACACCGCACGCCGATTACCTGATGAACAATTATTTGCCTAATATACATAATTCTTATACCTATATTAACTTTTTATTCAATATTAGGATATATTTCGCCAGCTTTCCAGCTTCACTGATCGTTCTACCGTATGTCCGTATGTAACATTATGTTTATCATTTGTACCGACTAATAATTATTCGATTAATAAAAAAAATCTTCAATTATACGGACGGCTTGTCAATGAGTTGAATTCAGGAGAAAATTAAACTACGTATCTTGTAAGTATGGTCCAATACAGGTATCAAATTTGAAAGAGATTCAATTAGTTATTCATATTAAAAACGACATTGGATCTCATACCTAGTTCCATTCGTGCCTGTGAAACAATTTGAATTGCTCGCGCGCTGCAGGTTTAATTGTAGTATAATCCTGTTGATGCTCGAATGGCTGTGTGAGCCAATAGGAGTGCTCGTCTTCTTCTTCTTCTTCTTCCTTAGGCTTTTCCCGTCAAATAGGAGTGCTCGTTGCGCATGGAAGTCCGCCCTATTCCATGAAACATTCAAGCCGGGTGGTCGGGCTCTACAGAAAGAAATAATATTACCATAAAGGCTAAGGGATAAGAAATCTCCAAATGCTGTCCTTCAAAGTGATAAGATTTCGTGCCCTCAATGTTCCTGTACATTCGTTATTATTTATCAGGTATTCATTCTTGTTTACAATCAATTCAGAACTATGATTTGAGGTTAGTTTGTCGTATGTGCCAGAGACCGTAACAACGTCATTCGAAAAGTTAGACAACTCAACTTTGAGGTTAGGTAACTTTGTATTTAGACAATCAAGGTGGCGGCACACAGAAGTGCAGAAGCCATAGCGCATGCGCATCATTTGGCCTTTACTTCGCCTTTACTGCAGATGTTATATCTATACATACTATAGTATGTCTATGGCTATGCATTCTGCTTACAGCTTATGGCAAAGAACTTCGTGACTTGACGAATATCGATCAATCGTCGCCGTCCTTTTTCTTTCGTCGTCAACGTCGAATAAATTTTGGTGAATTGAACGGCTAGTGGTTATGAGCCTGCGTCGGGTTCTTATTGAAGCCCTGCAAGTCTCGTCCTGTCGATGCTAATTGAATAGGTAGTGGTAGAAGTATAAGAAAACCAGCACCGCGTAGTGTAAGTGTCGCGTCTCGGGTCAACGCGATTTCGGATTAGTGAAGTAAAAGGTGAAGACAAAGTTGACACGTATTGACTGCGGCTGACTGCATACCGCGTGATACCGCGTTCCGCCACTCACGCAATCTGACACATGTCATGTATAGAAATTTCTCATTTCTCGAGTGAAATATAAATACAGGATGGAGACATTGTCTCAAAGTGTAGATATCACGCAAGCTGAGGCGCCCGTATGCAAGTTAGTTAATATATGCATTTATTTTAACAAAGCACTATCAAATTGATTGATTGATTGGTCCTTTTTTCGACTTATCGCCCTTTCGGGCATGTAGTCTAGAAAGCACTATCAAACTGTGAACTTTTCGAAACCCCAAACATATTTCTTCTCCATTATATTCCAAGGTAAATTCGTACAATCGTTTGTCCTTGAACAACAGCCCCGTTAAGACTACACTCACTTACATCGATTCACATAGTATGTATGTTGGTACGCATACTATCTGTAGCCAGAGACTAGACACTCGATTCTGATTCTGATTCTGATTCTGATCTAGGTCAATAAGTCATTGAATTGCTTAATCGAACAAACTACTTGTCATATCAATTATAATCATTTGGATTCTTCTCGCGCTTTGCCAATGTTGGCCATCGCAGGTAGATGGTATACTTGAAATTGAATTCATTCCGCATACATGTACTGCTCACATTTACTACAAGTATGAATATTATATTCTATATGTTGAAGGCGCGAGTCTTCCGGAACAATAGCATCGATGGATACCCTGCCAGTTCAGCCAAGCGGCGTGACAAGATTCAATGACATAACAAAATCGCAGAATGACAAAAGGCTTTACAGGGGTCTGATATTGCCCAATAAAATGAAGGTGCTACTTATAAGTGACTCAACAACGGACAAGAGCGCCGCTTCCCTTGATGTTAATATAGGTAAACTGTTGCACTATGTGTGTGTCTGTGTCACTGTTTCAGAAATTTTTTAACATTTATTCTAACACCTCACGATTATATCATCAAGTTTTTGACAAGCAATATTTATATCGACATCAGTATGCAATGTCTACATTGTCTTCTTATCCATACCTCTTTATTCTAGGATACATGAGCGACCCACCGGAACTTCCTGGTCTGGCACACTTTTGCGAACACATGCTTTTCCTTGGTACTGAAAAATACCCAGCTGAGAATGAGTACGGGAAATATCTCTCCGAGCATGGAGGAGCGAGCAATGCAGCTACATATCCAGATCATACAAACTACTACTTTGATGTAACTCCCGAAAAATTGTCAGGCGCCTTGGATAGATTCTCTCAGTTCTTTCTGAAGCCGTTGTTCACGGAAACTGCTACGGAAAGGGAATTGAATGCTGTGAATCTCGAGCATGAAAAGAATATACCAAACGACACTTGGCGAATGGATCAAATGGATAAATCATCAGCAAGGACCGATCATGCTTACTCGAAATTCGGAACAGGGAATAGAGAGACTCTGGACATTATTCCCAAAAAAAATGGTGTCAATGTTAGAGATGAACTTTTGAAATTTCACAAAACATGGTACTCTGCCAATGTCATGTCGCTGAGTATACTTGGAAAAGGTCAGTTGATAATAATCCTTGTTACAGATTATTTCACCCCATCCCTCCTATGTTGTTTGTTATTGCATTTAAAAAAAAATCGGCATATCCCGACTTGAATTCAAGCAATTCTACTAATTAATTGGAAATATTTCAAATCAAACAATTGAATCACTGCCTGAATTTGGTAGGCTAGATGTGGCTCACATTGTTTAATAAATTCCATAAATTATCTTCGAAGAATCCTGCCAACTGATTGAACGATACATTTATAGAAAGCCTTGATGAATTGGAAATTCTGACTACCAAGCTGTTCGCTGAAGTGAAAAATCTGGACGTTCAAGTACCAGTATGGGACGAACATCCATTTTCTAAAGAGGATTTTCAAACAAAGTGGTACGTCGTTCCAATAAAAGATGTGAGAAATCTAAACATAACATTTCCCATACCTGACCTGCGGGAATACTTTAGATCTGCGGTGAGTTACCGAATTTCGCAGGAACTGTAAATTCGAAAGGCAAACAAACAAAATTGAAAGTTTAGCCGCTTTTCAATTGCTATAGGTACAATAATGTTCATCGATGGTGTCCCCGTGGCTCACTATATCGAGTCTTTCTTCTTACTGATATTTTATTTTCCCATGACCAGTGGAACCTTCAGGTTGTTAAGAATATAACAGCTGTGAGGTGGAGCAGAATCACGAAGTAAGTGACTGGTCATGGGCCAATGAAATATTTGTAGAAGGAAAATTTGATTTAAAAAAGGACTAGGAAAAATAGTGAGCCACGGGGACACCATCGATGAACATTACTGTACACATTGCAATAAAACTCTTACAAATCCAATTATTGAATTTCTCATGTTTTCATTTTCCCTTTCAGCCAGCCAATTACGTTTCACATCTCCTTGGACATGAGGGGGAAGGCTCTCTTCTCTCGGCACTAAAGGCTAAAGGTTGGAGTAATTCCTTGGTATCCGGAAGGCGGCAGGCAGCTAGAGGTTTCGGCTTCTTTGGAGCTTATGTGGATCTAACGGAAGAGGGGATTAAACACATTGATGACATTGTCTTGTTGACATTTCAATACATAAATATGATGAAAAAAGAAGGTCCCGTCGCTTGGATATTTGAAGTGAGAGCTCGTCTTGTTGAATAAAACGTGTCCACTTACTTGTATCAGGCTCTATGGTATGCATTACCCAGTTGTCTTGAATGATGTCAGAAATCGAATCTCATCTGAATCAATATTACCCGATTTACTACCATAGAGAATTTCTAATTCGCCGCAGTAACATGGGAAATAGTAGGGGTTCAAGGAATACACATCTTTTTGTTAATATACACGTTTATTCCTGTGATACAATAACACGAGCCATTGGGCTTGTGCGTACACTTTGTCAGCCAAATCCGGACTGATCATAAGTGGCTCATGACCGGTCGTCGCACGGAGAAAGGACCGGGGGACGTAAATACTGTATTCAGATAGTACATTCTCAATAGTCACACCTCTGAAATATTTTAATTAATTTACCTCCCTGGCTTTTTCAAATACTCAACTCAGGTGTAATACTTCCGAAATTTTATCAATTTTCAGGAATACAGGGATATCGCGACGATGAACTTTCGATTCAAGGAAAAGTCTTCACCCCGTAGTTGGGTGAATTCAACTGTACACTGTTTACAAGAGTATCCTATGCAGGAAGTTTTGACTGGCCCTCGGCTCTTCAATGAATGGAGACCGGACTTGATAGAAATGGTACTGGGCTACATGACTCCCGAAAACGTTAGAATTTCCGTGATTGCTCAGCAGTACGAGGATGTTGCGACCGAGAAAGAGACCTGGTATGGGACGCAGTATAAAAAAGAAAAGATACCGGTGGAAGTAATTGAGAAATGGAGAAATGCGGGCTTGAATCCCGACTTGAGGCTACCAGCCAAGAATGAATTCATACCAGCGAACTTCGAGCTGAAACCGCAAGAGACTGATGTAAGTGATGATGTTCTTCGTTTAATAAACTTCTGTTCGGCTATAAAATATACAAGGTTTTGATGATCTGCAACATCGTGGCCACTGTGACCGGTCAATTAATTTACTATCACAATTTCTTTTCCAGGCTAGCAAATTCCCTGTGATAATCGAAGACACAGCGCTTTTAAGAGTTTGGTTCAAACAGGACGATGAATTTCTCCTGCCAAAAGCTAATCTTAGTTTCGATTTTGTAAGGTGAGATGTTCTGACGAATCTTGTTGATATTCTCAAAGGGTCTGGCTGACTCAATATTTTGATTCTAATCTTTGGGAGCTTTCGAAAACATATAGGAGACTGTTCCGGAAATATTTCAGGGAT
Source organism: Tenthredo livida (assembly GCA_963992785.1). NCBI lineage: Eukaryota > Metazoa > Arthropoda > Insecta > Hymenoptera > Tenthredinidae > Tenthredo > Tenthredo livida. Next base: position 50,589 of record OZ023069.1, read on the forward strand.
TCCAGGGAGCCTGATAGCTGTTATTCTAAATACCATATTACCTAATTGACAATTTCGTTTTCCAGCCCCTTAGCGTACATGGACCCAGTTAGCTGTAACCTGGCATACATGTTTGTGCAGCTGTTCTGTGATTCTCTAAATGAATATGCCTATTCTGCTGACCTGGCTGGACTAAAGTGGGAACTCAGCAACAGCAAGTATGGAATGATAGTGAGTATGATATTTACACGATTGATACGCGTTGGATGTATTATCTACAGTTAATTACGCGTCACGCCAGCAAGAACAAATAGATTGGTATGTATTTGGTATTATGAAATGGGTACACGGACTTGTACTACTTCTGTATCAAATTCAATTTTCATTCAATAGTATGTTTCTCGCTATTTCTTGTCTTTTCATCAATATATCTTACAAGTCATATTTTTATTTCTATTCATTATTATTTCAGCTAGGAGTCGGCGGCTACAGTGACAAACAGCAGGTCTTGCTTGAGAAGATTATTGATCGGATGGTGAGCTTCAAAGTAGATTCACAACGATTCGAAATTATAAAAGAAAATGTAAGTAGATCTTTAGGAAAAGGTTATTTTTCCGATTCAATTATATAATGAATAAATTGTTATTGAAATAAGCGCGTTGTTCGATCACCTTCCATATTTTATATAAATTAAATAAACATTGCAATGGTTACAGTATATCAGAGGTCTGAAGAACTTTGACGCGGAACAACCGTATCAGCATGCCGTATACTATTTGGCAGTTCTACTCGCGGAAAATGTCTGGACTAAGGATGAATTGTTAGAAGCCACCTCGCGTGAGTATTATTTTTATTCTCATATCGTACGTGAGTATTGAATACGGATATGTTACAGAAGATGTGATTTCATAAATAAAAATCCATTGACTTCAGAACTGACAGTGGAAAGAGTACAACAGTTCATACCACAAATTCTGGGCAAAATGCACATTGAATGTTTGGTACATGGAAACGTGACAAGGTCGGAGACCTTGGATATTGTTAAACTTATTGAATCAAAATTGACAAGCACAATACCACATGTCACACCTCTTCTACCTAGACAGCTGGTTTTGAATCGGGAGGTGAGATTGGAGGATGGTGAGTAACGATTGCTTACATTTGATTATCATCCCTGGGAAGCGTTGTAAATTGAAAATTAGTAAATCGGAGATGTGAAGATTGAACTCGAACGCTCGAGATAACTGAATTGAGAAAGCTATGAGAATGTGAATAAATCCACGGCTAAATACCTACTTTCATTACACTATTCGTTCCAGGTTCTCATTATCTCTACCAGATTGAGAATAAGTTACACAGAAGTTCGTGCGCCGAAGTATACTATCAATGTAATCTTCAGGCAACAGAATCGAATATGCTCTTAGAGTTACTGGTTCAAATAATATCTGAGCCTTGCTTCAACACTTTGAGGACGAAGGAGCAGCTCGGCTATATTGTATTCAGCGGAATACGAAGGACAAATGGCGCACAGGGCTTGAGGATTATTGTACAAAGTGATAAGCATCCTCAGCATGTCGAAGAAAGGATCGAGGTTTTCTTAGAGTCGATGCTGGTGAGTACCAACGATAGGTGACGATTTTTCAATCCCTTCGAATGTGTAAAAATCTTCCCAACGTTGGATTGCCTTAACTTTCAGGGCCAGCTCGTGGATATGACGGACGAAGAGTTCTCGCGACACAAGGAAGCATTAGCTACCAAAAGATTGGAGAAGCCGAAGATGATGAGCACTCTGTCGGCTTTGTTTTGGTCTGAAATCTCAACACAACAGTACAACTTTGACAGGGCTAACGTCGAAGTATCCTACATGAGGACCATCACCAAGGAAATGATTATTCAATTTTTCAAGGTATGATCGTTTATTCTCGTTATTATCTATAAGAGTTCGGATGCACACGGTCTAAGGAATTACTACTTTTACAGTCAGGGTTGTGAGCCATCAATTACTTTTAAATTTCGATAATCGATTTGATCATTCATTACATTGGTAATATGTAATTGAAACTGATTGTAATGTAATGGGCGATTGAAAGAAAATGTAATGTCATTACATTTCAATTACAATTTTCACAACCCTGGTTACAGTGTGAGTATCTATGTATCTAGGATCTAGCTCATATAGTAGGACATAATATTAGCAGTTACATGTATTTCATATTTCACCTTTCAGGAGGTTGTGCATAACTCATCTCCAACAAGGCATAAGCTTTCTGTCCATGTGGTATCGACGGCAGAGGGCGGAGCGGGAGACGCCGCTGCGAACACTGCAGAAGAAGGATCATCACCGCCCCCGGAATCTGCCCCCCACACGCCCTGCCGAATTAAGGATGTCATGTCGTTCAAGTCAAGCCAAGCGCTGTATCCGTTATTAAAACCGTTCATTGATATACCCAGGAAAGGCACAAGATCCAAGTTATGATGTTTGAAAATGATAATTATATAAATTACACAAGACGCTTAGGGGTGACTAATTTTTCGTTAACCGGAGATTGTAACGTTGATATGATATGAGGCACAACAGGATTGATTGTAGGTGTGATGGACGATAAAAAAGGGATATAGATATTCGTGACATGTTCAATTGGCTGCACTGGTGCGTTTCTGGATGCAGAATAAATTCGCGCACCGTGTTATCGTTTCTTGGTACTTAATACACTTTTGACGCACCGTGTTTTGCTGGCAAGATAGGTGAAAGAAATTTTCACAGTGTGCACACACAATAAATAATATACATTGCTAAGACTCGGCCTAGCACAGCAGTGCAACCCAACCATATACACAAGTGTAACCAGTTTAAAACGCTATTTACGGCTCAGATCTGTTCGATTATTTGTGATAATAATTAAATGATTTCGATTGAATAATGAAAGTAACAATGAAGTTTGATTAGTAATGACCAAGAGTGATCCTCATAGTTGAAGAATTTGGGTTCGAAAATCGATGGCTCTATTTCAAGGAGACAACATATTATGTAGCATTAAAATCAAAGATACATACCCACAGTGGGTGTATTTTTATAATAGCTAATTCATGGGAGTATTATTAATAGTACTGGCGTGTGTGTGTGTATGTGAGGTGCAATAAACTATTAGAATACTTTGTATTGCAAGTGTGATACAAAACTGCTAGGGAACTTTATGTGAATAAAGATGATTATCGAACAATTTACTATATCGCACAGTTCATTATATTTCCATCCCTGAAATCAAAATGCATTTAATCACCTACGTAATCGTTCTCAAAATGATTCTCAAGTGGCGCTGTGCATTAGGAATTGTTTAAAAACCTTCTAGATAAGTATTGATTCATCATTTCGCAGCAATAAATGATAAATTCAACAATACGGAAAATTCATTCATACTGATGGCCGGGCTCCGTATACTTAAGCTGCAGGCAAATAAATGTAATTTAATTTTTGATCGATGCAATCGTTTAGGAAAGTTTAGGAATATGTTTTTGTAGTTTAGGAAATTATAATTTGTTTGTTATTTATAAAAATATATTGGGCATATAGTTATAGCAGGCGCGGTTCACAGGAAAACAAAAATCTAATGAACTCGAAATGGTTTGGGAAACACGTCGTCAATAGAGATTATTTATTCATTATTATTTTTTTTTTTTTTCAATAAGCAAAAGTTTAAACAGCGTACGGCACACGGGAATAGTAAGAAATTGGAATTGTTGCATTTTCAGCCACCTAAAAATTGCAGCACACCTCCTCGGGTCAGATGTTTTCCTCATACCAGGTGGATTTTCGAATTAAGATTTTTCTAACTGAATGAGGCTTTAATAGTTCTTAGTTTGAGTTGTTCTTTTAATTGTTCGTTCGTTTGTACACATCGCTAGTTTTGATACCCCCTCCCGCAGCAACTACTTCATTGATACATAGAGAGCGCTGGTCGCGGATGAATGAACGAATGGGGAGATAGTGGTGCTGCACAAATATGCGGGTAAAAAAATTACTACCTTTCCTGAGAAGCCCTCGTCTATGAATGAAAATATAGTGGTGCTGCACAAATATGCGGACAAAAAAAGCTACGACCCTTCCTTCATATTCTTGGAGGCGTGGCAAACAGCCCATTGTAAAAATTCTGAAAAGCAGTAGAAGATCTTTATTAGATTCATTGATACAATGAAAGATAGCGGCGCGTGGAAATAATGCAAAGAAGTTGAAAACAATTACTGATATTTTATTGCATTTATGTTTGCATTACAGGTATCTGAACGAATAGAAATGGAGCAGTTGAAATAAATTTCGTTGAAACTCGGAATGAATAAAAATACAAATTCACTGAACACCGAGCAGCTCACAAACAACTATATTATCCGTACATTGTTTAATTATTCAGGATTTCTTTTCTCCCATTCAGAATACTAAAATCGCGAAGATTTATGTTTGAGAAACAAGCACAAATTACTTTATACATAACTTCAACAATGAATATTGTATCGATACAGCAGCAATAAATTCTCTGATATACCAATAATCAATTACTTCGCTATTATTATATTAATATACTTCAATTAAGCGTCAGGCAACACCATTTACAAAACACAGAATCATTAGGAAATTAGAATTAATGCACTTTCAGATATTCAAAAATTTGGGACCACCTAATCGGGTATTATATACTATTATAGGAATAAAATATCGTATACTATCGAACAGTTATTATCAGTAATTCCTTAGAAATATTCTGCAAATTACGCCGAGACTTGGGATTAAATTCCACGATGTAGCTCACGATACATAAAGTTGTTATTTATTTCTCATTCGTGAAATGTTAGACTCTTTCGAGTAGTTAAGCAGAGAAATAAGATTAAAAATTCGTACTCGAAGTTGTTACATCTCTGTGCAGACTGAATAGAATGTTTATATACACGGAGAAAAGTATTTCATGAAACTTTACTGAACTGTTGAGCAAAGTTGGGATATCGAGACAAGTTGGGGATTTTTTCACAACTTTGTAGTAATCAGTGACATACTGAACGTTATAAAATACATGACAGTTCGGTAAACTTTAATATTGTACAGTAAAATTTACATATGAATCATCAAATAGTCTCGAACTAGTCTCTATATCCCAACTTTGCTCAACAGTTCAGTAAAGTTTCATGAAATACTTTTCTCCGTGTATAAATTCTAAAAAGAGCATTGCTTCTGCGACTGTTACTCATTTCTACTCATAGACGTAATAATATAAACGGTTCAACTAACGACGGAAGAAATAAAAGAGGAGGAAGGAAGAGGCCTCCCACCCTCCCACTTCCTCCCCCTTCCTCCAAGGATAATAATAAAGCTTACTTAATTATAAATGCACTAATATCGGATGCATTAACAATGCAAGCGATGAAAGAGAAGGGAGGAGGCCACCCACCCTCCCACTTCCTCCCCCCCTCTCCCCCTCGCGGCGAGATCAATACAGATCTAAAATACCTACAAATACGAGCTATGACTACGTAATAATAATAATAATAATAATAATAATAATCATACTAAAACTAGAGAAAAAAAAACGCGTACGCGATCAAAAAAAAACGGCCTTGCCCCCCTAGAGGGGCGCGGAGGGGATGGGGGATAAAAAAAACCCCCCAAACCCTCCTGCCGCCCCGCCAGGGGGGCAAGGCCGCCGTATGATACATATAATGTATCATACGTAAAATATAATAATTTGATCATCGATTCGGGAAATTTACTATTCTAAGAGCAAATTACATTCATCATACAATCTTATACTACATAATTACGAAGTCTAATACCTATCTATAATGTGAATTTGAATTGAATTTGCATTGAAATTGAATTGAAATTGAAATTGAAATTGAAATTGAAATTGAAATTCTATCACTCTAGATATTACTCTATTACATTTACGACAGTGCGGAGGGCACAGAATTGTATAAACTATATACTATATAAAATATACTATATGGTATTCACATTATAGATGCGTATCATATACTATATCGTATATACTATATAGTATACTGGATACTATATAGCATATACCATATACATTAAACTAGCTGGCTGAAGCAGCTGGCGGAATTCCCACGCTGTCATTGTGGTGAGGCATCTCGAAGAAAATGTTGGGTCCTTCCTCTGGAAGAGTCTTTAGAGATTTTCCGGTCGTTCGACGCTGTGTGTAAACAAATCCATTCCCTGGCTCGCTCGATACGATCCTGTGGACCAATTTCATATTTTTACACAAAGCCAGTTCGCAGAAGGACAAAGACCAAAAATTACAACTACAATATCGATAAATCATTCGTGAATTGAAATGAGCAAAAGACATGTTACCTGATATTGATAAGGTGGAGGAGCATCTTATCCCCGAACGTTCACCGGTGAAAAAATATGTGATGTAGCGATGGCATGTCTCACATCGCAGTACATCCCCAAAAATATCAGCCTTAATTCTTGAAATTTGTATGTGCCTATGCACACGAATCAAGAGTTCCAATTATATCGATACACCGATCGCATAGGAGCAGCTCCAAGTTCGACGAGATGAATGACTGGTCAGCACTGTTCGAATCAGAGGTGTGAATAACTATTCTCGTTAGTTATCTGTATGGAAACTACGATCTACGAGATCTAATAACGAATACCGCTGAAAAAGAAAAAAAAAAATATCTCATACCTTGAACGTGCCTTAGAACAGCCTCTACGAAGAGTCCAATGTTGCGGTCAAACTGTAAAGGCAGCAGCGGCAGCTGTCGCTGAAGCACGTGGTCCATTGTTTGAGATACGCAATTCTTACATCCGAATTGAATTAAACTGGTACGCGATTAAATCTCAAGTTTTAATGTCATACATCTCATCAGTGATCTTCCAATATCAATTGTATTCGTATTCGTATTCTGTGTCATCATCTGGATCCTTTCCAAGTCTCGGCTACATATACGGACTTCATAAATCGATAAATCATTTGTGAATTGAAATGGGGGAACGACATTTTCCCTGATATTAATAAGGTGGAGGAGCATCTCATCCCCGAACGTTCACCGGTGAAAAAATATGTGATGTAGCGATCATAGTACATCGCGAAAAATATCAGCCTTCATTCTCGAAATTTGTATGTGCCTACAAACGAATCAACAGTCCAATTATATCGACACACCGATCGAATAGGAGCAGCTCAAAGCTAGACGAGATGAATGACTGGTCAGCACTGTTCGAATCAGAGGTGTGAATGACTATACTCGTTAGTTATCTGTGGAAACTATGATCTTCAGGATCTAATAACGAATACCGCTGAAAAACAAGAAAAAAAAAAAATCTCATACCTTAAACGTATCCTAGAACAGCCTGTACGAAGAGTCCGTAGTTGTATTCAAACTGTCAAAGCATGACAGCGGCAGCTGTCACTGGAGCACGTGGTCCATCGGTCGAGATACACACAAAAAAAAAGGCTTACCCAATTCAAAAGAAATTCGGTTTTCATTATTGTATTCTTTGACGAAGTCATTTGCATTATCTTGATTCAAAACTGTAAAAGCGAATGTACGAAAAGATGAGCACAAATTCCTTATGACGTTCTTCTTCTTCTTCTTTTTCTTCTTTGTCCTTTTTATTGAATATCTGCTTCTATCCAGAAGCTATGCGCCAGTGTTTTATTTTTCATGTTCTTATTTTGTTGAGTTATTGACGAATTTATAAATTTCAATATACGCAAACAGAAATTCGTTGCGACCGACGAAACGTCCGCTCGGCGGCTGGTCCGAGAGCAGACTGGCGTCGTTCGTAGTTCCGGCAATAAGGTAAACACGGGAGCTTAGGCTTCCCAGATCCGTAAACAACACGAGCCAGCCATTGGCGAATGAAGAACAAAAGAAAAAAAAGAAAAAATAGGCAGAAAACAATAACATACTCTACGCGCGAGATACGCGAGTTATATCCCCATGATATAGTAGATCGATTAGAACCCGATCTATACTCATTATACTAGTTCTCAACTTATCATACAAGCGCAACATATTATGATGAGGCATCGGTATCAGGAGAACATCCGACCCGAGGAAGTGTTCGCAAATTTTCAAGTAGCTGAAAATGCATTGAATCTAAAATTCCCTACTGTTGTTATTTGAATCGGAGAGTCTATTGCTGCAGCATTGATACAATCGTATTCATCGTCAAATTGATGTAGAATTCGTCAATCGTAATTGATTCACAAAAATAAATGTCAAATATAAATCGTTCAAGTATCTTTATTTGCTAATTGCTTCCTGGCATAGGAGTTATCATAAAATAAACTACGTCCGTATTAAAATAAAATCCCACTTAATTAATTATACGAAGAAGGACGCGTGTCAAAATATTATTGCGTTCGTAATATTTCTGCCGAGTCTCGTCATCGCAACCCCGTGCGTACTCATTGACGCCACGAGGGCCACTGAGGTCACCGACCCCGTGACAGCTGCTATTACCCTAGGTCAGTGCTCCTTGCCGTTGAGTTGTACGAGCGGGGCGACAAATGGTATCGTCATCTCGCGGTCGAATTGACGAACCACTTTTGCCGCAAACAATGAGCGGCAATCAGTTTGAATATTCTCCTCGTCGTCAAATCTATTATCTACTCGTACGGATATTTAACAATTGTCAATGCATTCTAATAGCAGAAAATGTTTTCCAGACTAATTCTACAATTAATGATTTAATCTACTCCGATCCCAGGAACTGAGATACTATACGTAATGACTCATTAATTAATGAGCATAGAAGGGGTGAACGATTAAAATAAATCAACATCAGGATGGTTCCTATTTGCAATTCTTGTGTTCTCTGCAATGTTAATATTAGATAAAACTCGACATTTTCGGTAAAAGTATTTTATAAGTCTGGCATTTACTTGTATAGTTGATTGATAATAACGATATACATATTATAACTTATGTATAACACGGTAATATATTATGCATACGTTAAAGTTGGTAAGTATAATTTCGTTACTTATTATAATTTATATGGAATATATTATAACAGTTAATAATAGACAACAGTTGAGTCCCAAAAGTTTGCGGTCGTAAATAATGCCTTAACTTATCAAGTGATCATCTCTTAACAAGTCGAGATATAACGGGGGATGGGATTCAACTGTATCTACCTAAACCATGTATAGGTACGTATGTGTGAAATGCTGATAATCATAACAGAATAAGCAACGATGACGTAAAAAATGTATGCATATATACAAATATTGAAGTTAACTAACGGATGAGCCGTCGGCCCATCGAACTCGCCTTGCCACCTCGAAATTTCCGCCGTGAATGCCGTACAGATGCCTGGCCAATATATCGGCACGGTCCTCCTCTGCGCGTCGAGCCAGTCGCCGGTAGCGTTTTACCGCTACCAAACACCCGGCTGTTAATATTATCTGAACGATTAGCCAGAAGATCAGTAGGCCCAGGGCCAGCCCTCCGTCGACACAAAGCAGCCCCTCCAACGATTCTAAACCAATTGATCATTATATTTATCAATCGGTAGATACATGCCTATATAGACGCATGACGCCACAGATATACAATATACTATAACGCCGCACCATAGGTATGTATAGGTACCTACTTGGAGCAACGATCATTTCTATGACGGTCGTTGCAGGTGTAGGTCTAGGTGTGAATACAATCGCAAATATGTTCTATTAAGATTCGCATTATGATATATACTCACGGCCACCGGCGATGAGGACAGTGTCCGGTGGCGGGCTGTCCCGCGAGAGTAGTGGGTCCGGCGAAATTACCGGACTCTGTACGATTATAGAAAACTGTAGAGGAAGCTCGTCCGGTGTATTCTTAGCGGATATTTCGCTGACGTTGGCTTCCACGGGGGTGGCATCGCGGCGTCGCCTTCCGTATGAATTCACGCCGCTGCTGCAGCGTGCCTATACGAGTATATTAGCCCAAGATGAGTATGGTAAACGGAAATGCGTATACAACAACGAGAGCGAGGGTACATGTAGGTATAGGTAGAAGCTGTGGCCTGTGACGACATGTGTAATATACCGCCTCATGAGTGCGGTATAATGTATAGGTATGATAGATGTATGGTAGATATATGTGCATGTCGACGTACCGGTTGACATCTACCTATGCAGAACTTCACCACGACGTTGAATCTGACTAGTTGGCTGTTCGGGAATTTGAAGGCGGTGAACTTTGCTACCAGGGAACTGTTGTCGTTCCGGTCCCGCACGAGAGCCGGGAATGTTCCCACATCGGTGGGGCACCCCATCTCGTCCAGAAGAAGATACGACGAATCCCCTCCGGCGCTGCTGGCGACCAAGTGTCCAGCGAATATGTCATACGGGCCTGAAATCAGTTCAGTCTCGTTTCAACACTATATACAGCTAGCGAGGAATCACAGCTGGTATACGCTGCTATATAAGAAAAAGTTCCTAAGGATATGCTTCGGACATCATGACAGAAAGTATAATAGCTCTCCAGTTGGTATGATAGTTAGCTGGAAGTCGAGCTGGAAGCTGCAAAAAAAATCCTAAACTCAGAATAGAGATTTTCCCATGCTATTTAAATGAGAAACTTCACGTGAAAGTCGAGAAGTGTCAATCTTCTATATTCGGGTCCGGGTGGGTTCTCTTCTCAGTTTTAGCAAGTGAACTTGAATTCTAGGGGTTGTCCCGATGGATATTAGCATTTTTCAAAATAAGGGACACCCTGAAATTCAATTTTAGTACACCTACATAGGCGCGAGAGGCGGGTGGGAGAGGGGCGGGGGGGGGGGGGGAGATGCCGACTAGCGGGCAGAATGGCGACCCCCAAAAATTTTTTATACTTTTTAAAAATTGAAGAACGTTTTCAATTTCACTATTTAGGTACATTGTTTGAGCAAACTTTAAACCTTGACAACTTAGGGATAGGGTATGCAATTACCGTCTGGCGGAATGATCGCGATCTTAAGAATCAACCTCTGCCCCAGCTGAGTGACGGTGGCGTCACGCAGAAAGTTTTCGTCGAGTATCCTCATTCGGACGATCGGTGCCTCCGACGACGAATTGATGACGGTAGAAACGATCGGTGGCAGACCGGCGCTTCAAATGTCCGAGAACAAAACGCCATAATTATATTGGCAAGCCTATACCTATTCTATACATATATAGTAATTAGTAATTACTAATTACACACACGACGTGTGCCTGGACTGCGTAATATGTAATTGTGATTATGCTCACTTCGGATCGATGAAATGTACGTCGGAGTGTACCGTAATGTTCCTCGGCGGGGGAGGATCGTCATCATCATCGATGGAACACCCGACCCTGACCGCCTGGTCACCGAGTCTTTGGATTATTGGATTGAACTGTACGACGACGGAAGCCCAGGCCACGGTGCGGCTTCTATACGTGCAATAGGTGTATAGGTACCCAGATAGCCAAATGTCCGTTTATATACATTACCCTACATGCATATATGCATATATGCAACGATTGCGTGACGGATATATGCAGTATATATTTGCATGATTAATGTCCCGCGGTACGAGAAGAGACAAATTATGATTGTATGATATATGTATAGGTATAATACGCTACCGGTTACGGCTGTCCACGGACATTGCGGGACTAAGTCCACAGGTGGTAGTTCTACCCGCAGCAAGATCCTCGCGGTGAGGCAGGAGCAGCTGTAGGGATGTTAATCTTTTACCGCTGCCGTGCACCCCACATCGTTCCCCCCAGCCACTCACGTACATTCTGCCCCAGAAGGCGTCCTCCGTTGTTAACTCTATGGCAAGGCTGTCGTTGGTACATCGAACCCTCACTTTGAACACGTTGCAATTTCACGCATTATTTGGTATACATATAATTGGCATATGTAGAATATACACATATATACAAAATGCGTATATAGTTTAAAATATATAGGTATATAGGTATATATGAATTGATAACCGACGCGGTCGGACTCACAATCAAGGCAGGGTTCCCTCTCCCTGTAGACGAGGCCGGGAGCGTATATCAACGAACTGGGCCCAGCACCGATAGTGTCGTCGGCGTGAAGAAGGCACAACGAATTCGCCGGGGTGTTTGGCACTGAGCGACGCATAGTATATCCCCTACAGTTGAATCCGTCAGTGCTGGCGTCACATCTCTCCTCGCACTGCGGACGTATCACGTTGTGTGATAAAATATTTTACTCTCACTCTGGCGGGCATGCGAGTTGTCGCGATTCTTCTTTGATTCCGATCATATACCTATATAGCGGGAGTATTCGTGGAAACGCTTCATAGGACGCCTGCATACAGCCAACTCAAACATCAAGCGTTTTTTTTTTTTTTCACACGGGTGGGCACGCAATATGCGAAATAAAACCTAATCGCTTGATTTCTGAGTTGCCCGCGTATGCCGGCGTTTTTACTTCCCGACGAAGCGTTTCCACGAATAGTCCCATATACCCGCATATACCATAATATACACATATAGGTATGTTATACCTACATATACCGCCAAACTCGGCATACCTACCTCTTTCTGGCCTAGTCCGGGTAGCCTGATATCCGAGTGCAACATCGTCGTGTTTCGAAACTCCGAATACGAACAGTAATCGGCCTTAGCTGAAACAATTTTCAGTCAAATACGATAATAATGGTGTGTTTATAGCGCGGTGATGACCTGCGCGGTGTGGACCTATGTCCAGTGTCCACACAATTGTATGATATACTCACAGAGATTATGGCACTGGTTTTGGAGGTACTCGTCCCTGTACATAGACGCCCTGTAGGCTTGCGGCCTATTACCTCTGTCGAGGGTAGACAGGGAACATCTACCCCGGGTATCCCCGACGCGTAAGTCTTCGGCGGTCCGATATCGCGCCGATCTGCAATTTCTTCCTATGCAGTGCGTAGAAATGAAATTGGTGATTATCCCGTCGATAAGAGGTAAAGCGATATTGATATAATGATGTCAAAAAATACGACATACCGGCGGCTATGCAGGTTTGATAACACTGCGCTCTAGTCATGAATTCGGGTAGCCACGTAGCCGATGCATCGACCAAGATCGCGCCGAGCGTTCGTTCCACGTGCCAGAGTCTCCGAAGCTTGCAATTCAGGGGCACTGAAGCAATTGTTATCTTCAAGTCGAATATATCATCGCGAAAGAGGTAGACAGTTCCTCGACCGTATAAGTTTGCACTTAAGCAGTATGTATATATTGTAGATGGGGCATTCCACGCTAACTCGACCCGGGTCTGACCCTCGACCCCTTGGGTAAGATAGAACAGCCATATGAAAAATTACGAACCAAATCCAAGGGTTCGAGGATCAGACCCAGGTCGCGTTGGCGTGGAATGCCCCATATGTCTGTATGTATATTATGGGGTGGTCCTTATTTTGGTCATTTTGGAATTTTAATAGACCCGCCCCCTGTCTGAAGAATCTGAAATTTGGTATAGTTATCTGTACTTGTATGATGTACAAGATGGTGTAGTAGAGAAATTTTTAGATAATCATATATTCTTACCTTTTAATGCTTGACTTTTGGAATTTATTTTTTTCCTCTATCACATTGGAAGGTAAGAATATAATTATCGAAAAATTGTTCTAATGCACCATTTTCTACATCGTACAAGTACAAGTAACGATATCAAATTTCAGATTTTTGCCCCAATAATCCTCGAATTTATGAAAATTCAAAGTTTAGTTTTGAAAAATGCATGCAATTTCCCAGTTAAAACTTTCTTCGTCTTGGGGGTCGGGTCAATATCAATATTCAGTGCTCAAACTGGCAGGAATTCTTTTTCATTTATTTGAAAGGGTTTGGGGTGGGGATGTCTATTAAAATTCCAAAATGACCAAAATAAGGACCACCCTGATGTACAATATGTGGTACAATATATGTATACTACAGCACATACCATTGATGCAAATCTCGTGATAGAAAGTGGCATTAGGTTCTGGGACAAAATGTTGTGAGCCCAGTAGTACGCTGAAGCATCCACCTCTTTCCAAATCTATCACGAAGGCAGTGCAATTCACAGCTTTGCACCTGAAAACAATAAGGACTTCAACGTCAAACACCTATAAAGGTTTAAGTATATGTGCACGGTACACTTGTATATTATATGTATACCACATCGCGTACTAGAACTCGTCGTTGGTTGTACAACTACCTATATATAACTAGTATACATACACACAAAATATAGTGCATAGATATTAGATATGCACGTATACTATATACTAACTATAGAGGATACCTTATGTAGGTACTACATACCTGTAAAGGCTATCGGTATACCAGACCCGAAATGAGTGGTCTGATACAGAAATTTCACACCTCTGCACAACCCAAATATAGGAGAATCCCACCGCAAATATGGCACGTGGCATATTAATTATATCTAGAAATTATTTGGGTGCCTGAATCACCGTTTCTATAATCTGGCTCACCTCCTGAAACAAGTCGCAGTTATCCCTTGCGAATTGACACCCTCGTACAGAATGGTACTAGATGCAACCGACTCTGGCCTCATCCCGGTTACTTTTTCCCAACTTGCGCTGCCTTTGTCGCATTGTTGTATGCCTGACTGACCGTCGACTGAAATATCAAATACAGAACGTTCCTTGATCACCTATTTAGTGCACGCACTTTCTTATCAACGAAAACCTATTCGGTCTTGATGAGAAGGCTCAAGAATATATGACATATGTAGTGTAGTTTTCCATGCGCGGCGCCTATATAGATTATTTCTTCAAAATTCATGGACATTTTCACATACCCACTTGGAATAGGGGCACATAATCCCCATGATCGTATTAAACGTTTCACAGGGCAGATATTCTGGATGATATTTATGATTTTTCAACTACCCCGGGTTCACCGGGTATCCCAGTACCTAATCTACATATAAATATACATATGCCTATATGTACATGTTATGTATATTACGGTGGTCCTTATATGGGGTAAAAAAAATGTAATGTTGGAGCCCTTCAAATCAGCTCTAAATTGTGGAAAAAAGCTCTCATTTTTCCAGATTTTCATTTCATTCCCTTCGTCTCCCTGTTTGAGCGAGAATATTCGAATGATTCAAAAACGTGCTTATTCGCTATAATCCGTACTCAATTTTATTTCAAGATTAATCGTGGGCAAAAAATTCATATTCTCGAATATTCAGTCAGATTCATCTCCTGTTCGGTGAAAAATTATAAAATCATTAATGGGTTATCTCATGAGAATCGTGTGCTATATTAATTATTTTTTGACCCCATATTATAAGGACCACCCTAATTGTATACATGTACCTATATTTATATTTATACGAACGTTATCTATACAAGCATATGTAACATATTATGTATGTGACATACATACGTAGTAGATTTGAGCCTGGAATTGGCACTTACCCGCATATACAGCACATAACAACGACAGAGAGTTGACGTAAAAAGTCCACAACATTTTTACTATGCACATGTGTGCAATACGTGTATATACAACATGCGTATATACACAGCATACGCATACACAAGCACACACGGATACATTAACACATTCATTTAATTTATAATTATACGTGTGGTCATATAGATGAATGATGAGATATATATATATATATATATAGTATGTATATAAATTATACCTATATAAATACTATACAATATGTAGATATGGGTATATGACTGGGTGTGTATGTGTGATTGCCGGTGTGCTTGCGGGAGAAAGAGCGCGCTTTCGTGAATGCCTGAAGTCTGTATAACGATGTATAATACGTATACCTATATACGTATACGTATACGTATCGGACTATACGAAACACTATTTTATCACACTTGATCAACCTGTTCTTCGGCAGATTTCACTCTATCACCGCACACTCTTATGCAAGATTATCCTACGCTCTAAGAATGCGGATTCCATTCCGCGTATACTTCGCCATATTAGAGTCACCGTGTACCTATTAAGATATACATGTGTAGGTATATATTATATTACAAATATACACGTAAGGACGTGGAATTGATACGTGTACACGAAGCTTATTCACGCGAACCGTAGCAATTTCTACGACACAAGCACGCGTATGTGCAATGTATAGGTATTTCGTATTTGCACACGTGTGCACACGTCATATGTGTATATGTACATGCAGGCGCGCGCGCGCGTGTGTGCGTATGTGTGTGTGTGTGTGTGTGTAGACACTGGCAGAGTGTCGACTCCCATATATGTATATAAATATAATATAATATATGCATACGTGAACGCGTAATAATAATTTTTACAACGTGAACGGGAGTATATAGGTATGTGAAAAATAGATAACCTGCCGATACTCGCGTGATAATCGCTCGTATACGAACCGTTCGTAATTGTTAAAGGCGAACGACAATACCTTAATGGTTTCCAACAACAATCGTAGAAAGAATCGTTGTCGATTAAATGTGTGTAAAACTTGTGATTCTTTGAACCGCCCCAATTTATTTATACCCATGTATATAGAATTCCATGCCAATCCGACTTGGTCCTCGACCCTCGACCTCTCAGATCTGATCCGCGATTCTTTGTATCATTCTTCGGAATTGAAATAACAATCAGAATTTTTTTCAGATTTTTCGAAATAAATTTGAGCGCGTTATGAATTCTTTAAGTTTTTTTTTCAACACCTCGATCGCCGTGATCGGAAAATCCGAAAAAATTCTAAAAAATTCTGTGTCATAAACGAAAATGTTTGCATATAAATCTCGGGCCCGAGCATACACGTATAAACATACGACGCGGGGGTGGGGGGTACACATCAGGTGTACCCACCCTATGTACGAGATACGATGGTATAGGAAATCAATAAACAACCCGCACTGGCAAACGGCGGATGTCGGTATACTGATGGTATATAACCACAGATAGTATATAGGTATAACCACAGCCATTATCTATCGTCCGCGAACCATTAACGCGTACCTCGATCGACAAATTTTTACTTTTACTATTGTTGTTGATATTGCTATGAATATTATTATTCTTCTCGTTCTTGTTTCTGCTTCCGGGGCATATGCAATATCACGTCCCGGCTGACCAACACCTGTATCCGCGGACGAATCGACCACAGATCATAATCAATGATGATTATGCATGTATAGTCGTTTATCGCCGCCGATCAAACTATATACCGAATTATATCGAAGTGGAATTGGATTCGCGATGGAACGCGCAGGTAATTACTGCCGGTTACTCTCGCGTCAGCGTCGAAATGGATACTGCGGCTCTGCATCGGATGCGGGTAAACTTGTATATATTTATATCCGCGTGCATGCATTGTCATCGGCACAATGTATACATATACCTATAATAGGTAGATATATTGTGCAGGTATGTTACACATATATGCATGTGACGTGTATAGGTATGTAAGCGGGATATACAGGGGAACGCGAGAATGCGATATCGTGCGATAGTTCGGGGGCACCGGGCACCGGGCACGGATACCTATCCTATAGGAATTATACCCATCTTACGTAGGATGTATATACATACACAAATATATATGCGAACGTACATACAGACACACGCATCTTATACCATATTGCTGTCCCCACCTGATCGCTAACCCGTCATTTCACGTCGAATAATCATTTTCGTAAAGCTATCATACCTATATGATGTATACCATATATTATATATTAGCTATATATATATTTGTCGATTCCGGCAACTCGCACGAATCCAGCTGTATATGCACAAATAACGTCTGACACATGGTATATCTATAATTAGTATGTACAGTGTATGTGTATACCTATAGGTATGTATGCCACCGTCGAGCGGGTACCATGATATATACCGCGGTTGAGAAAAATTTGTGTCAATCGACTAAAGACAACTGCCATTCGAATGAAAAGTACAAGTGTCCGCCGATATACCTATACGTACTACATACGCAATTACGGGTGTAATGCGTACAATATACCTCCGTATTCACCATAGACTTCATGTGTGTAGATACATAACGTGCCGGAGGTATTATATGCGTAAGACGTAATTTCAATGAAAATAGTATGGGTGTACGTGCGATAGAAACGGGCCCGTTATTGTATACCTATAGAAAACATATTAGATGTCGTAATTATTGTTGGGTGCGGGTGTTTCTGCGCGTCCCGCCACGCGGTTGGCAGTCGAAATCCCTATTCACTCGATGATTGTCCCCATTTCGACGAGGGAATGGGTATTTCAATGATATGCAATTGCCATTTAAATTATTTAATTGTCTCCCCGTTGTATACCATGCGCTGCTTCAGAAATCGTATGGGTAGGTATATCGTAGGTATAGAACTATAAACTCTTATGTACGCAAGTGATACACCATCCAGGATTCTCGGCCCTGGTCCCAGCACAATATTTAATTATATTACGCAGGGAATATGTTGTTTCTCTAGAGTCTTATAGCTTTTAGGCACGCTGAGCCGCTCACGAATGTACTGTGCTCATATTACTATACGCGTACATGCATATAATAATATATATGATTAATATAATATACATCTAATATCTAGGTACTTGTACATGTAGATGCCGAATTGAAGGTATATAGGTATGTATAAGTGGAATTATACGGTATCTGTATTCGTGTAATAATATGTAAGACCGACGCTCAAAAGTTTTCTAACATTGCCTAATATTAAACGATGAGGCAGCTGTGTGTCAATGATGTTCAATCTTCATGTCCGCGTCATCGTATTAATATGCTCTGCCAGCTGGGGACAATCGTTATGCTCGCAGCTGATCCTGACGAAAGGAGCGCGCGAGTGTGAAATAATAAAACGGCGAGGACGTCTGTACCTATACTCGGTTGCAGTATATGCCATCTTTACATACCTATATATATATATACCTATAAATCCTAGATATATATCAACTCGGATTTAAAAGCAAATTTTCTCTGTTCTAAATGCATGCATATATTATACCTGTGTATGAATGTACTAGGTTACGCCATATCCTCGAGTAATTAACGGATGATTGTGGGAGCGTTCAAGTTTACGAGGCGAACAAATGGAATTCTACGTCTGTGGCACATATATATATATATATATATATATATATATGGCGAAGTATACGTATGCAGTATATAATACATAAAGACAGGAAGTAGCCAGACATTTAAGCATGTAGGAAGATTTCACTCGGGGGAATTTACCTATACTCTATACGTCAATACAATTATAGATATTCATAGTACAACATATTATGGGCGAATATCCATATTCATGTAATCTGGCGGCGCCGCGGGATCATGAATCACGTATAATCTCTTGGTCATATATTACAGTACCCGTCATTCGAAGTGGGGCAATTATCGCAATACCACTAAGATGAGGTCTGAGGGCGTAACAAAACACGACTCCACGACAAATTTCAGTGGAATCGAGCGAAGTGTTCCAGAGTTATCGCCGATAAACGATTCTAACTTCCTGGACGCGCAGAACTACTCAACGATCAGTTTACATCTGACTGCGACATATAGGGGCTGTTTTTGCACGTCAAGAGATGCCCCGTCAATTGGTATGAGGTACCAAGGGGTACGATAACATCCACTATCATTTTACGGGGTGTTCGCGAGACCCCGATTATCACCAACTTATACGAAGTCCTCTGATGGCAATCGGCCAATTCTCAATCGATCGGGACAAAACTAGTCTCATTCGAAAGATTATGAAATTTTCTAGAACGTATTTTTTTGATTTTTCGAAATCGGCCCAATTCTCGCCAAAATCCGCGAAAAATACCTTATGCCCCACTTCAAATGACGAGTATACTGTAGGTACATAATTAAGAATTATATAGGTATACCTATAGGTATATTATATGCTACCCGCGAGACTCTGCCACGTGCAAAGTAATTGCGATAATGTTATCTCTGTTGGCGGACATATAGCGGTCGCAGAATGACGTGTTTCTTATGCCGAATATGTTATGTCCTGATAAGTCGGGCTCGCTGTACGTTCTTCAGAAAATCGATAAGACAATTCGTATGAGCGCATATTATTATAGCCATTGTCAAGAGGAATATACCGTCGGGTGTCTATTCAGGGGTAATTCGCCCGATCGTTTCGGAGTGGTGAAAACCGGATTGGAAATTTTTATTTCGGATACGAATGTCATATAATATGGTATATGGAATATCATACAAACGGGACAATGCATAAGCATTTAGGTATACATGTGTACCAGGCGAAAAAGTGACTAGAAAGCGTGCAAAGTTAATCCATTCACGAACAATATGTAATTGAAAGAGCCGCTTTGTAAACGCTCAAGAAATTCATTTCAGGCACGACGGAGCAGAGCATTAACGGTCTTGCCCGCGTGTTACACTCATATACGATATACCCATATGTATAGACGGATGGTATGTGCGCCTATTTATCTATAATAGATTTTGCTGGATTTCGCATCGGATCTAATATACTATATGCCTGAGCTTGTTGCCTGAAAACATTCAGTGTGATAATAATTAGGAAAATATATGCAGGTATATAGGCATAGGTGTATATTAGATAACATAACTACCTAGTAGAACACGTGTCCCGTCTTTCGCATAAATTTCAACGCTATTCTTCCATGTAGGTATAGTATTTATTAGGGTGTGTCGCAAAAAAAAATAAAATAAAATTTTGCTTCGTTTCGAACGGATAGTTCTCGTGAACACAAAGAGATTCCCCGCTCGAAAGATTTCTTATGTCAAGGCTAAGTGGTTCCGAAACTTTTTTTTAGTTTTTTATTTAACCCCTGAAATATATCTGTAAATAATCTGAAAAACATTTTAATTGCTATTCAGAGCCAGAAGAATGGTACAAAAAATCGCGGACCAGATCTGAGAGGTGGATTGTCAAGAATTTTGCGGACTGTTTTATACTAATACGTGACACGCATGTACATGCAGATAGTACCTATATGCATGTACGTAAATTATACGTATATTCCTGCCCCGCGCTTCATTCGTTAGCTTTTTGCGTGGCCCGTAATAAATTGTGTTACGCAGACTCACCTGCAATAATTCAACGTGGGAAGCGATTTTGCAAAACTTGGACAGTTAATTTACAGCAACGCTCTTCAATCACATATACGAGCCAAGAATTGGGTGGTCAATGGTTTTGCAAATCGATTCTGGTATAATTTCCGGTAGGGCCTGGTTCCCCGCGTCCCGCGTCTATATCGGCTATAGCTATAGCCTGCACACATGACTATGCATATAATTATAGGACCATGCGCAGCGACCGGTTCATTTCAATTATACATACATATTCGATCCCATTATATCTTATGTTACATAGGCTGCAGGTATACACGGGACAAATTACATATTCATTAATTGCAATGCTTTGTCGATATATTTCACAACAATATATTTTCCCCTTCACGTGAGTAACATTTACGCTCATAATTATATGTATAGCATCATTATATCGATGGCTCCTATCGAAAAGAGCGTAACTCAGCAGTGCAAGAAAGAAGAGCGTATCTCGGCGCAACAGTTAAGAATAGTACATTACAATACGAGTCCGGTAAAACTGTTTCTGACGAGTGTGAGGTTGCAGCACGAGCCGAAGGCGAGTTCTGCAATCACACGAGATCAGAAGAAGTTTTTCCGTCGAGTACTGTACAAAATTTTACTTTAGGAAGTGTGAAAATGGGTGTTTTAGCCACGCGAAGCGTGGCTAAAACGTCCAAAATCATACGGAGTGAAGTAAAGGCATTTGTCATAGGGTGTCATAGGGGACATACGCCTTTCTTAACTGCTTCGCCAAGATACGCTCTTCTTTCCTGCACTGCTGAGTTACGCTCTTTTCGATAGGAGCCATCGATATATATACGATGCATGTATACATATATACCTATGTATACAGTGGGTATATATTTATATATATATATATATATATCAATATATATATATTGATATGCCAGCGTGCAGGGACACACTACGGGCGAGTCGTCGAGAATGATCTTATCCCCGAAGCCGCAGGAGTCTCAATAATTATTGCGACGATAATTTGAGACGATACGCGATGTTGTATACCTATCACCTATGTATATATACTATATATATAGGTATAGATATATTTGCGGATACACACAGATTTATTTATCGGCTGCACTGCTGCAGTATACGTATGCGACACGGTACATCTTATAATATCATGCACCTGATCTTGTACAGCGTATAGAATAGATTATGTTTAAGAACCGATTGTATACGATTTATAGGTATATTATATATAGACGAACAAGAGTTGGATTTTGGTGAGAATTTGATGATTAGCTAAACCACCTCGCGGTCAGCGCCAGACCTGCGCCGTTACTGATTCACGTTTTCACTTTCACTCATCGCGGAAGGAGGATCCAGGATGTGCATAGCCCGCGACCGCGACGTCCCTTACCTATCCTATGTTTATAATATTATGCAATACCTACGGTGCGTGCATGTATAAATTGTAGTCCGTGAGAGCAATACCAACCAGTATAACGGATTAACCGTTACGAATGTTGTAAAACTTGTGGATAACTCACCCGGTCTTATCGGTATAGCTATGCTGGGGCAAATCAGCATCCTTAAGCCGCGCATATCCGCGATCCGATCCATTATCTAAACTCAATGTGTCGACCCTTCCTGGGCGACAGAACGGAATAGTGGATTGGTATACCGAGGCTATAGGCCAGGTATACAATATACATATATACGTTATGATATGTCATACCGAGGCTATCGACTGCAAGGTCCAGCTGCAATTTTAAGTATACCTATAGGTATAATAAGTAATAATGCCTGTGGCGCTGTTACGGAAAGTTTGACAATTGAGGCGAGTAGAAATTCTCAACATCGAAAAAGATTGTTCAGGAAATGAGGGGATAAAATACAAGTATAAATTATGTAGAAGTATATGGTTGTCCTTAGAATTCTGCGCCTACGTCATTGGAATTTTCTCATTTCTGAAAATGAAAAAATAGAAAAGTCCATGATGTATGCCGGATTGCTGGATATACGTCGAATGCACAAATATATAAGCCTGTGTAAACGCACGCTTATACCTATAGGTATAAATCATAAATCGAGCACTGCGGTGCGTAGTCATCAAATTTTCCACCACGAGCACATTCGGGCATCTGGCTATATTATATACCCTCACTATATAATATATATAAAAATGACGGAATGTATAAAAAAGTTTCCGATAAACCTGCAGGGCGCGGGGAGGGTTGGGGTGAATATGCATATATAGGTATAGCACGATTATACGTACATGATAGCGAATTATGCATTTCCTTGGCGATTGTATACTGAAGTTCTTCACGCACGCGTCGTTTTGCGTATGTCAGCGCGGCTACAGCCTCGTGCGGTTATAAGAGGTAGTATTACGAACCTGTCGTTTCATTGTTCTATCGCTATTTGACTGGAATAGAGTAATAACATGAGGAAGTTAGTATCCATTCTGTTGTTTGCCGTATTCGCGACGGAATGCGCCAACTCTGGTAAGCATCTTCACTCGACATATGCAGGGTGAATGTCTAACGTCTGAACACTCGGAGCAGCGTTGAGGTTGCCAGCAGTAAAAATTGTAAATTGTTGTATTGGTTTCGGGAAACAATCGCCGGCGCTGAACTCATGGCCACCTCAACACTATACTCCAAGTGTTCAGACGTTAGAAATTCACCCTGTATAATATATGTATATCGGACACGTGTATATGGCATATGGAGATACCGCAGGATCGAGTCTGTCGTCCGATACATTGTTTTCCCCCGCTTCCGACTTTAATTCGACTTGAACTTGATAGAATATTATAATCCGTTCTCGCGGGCCTGCATTATCATTGGGCAAATGCATCGGCAGATGGAGGGTGAACTGCTATCAGTTTGACGGGGATCGAAAGATCTTGGGAATTTATGAAGGTTTCATTTTACCAGAAATCACTCATACCGTACACCTGTATATGTATACATTCAGCGAACCACAACGATGTTACAGTGTCCTTGCGGAGGCGACGAGAGGCAGCCGCGGAAGATGAACAGGACACCGGAGTCATTGCCATAATGCAAAATGGCATGGGTATGGTGAAGAGCTTACCCGTAGTCGGTCGCCCTATTGGGTCAGGGGAAACCTGGATCTCGGACACGTACAACAAGCTGCAAGACTTAACAAACGGGGCTTTCGCGCGTGTTTTAGGCGGAGCCTTGCCATGCGAAATGAGCACAGAAAATGGAATTCGGTGCGCAGGTATCACCAACGAAACCAGCATCGCCAGTCTCATTGTGGGTATTGCGGCCGAGTCACCCCTACCGGATATGGGGCTGACTCTCATGAGGGCTACGTTAGATGGGACCCTAGACCCGATTATGAATATTATGTTCGGGGGGGTCCCAAGCTCCGGATCTCAATAGTATATAATATATACCTATATGTGAGGTATTCTATTGCATAGATATGAGATATGACACATATTTATATGGATAATAATGTATTTAGGTCGATTATATGTGACCGTGATGTAGCTGGTATCCAATAATGTTATGGGTATGTATATACGCTGCGCGTTTCGCCTTACAATATGAATAAACATGACATACTCGCGCCTAAACACATTTTTTAAAGAAAATTTTACCAATTTTTCCAAACCAATCCCAGTTTATTAATATTTCATTTCCCGTTCCGCACTTCAATACGTATTATGTATAGGGGAAAGTTTGGCAGACCCTCCGGCGGACACACCCTGTTGGGGCCGGTTCCAAAATTATTGGAAAAATACAGAAAATACAGAAATCACGCAAGCCCCAGCTTCAATTGACAGATAAGTAGCATAAGAAGAATTCCCATACATTTCTTTCTATGTGTAAGATATAATATACAGTACATATTATATATAATATATATATATGCATATATTTAACCGTGAGTTACAATATATTATATTGTGTGTTGGTGCGTATAATACATAGCTAATATAGGTGTGATGTAATACTATAATGGAAAACCGTCGCGAATATAAGGCTGGGTTCGGCTACTCAGGCTTCAGGTATCCGAAAATTTTCACAAACGTATAGGTGGAATGGGCCGAGATTATCATCTTCTTAATTTCCTCCGGGACAATATCTGCCGTTACAATCTTCATAGAGACTTTGTCCAGTTCAGGTATAATGGAATTTTTGGCAAATTTCCAAGCCTCGATCATCATCGTCGCGGTAAGATTCTCAAACATCCCCATAACCCAATTAATTAAACCCCGGAATATTCCCCGGGGTACGGCGACGATGCTTCGGAACAGAGTCGAAGGTTCCGCGATGAGGCTCGTCGATGTATTGTTGGCGTTCGCTGTTGCCACTCGACGCCTCCTGATTCGCGGTAACACCATCTCTGATTTGGACCCGGCATCGAGAGCCAGGACCACCGTCGCATCCGTGATTTCCTCTGGAAATCATGACACTCGCGGTCAATTATATATCATGACAATTGGTCGATTATACGTTACCATTGCCATCGATGGTGTCTGGCTGGCTGACACCCGAACCAAGGCCCTGCAATAATAGATCGTAACCGCCATCGAAATTCCTTTGTCCGGCCAACGTGGGTGTAGGAGCGAAGTTAAGGACGAAGATAAAAACAACTAGCAGAAACCATTTGTTTGACATTATGTCACTACGAGGTGTGCGCCGCGGTCTCTGAGAAACCATATGAAAATTGAAGAATCGCGAGGCATGCGACCCCTCTCTTTACGCAAAACTACTTTATACCCCGTATAATTATTCCAGGAGTCCAACGAATGCTATTCATATGCCGTCACACGGTGATATCGACAACGACATTAGCTTATACACGCCTCGCTATACCTATACTATACCTATGCCTATGCATATTAGTATATTACATTGTACATACCGCCAATATCCAATTGGGTTATATTATTTAGTTACATGATTGGGTTTTATTTCCCACGGAATAAATAAAACCCGATCGTCGATGTTTGATCTGCTCAATTCAGGCGTTCCCCGTTTCAGCCTGTACCTTTCAGTCGACAAATTTCTATTTCAAAGACTAATTTCTAACAGACAATAATTAATACTATCAGCTGTAAGTATAATGACGGATGATATTACTTGTGCATGCGTATGTATAGAGAATTATGTAGTGCAGTGTATACCTAATTAGCGAATGCCCCAGCGATAAGACGACGCGGTCTGCGAATATATGAAATTTTAACCAGATAATAAGTATTCGAACTTCAACTACCAATTATTATCGTTACCTCAGCTATGCGTCATGTGTAATACCTACTATGCTGTCATTAGGCTTGTAAAATATGCGTTCATATATATAATGCATATCTATATGCAGGTATATATGCACGTATGTCGTACAGTATTCGCGTGTTTAAATACGTACTTGTGTGTATGTACCCCTGTGTAGGAAAACAACATTCGAACCGAATAATTTTGAGAATATTATAGGTATATGATATATAACATCGGTTCACCATCGGTTCACCATCCGTCAGTCTGTTATGACATTAAGGTTTCGGCGCGAAGAGCGATCCCAACACGGGTAGTTATATGTATACCTGATGAAGCCTAATTACGAGTCGCACAAATTCTGCCATGTTGACCTGCCGCACAAAGTATACCTACCGTTGATAATTGGAACCGCCGAGGCCACGTTCCACGCAATCGACTCGCTGATTGCAAAATTTGTCATTGAACAAATTCCAAGAGGCTGGAAAGAAAAAGAATGAATTATACCACTTACTAGCCAGTAGAATATTAGTGCGATGATGCAAGCAACGCCGAAAACAACAACTGACAACAACGAACGGTAATGATATGATGGGGTAACTGATATATATACCGTGACAATCAGGTGAAACCGAATGGTCCGATTCCCCGGCCGGCGGATATTACGTATTTTTATGGGGTTAGCCACTCGTTGCGCTGAAAAATTTCTAAGGTGATTTGGCCGCGAGGTCGATGCAACAAAACACCCTGAGGATTTTCAGTGCAACGAGTGGCTATCCCCATAAAAATACGAATCATCCGCCGGGTGGAAGATCGGTCCATTCGGTTTCACCTGATTATCACGGTATATATATATATATATATATATATACAGTGAGGATTCGTGTATGCGGGTCACTCCCGGTTCACTCGATGCAGCTCGATACAGATATCTGCATCTACGGCAATGCAAATATCTGTGGTGAGCTGAATCGAGTGAACCGGGAGTGACCCGCATACACGAATCCTCATGGTATATATATATTAGGGTGGGCCAAAAAAAAAGAATAATTTTTTTTTTCTTAGCTACCATGAAAATATTGTTCAGGATGACGAAAAATAAATCCTGTAAAAGTTTAAGCTCTTAATATTAATATTAAGAGGTGGCGTTTAGTGATTATCGATTTCCCATTTAAATAACACAGGAAATTTTTTTTTTTTCATTTGGAATTTTACTCCGTTTCAACGAATCAGCGTGTGATAAAAACCAATACATATTCTTGTAGGAAATTGAACGATCTCCAAAAAAGGTCCGATATGATTTTTCGCTAAGTCCACTCGTTTAGAAGTTATTCAAGGTTAAAGTTCAACCTCAAACGGTATATGATGACTTCAACTTCCTTTTTTTTTTTCGACTTAGCGAAAAATCATATCAGACCTTTTTTGGAGATCGTTCAATTTCCTACAAGAATATGTATTGGTTTTTATCACACGCTGATTCGTTGAAACGGAATAAAATTCCGAATGAAAAAAAAAAAAATTCCTGTGTTATTTAAATGGGAAATCGATAATCACTAAACGCCACCTCTTAATATTAATATTAAGAGCTTAAACTTTTACAGGACTTATTTTTCGTCTTCCTGAACGATATTTTCATGGTAGATGAGAAAAAAAAATTATTCTTTTTTTTTTGGCCCACCCTAATATATATCCATCTATAACTATATATGTCATTCTGAAGAGATACCCGTATTATGGGACTTTGAGAAACCTAGCCAGTGAAAATATAGTTTTTCTTATTCTTGCTCTCATTTCCATATAACATACGTACCCGCGCCTATATGACCGAATGTCACCGGGTCGACTCGGAAACATGAAAATTTGTTCATTTCCCGATACCACGAATTGCGCACGGTCCAATAATTATGATATGAGACATCATACGGATCACAAAGCAGCCTTGATTAGCTGAACTGTATAGAGCGCGCGGGCAGTATAGATCGGTATAATCACTCATTGTTAATCCGTAGAGATAATTGGTACAGAGACGACTATTTTTGCTCATAGTGAATTGCGATTATTGGTATCAGCAGCGGTTGAAAAGCGAAAGTAAAGAAAGTATAATTTAGGGCCTGCGGACGTTCGTCGTCACCTTAATCGATGATTTCCTTTATTCCACAATATACCGAGCAAAGACGGTGGACATATTCATTCATCATCTGCGCAGGTACAGCTATGTATAGGCACTACCTATACCTATATGAATTCGAGGGTGAGCGATGATACATGGCCAAGGATAAATAGAGCCCCATTATGTCTCGCAAATATCGCATATTTATTGATGATGGATTCATATATATGTTTACATATAATGAGTCGCTGATGATATAGAATGCCCATGTACGGTCAATTGGTGCAGTATTACGGCCGTCACGGATTAACAAATGAAAGTTTACATCATAATGTATTCGGGCAACGACGGTCATCGTTCGAATATCACTGTCACGTTGAGACCTCATAATTTAGTTCAACGGCGTGCACGCCAATCTCGGAGGCGCCAGCGACCACAGGGTGCAAGGAAACCGCTGGCCAACAAAGATACGCATCATCATGTCTAAGACTTCGTAGACGCTCACACTGAATGGCCAGAACGCCGGTGAGATGTAACCGGCCAGGCCTGGGGATACTTCCTGATTGAGGGCGTCCTTTGACGGGTCGGCCAGAGGGAGAACACTCGTATCACCGGTAGCCGCACCCCCGGTGCTCGGCGAGCCCGAGTCATCTATGTGCATGTAATTAAAAATGACCACCCGATTGAATGTGAGATTATGAATGATGAATGATGATCGATTTATCGACGAGACTAAAACTAGCCAAGTTGGAAGAGGCAATGATTAAGCGAGTCAGAAAAATTGAATGCTTACCCGCGTCAGTGCAGGTACCAGCGAGCATGATCGCCGAGACGACCGCGGCTAGTACAAGGTTGCGTTGGATGCTATTTGCCATCTTCGTTTTATGCATGTAAATGTTCTCCCCGATAAAGTGACGAGGTAAATACTTGGTGCCTAATGCGTGTCCTCAGGCGGACCTACCTCCTTATATAGAAAACTTACATGTCATACGCGTGCAGGTACGTGGGGGGCGTATCGCGGTGATGCCGAGGCACGGCACCTTGGCTACACGTTCTTATCAACGACGATACATATGGGTACGACAATATTGGGTATCATATGAGTGGGTATATAGGTACAGCGCAAGGTACGTTTTGCACATGTAGCTGCCACTTCGACGAGGCGGGTAACATACGCGAATACGTGATGAAGAGATCGTGCAACGTATGAAACCTTGCACAGTCCCGATTGTTATTAATATATCATTGATTTACGGACAATTTGGGAAGGAGCGCAATAAGATGATACATATTCATTACAATTTTTTCGAATAAAACATTTTTCTTTCACATTTGTCGAAATTTCCCGAGCAGTGGCTAGTGTCAATACCGCGCGGGCTTCGAAGACTCGTCTTCTTCTGCGGTTTTTTCCACTTTCAAATTGAACTAAGAATGAAGAATTCCACATTACACACCATGGGGGAGAGAGGTCATGAATGGGACGATTATTGAATGGAACAGTATACTTCATACCTACCACGTAATTGCCCCATTCAATAATCGCCCGATTCGTGACCTCTCTCCCCTACATATATTAAATACGTGCGCGTGTATAATGTAATGTCATGATTCCCATTCATCCCTTCTGTCACCGTTGATGTCGCTGTCGTCGTCATCGTTTTTATGATATAACACTGTATAGTCATTGCAATATACAACACATGCGTCTATATTTACATTCATATTTATACATAGGTATATATACTATAGATGGCTTATCCTGGCCTCGAGGGCCTCCGCCTGGTAGACCCTGCCGACGGGGCTTAGGTCGGCTGTGTTGTTAAGCAGCCAGTCGCGGTAGTAGAATACTCGGGCGTACATGTCCGGACTCCCGTTTGCACACGGGTATCCCCACGACACAACGCCGGCCAGTTCGCCATTGCATGCGAGGGGGCCGCCAGAGTCACCCTGCACCATGAAAATACATATGTGTTACATTTAATTAGCAAGTATAGAAGCTTCTTGATTAAATAAAGAACGTGCTGATCAACAAGGGACTTACGTTGCATACCCCCATCCCTCTTTGCGCGCCCGCGCACAGGGTGGAATCGAATATTTGATCTTCCGACCACGTCTCAGTGCAAGTCTCCCAGGTCATCGTGTTCTGCTCATGCATCTGTAGTTGACTCGGCAGACCGACGGAGGGAAACTGCAGTGAATCATTATAGGGATGGGATTAAATACATTCATGATTGTTCAATCGTGTACGACGTTCCCAATGCCCCAATATATCACGAAAATCTCGAGGAATTGTCCTGGCTCATTGTATTATAGTACGTACGTGGATGCGACCCCAACCGGAAACAATGCACGACTCTACTCCAACGTCGGCACTTGCGATAGGTATCGGCTGTTCCGTGGCTGTGAACGGTACGGGACTGGCCAGCTTTAATACCGCAATGTCGTTTCTCCAAGATGCGGTGGAGTTGTATTCGGGGTGTATCCGTACCTCCGAGACCCTGGTGAATCGGCCACCAGCTATGTTACTCAGATGTCCGGTAACGATGAAGCGTGCAGTCGGGAGAACTGGGTTGGTAGGGCCGCTGAAATTGTTATACGCGTCTTATCACATCGATTCGACGTTACACACATACCGGTTCATATTACGGTCAATTATTCATTATGAACACGAAGATTTGACTAACCTGCCGACACAATGAGCAGCGGTGACAACGTGCTCGGGAGTTACAAGGCTGCCGCCACAAGTATGGGAGGAGGTAGTCGTCACACGCATCGATACCTGTAGTATATCAATATCATGCAAATATGCGTAACAGTAATGTTACCGATAGGTTCATAGTCCAGGATCACCGTTGATATTGAATCGCAACGCAACAACTACTATGACGTTTATGAAAATAAGAAAAATAATGGTAATCACCATATACGGGAATTGCACGTAGCCGGCGACGTTCCCATTGACGAATCGCTTTTGAATCCTGGCTGTAAGACGAGACACTATACGTTTAACACAATATGTAGGTACACGGTATGTAGGTTTCTGACGAATGCGAACAACACTGTGGTATAGGTTCAGTGTTTCGAAGTTGCAGGTTTCCGCATAGCACTGTTTTTTCTGTTCGATTCCATATACTGATATAATTGGCAGAAGAGATAACGGAGTTGAGTTGAAAGAAAATGGGCAACGCGTGGTACGTGCTGTAACACACTTTTCACCGCGTCACCTAAAGATTGCGGCGTCCACGAAATTATCGCTAATAGATCGTACCCAAGTCGCAGTGCAGTGAATAGAGTTCGCAATGTAAAATAACGTGTATGAAGGGTGGGACACTTTGAACAGTAAACTAGTGAATAGTACAAATCGATATGCGTACAAATCGTATTATTCGGACCGATCCCAAGCTTAGGTATGGTAATATTTTTTGGTATCCGAATCACGATAAGCTCGACCGAAATATTATGTCTTTCCTCCTTTAAACGAACAAACGCAAAATACATTTAATGTTTGCTGTGTATGAGTGACTATTATTGTCATTCAATATTTTATATTGCATATTGGGTTACAATATCTACAAGAATCTTCTACCTGTATTAATATATGTTCGAAGAGTGGAAATGTAAGAAAATATCAACGAACCCGACGAGACGGTTGAGCCGGCGAAGCCGATCAAGAGCAGAAGTAAAAACTGCGTCATGATTCACGGTCCAACAATTTTTGCGCGTAACCTTTACCAAACATTGCTTTTATATGTGGTCTCCGTCTTATGATTTATCGGGGGGATATGACATTCCATCCGTCTTCATTAGGAACCCGCGGCATCAACGGATTAGGGACTCAGGGTGAGCATGAAGAAATTGATCGACGGCGAGTGTGTACGATATCTGCTGGCGGATAGGAGAATACCCCTGTATATACAACCACATATTTAGGTAAATAAGAAGAACCGTAACCTGCCGCAACTGGGAAAGCGATTTTTGTAATATGTGACCGTAGCTGTATTCCTATGCTGCAGGTATAATGTGCACTTTGTACCATATCCGACTAGCTAATTATCATTATTATGGTAAATGGCAGCGTGGATAGATCCGAAAATTGATTGCCAAGCGTTCTCTCCATTACGGCGACTAATCGTTGTCGCTAACCACAGTGCAGGCGCGCTGTTATTTATGATATAATATCACGGTATGTTGTATCTATATACGTACACCTGTACATCGGTGTATCTATACATACATACGAGGTGTCACGGCTCACGATAAGCGCTCCAAGTCCATTTTGGCGTTTAATCAAATCGCTGACGCGTCCAGATTATCAGTTGTGAGAATACGGTCTAGAATACCTAATTGTGTACCATAAGTAGGTATCATGTGGTGTAATGTGAAAGATCACGTTTCAAATAAGATGAGAATATTTCCAAAAACTCGCCGGATAACAGCTATACACGCAAAAAAAAGTGCTGTCAAATTTACTATTCGAGCAGTGAATATATGGACAGCAC
This sequence comes from Tenthredo livida, assembly GCA_963992785.1. Classification (NCBI taxonomy): domain Eukaryota; kingdom Metazoa; phylum Arthropoda; class Insecta; order Hymenoptera; family Tenthredinidae; genus Tenthredo; species Tenthredo livida. Next base: position 83,459 of record OZ023069.1, read on the forward strand.
TTGATTGCAGTAGAAATTATCACAATTGCAGTATTGGGTACATTGGAGCAAGTCGCCTTCAATGTCTACATGAGTGAATGTTACCACAATTGTGATAATTTCTACTACAATCAAGTGCTGTCCATATATTCACTGCTCGAATAGTAAATTTGACAGCACTTTTTTTTTGCGTGTATAGGTACGTCGGGAAAAGCTCATAGGTTGCTAGTAAAGCGTTTGCGATCTTGATTATAGGTGTGTGCTTATTATAGTATACGCAGATAGGTATAGGTATATATATATATATATATATATATATATACATACATATATACATACCTGTTTCGTCTTTCGATTGCTTTTCCTCGTGTGTTTGCCGAACGGTTGGATCGTGACGGGGATATTGACATACGGCCGTGATTAGGTCTGATGGGTAGGTAAAGCATGAGTAATTCGCGTGGGAAAGTCATCCCACGATAATACAATAATTCGATACGTATTATACGTACACCAGGTACGCGCAAGAGTTCTCAGGCTTGCTTCGTTCATACACGCATATGCAGGTGATACCACGGTATCTATACTTTTACACCCCATTTCGCCGCCCCGCGAGAATGAGAACCACTAAGCTAAAAGTAAACTTGACCGACTTGCACGGGAAAAGAGCGCCGATAATCGGTCGGCTTTTATATGCCGAGCAAACGAGCTATTCCATAGTAATTTGCTACATGTCGTTATCCCCGCGGTGGTAGACAACGGGGTATTCCGCGATCAGTATTCACACGCGACAGGTAGACAAATGGAAGATCAGATTGTAAAGACGTAACTCGTGTCGTCGGCGGGATAAATTATATTTACTGCAGTCGGAACTCAGTCAGAGGGTAGAATATATTAGTATAGCCGAACGGCGAGGAGTTGCAAGGAATTGAGAGGGAGAAGATGGTTGCACCCGGTCGTGTGGTTATCTCGGGGGGAATACCAGCCTACTGCATCCGAATTCTTGTAACAATAATTTTAAGCCAGCTTAGCGTAAGGGGCCAACTCATCAGGCCCGACCACGTATATCGGAGCCTTATATCTGGCGTACATGACTATTTCAACAACACTTGCATTTTGCTCCTACACGCGACGACGGAGCCGATGTCCTCGGAAGGTATAGTATATTATGTACTTATATGTGGGTGTATATGTATATAAAAAAAATCTAATGTTCTTGTTTTTCAAAGTCGAACGTGTTTAATAGTTGTAGGGACAGGAAATAATACGCCAGTTGAAATTTCAGCCCTTAATATTAATATTTCGGGGTTCCTGAGGGCAATTCTTTTCATTTTCCATTTGATTAACATGGGGAATTTTTTAAAATTATTTCCAAATTTTGTAGCTCAGTAACGAGGCAATGTACACATAAAGGTAAATACATATTATAGGAATAATATATATTATTATATATTATAGGAAATTTAATGCTCTACAAAAAAGGTCTCTCATAATTTTTTGATAACTCAACTTTGTCTTTTTGTTATTCAAGCTTAAAGTTTAATTTCAACCTCGAATAACTTTTGAAAGAGTTGAGTTATCGAAAAATTACAAGAAACCTTTTTTGTAGAGCAATTAATTTCCTACAAAATATGTATAGGACTTTTATGCACGTTGGCTCGTTACTGAGCTACAAACTTCCGGAATAATTAAAAAAAAATACCTATATGTATATACCCAATAGTACATATGGCTCTCTTACGACAAGTTAATTGCACCATCACTTATCAAATGTAATTCATTTTTCAGGCACGAAGAACGCCGTACTTCTACGGAATCTCCAGATGTACTTCTCTCACGAAAGACACACTCGTACCGCAATTATGGATATCGATACATTTACAACAAAAGTAACTGCGCCGGCACAAAAAGTTTTCGGATTTTCCACAATCAAGTTTAATGCAATTACCTTCTTTCAATCGGCAGATAGGCTCCAACTACTACAGAATCAAGCGACCACTCTTCGTCATCCTCAACGACCAGGGCAGCGTTAGACAGCTTTTGACGAGTGTAAATATTCTTGAATTCTCGGAGATAGACAAACTTCCGAGAATACTATGAAAACAAATCACCCTATTGTTTGTCTTCCAAACTGTCGAACACATAATACGAGAAAGTGTTCAGTTGCGGGAATATCAAGGATTTGACATTAAAATATAAGGCCTGAAGTATTATAGTCTTTCTCCATGTATACCCATACTTAGAAGCAATGCATACGTCATTATACCTTATACACTATATTATATATGTGTGTGTGAAAACAGCAGGTCTCTACGTGGATAACCATGGCTTACCCGACTTGGATAATATTCTTCAGCGAGGGTACCAGAGCTAGTGATTTCTTCTCCCACATTAACATACCCTTCGACTGCGAGTTCATGGTATCCGAGAGTAACGGGACGACGGAGGTAATCACGGAAATTTACCGGGTCTCGCCAGGTGACGTGCTGAGAACTATACCGTTTGGCATTTGGAGCCCCAACGATGGCGTTAGGACAACGAACACGACCTTTTACAAGAGGAGAAGCAATCTGTTTGGTAAAACTCTTCGCGTCACGTCGATAGAGGTGAATGAATCACCCGTATACGTAATACGTATTACGCCTATGTGTAATCAATAATTTCCGTGCAATGAGTATGCAATACCTGTGCGATAATAACGGTACGAAAAAGAATTATATTCTAGAATCCCCCGATGTCGACGATCCTTAACAACGAACGCGGTGAGATGAGCGGAGTTGGGGGAATGTTCGGCCGAATTTTGGAAATACTCAAGGATGAAATGAATTGCACGTAAGTATAATGTAGGCATGGGTGAATATTGAAGCTAGGTTGAACTTTTCTCGCCAGGTTTCTCCTTGAGTCCGTCGGCTTCGCCCTCCTTCACCTTCGGGCTATTCTTCTCCTTTGCTTTCCTCAATTCGTCCAGTTGTCTGGCGGTCTGTTTCTTGAAATACTGATCCTGGCTAGCCGAACCCCTCTCCTCCCAAATCTCTGTCTTCGTTCCATCACCCTTTCGCCTTCGTCGTTCCGAGAATAACCTGTCCCCCCGACAAATTCTCACAGCTCTCCACAATCCCCGTCTAAGCATCATCGCGCGATCGTGCAAGCCGCGTCCCTATACCATATCTGGTCACCGTGTATATTTCCGGTGTATGAGAGAGGAGGAAACTAGACCGTATCCTGCTCGAGAATTTGGCCAATTTAAAAGAAAAATCAAATGTCCGCCCGGAGAGGGTTTGACGACTTCGCCCGACTTGGCATCGTCCCGATACTATTGTTTTTCGATTTTCCATTTTTTCAAACCCATGTGGCGCAGCGGTAGGAGATTGTTATTCGAAACTTTCAACAGGTTCGAATACATCGAAGGAAAAGCGTGGGGCTCGTTATCCGCGAACGGTACCTGGAACGGGATAATTGCCTTGTTGAACGACAAAAGGGCCGACCTAGCAGCAAGTGAACTAGTGATAACCACGACACGAATCGACGTCGTAGATTTTACGATACCAATCATATCCTCCAGGTGAAAATTAGAAATTGACCAGTTTTAATATTTAGATCACGATGGTTTACACAAATCGATGTGTGCAGATTTCACACCTACATCGCAAGACCATCGTTTACATTTGTAAAGTGGAAAGGTTACACGGAGCCCTTTGCCGCCGGCATCTGGGTGTCAGTTGGTTCGTTGATCATCCTGTCGGGCATCATAATTGTTCTCACGGAATACGCGGGGTCCCACTGTAACCGGCGCGTCAATTCAAAGAATCCAAGATTAATGGAGACCATGTTTCTCGTCTTCGGAGCTTTTTGCGGCCAAGGTAATAGTATACAACCCGCGTACCCTCCTCCGTATATCAAGGGAATATAAGCCTGGGAAGTTAGCTATAATGCAATTCTGATAGACGATGATCTTGGGTGCACACGGAAAAAAGCAAACAGTGAAATTCACGAGGCCACACAGTTCGCGTTGGACTCGAGAGCATTGCACTGCAATGCATTTACAGTACTGAACTGTGAATAAACCAGAGATGCTGTCAGTTTTCACTAGTTTTATTTGTGTGAAGCTTATTTATGGACCCCGATATTTATTCCATCTTTACACCCACCGTATAGGCATGTTACCCTCGCCGTTGTCAACCACGAGAGCCGTCCACCTGGCCATTCACCTGACATCCGTAATTTTGCTTGCGGCCTACTCCGGGGCTCTCGTCAGCATCTTGGCCATTCAAATCTTCGTTATGCCCTTCACGACTATGGACGGCCTCTTGAGAGATGGAACGTACAAATTCGGGGTTGTACCCCATTCCGCGGAATACAATCTATTCAGCGTAATATCGATCGATCATAACGCTGATGCGCAATTACTGCGATCCAATAATAATTACACAGCATACCTACTTATGTCTAATATGTATGACCAATTCCGGTTAGAATACAACGGACGAGGTACTCCGAGCTCTGTTCGAAGAGCGGATGGAGCCAGTTGAGGAGCTACCGCGGAGTTATCTCGAAGGCTTGCGGCGCGTTTGTCAGAAGCCTGGTTACGGATTCATGACTACGGACACTATGGTAGGTGCTCTCGAGAATCGCGTCGATTGCATACTCGAGGCACTGGAAACTATGCTGCAAACATCCTTGGCGATGGCTGTACCAAAGAACAGCCCCTATCGCGGCATTATCAACTCAAAGTACGAGTTACTTGTGCAGATTCAGATGTGCCTACGTGAAACCCTTCATATAATATCTATAATTCATATGTTAAAGCATTCTGATGATAAGAGACAGCGGCATTCTGGATCGCATAATCAAGTCCGAGCGGCCGGTTAAATTCACGAAGGTACGATCATTTTGTAGCAGGTATAAGGTAGGTATATGAATAGTACACTGGCATTGGTAGATTGTTTTCTTTACACGTATGACTCCATATGGGCTATAATGGATATGTGTGGCGGGATTGATTATTCCCCGGCAGGCTGAAACGGAATGGACCTCCGTCGAATTTGGAGATATTGTGCCTCTGCTAATCGTGCTCATCTGCGGTATAATTTTTGGAAGTGTTATAATATGCGTCGAACGGTTTATTATGTGGCAGTCGTATTCACGACTCAAGCTAAGAATACCGCGACAACGTTGAAGCACGAGGACGTGCAGCCGCTGTTCTAGTACCTAGTAATACCTACATATCCCATCTATATAGTATATAACAGAATAACAGGGTGCTGCACCTACATTCGCATCACGTTCTTCGTATGGGTATGTGACAGTGAATAGAGTGTACGGTAGTAATATATATATATATATATATATATATATATATATATATACATATAAGTATAGATAATTATGTAAGTGATAAAGCGATGGATATTGAGGTTTGAAAATTTTCGAACGAGCCCGCTCAGCAGAATGGGAACGAAATATAATAGACTTGTCGGCCAAGAGCAGGGATTACCTATGTATACGTGACCTATTATAGGTACAGAGTATTCGAAGCTTGAACAATGAGAGAAAAACAAATACACACATCCTATGTGTATACCCGCACGCACACATCTGTATTCATAATATATAGAGTTGTCCGAGCTGTTACAGAGGTCGCGTGCAGTACCCTTTCGTAAGCCGGCTAATAATTTCGTTGAAATTCTCAAGTGGCTTGAAATATTCCTGACGCTTTGATTATCGCCGCTAAAATCTGTAAGGTGCAGCGTAATCGATCATGCATTCGATCGCCTGAGCTGGATTAAAAAATTCTGTGCCCATCTGGAGCGAGGCGATCAAATACCTACCCCACGTAGCCAGTCGGAAGGAATCATGGAAAGAGCCGTGAGTCAGCGAAAGCGGCCAAACGTGAGTTTGTCAAACAGAATTACTCTTACACTTTACCATATCGTATAGAGTCAAGCTTCTAACGAAATAAATGGTCCATACAAAGGCACGATGAGGAGTCGGTCGTCAGAAATTAGTATACACCCATATGCATAAAGGTCTTCAGAGCTTTTCAGGATTGTTCAACGTATTCCATTATAGTATATCTATATACCTAGATACATATACGTACCTATATGCGCATAAACTCCGGCCGCACCCATACACTATTCACACGATATATTCCTTTTTCTGTACGCTCAGCGTATTTGATTCTGTCGGCATTGTCTCCTTCTATCCTTCATAATTACATAGAAAAGAAAAGAGACAGAAGAGTAAGCGGGGCCGACATAATCAAATACGGCACGTGTAACCTAAATTTCGCAGATCTGGCAGATACCGGCGATCCCACGGTACGAATACGCCGACACACCGTCCAAGAGTGGAGGTTTCGAGAAAAGAAGACTGTCCTTACGGTCAGAGAATACTGCAACAATAACAGAAGCGACAACAATAACAACGACAACACCGCAATCGTCAACTTCGTTATCCCGGCAGGCAACGGGATTGCCCCAAAAGCAGCCCGGTAAAGAAAACGAATCACCGTCTTTTATTCAGGACCATGCTGCAGGCGGGAAGCTCCGGGCGACGGCGATTACCAAGAGCACAATCAAGCGAAAGAAGTCATTGAATCATATCAACTGTATCACCGATTCAGAGAAGATCATAAAAAGACGTCTGTCAGGCGATTATGACGAACAATTATCAACGTCAAACAAATTTCAACAGGCAAACCCGATCGAGCCAATAGTTATTTCGTCAACAGTCGTACAACCTGCACTGCAGGAGGGTGAGTTCAACAACCGCAACGACCATACGCAGAGATTTTCTGTATACGATGATTTCGCCGACGTGGATTCCGCGGGTCGTGATGTCAACGAGACAATATCTGAATCGTGTGATATCTCGGAAAGGGATCCTTCCGCGATACCTCGTAATCTGTCCTTCCTGTGGAAAAGTTACCAAAGATACAAATCACGTGAAGAAGATCGCCCGGCCTCGATATGCAAATCGGCCGAGGAAAAGATGAAAACCAAAGAGTCATCGGCAACGCAGCCAGAATTTCTCGACCCAGTTTCGGCTCTGGACGATCAGGAAATCTCCACCGTCGAATTTCGTATAGAAAGAGTCGATCGCAACGGCGCGGGCGGCAGCAGGACGCCAACGATGATCAATTGTCGGAAGGTCAAATCAGGCTCGAATATTGGACGACTGAATGTACCGCTGAGAAAGGGTGAAGATATATCGCCGTTGAAGAGACGCATTAATCAATTGAAACAATCAGGGATGATCGTGGGACTTAGAGGCCAGGGAGGCAGGAGAGGTGCGACCGCGAGTGTCGTCACAGAAGATAATCTCTCGAATTCAAAAATAGGGTTGAAAAGTATGGAAGAGGTGAGAAAACTCAATAAGTCAATGGTACCGCGATTCGATCGGAAGGAAAAAGAAAAATATGACCTCCAGAAGACGAGCATGGACCCGTCGACCGGAGCGATAAAGAAACCGAATCGTTATGCCAATACCGAGGTGCAGAGACGAATCACTGGAAATATCTCTTCCTGTGTAGAGGCACAGTTTAATCGAAAGACTGACCCTGCAACCGAAGATCAAAGTCAAAAATCGATCACAGATATTGCCAAACCTTTGTCCACGTCCACGCGGAAGGAGTCTGCGGCTGGACCAGGTCGTCTGTTATCTAGTGAACTACCGTTGCCGAAATCTTGTTCGGCTCCATCTGATATGGAAAAACAACGGGAGCAGAGAAAACCAAACGTAATTATTGATGAACACCCAGTCCCAACATTTTGCCAACCGAGCCTGCGCGACAAATCGGCGGACCTAAAAGATGACTTTATCGAATTCGTATACGATGATCCTGTCGGCAATCGTCAAGACAAACTCGAGTCAACGAATGATGATATTTTTCAAAATTATTCATCACTCTACGACTCGGTATATAACATGATCATAGCAACCGTGGTTGAGGCGCCCGTTCCAATTGAACAACAACAGTCAACTGAAAAGAGGCCTGCGATCGCAGGGTATCCCTGGATCAAGGTAGATGCAGCTCATCTTGATATTAACAAGGGTGATTCGAAATTCGATCGAAAAATTGATGATACAGATACACGCGAACGGGATAAAAATTTCACTGATCAATTGCACACCGCTGTTGCAATATTCAAGGACGAGCTCGAATCACCATCATCTACCGGGATCGCGTGCGCGCCGCAGATGCAGACAGTAATCAAAAGACAGCCTGCAATCGTGACGGACGGGGTTGGATGTAGAAAGATTACACGCGGTGGATGTATAGACGGAAAACGTATTGAATGGCCGTCTTATAGGAACAGAACTTTAGCCAAGGTAACGGCGGTAGCAACTCCGACATTTCATTCCGGAGGCAGGAGCCATCGTATCCCGGTTACAGATGCAAGAAAGGTATCTTATTAAACCTGTCCTTTAAATAGTTATGCAAGCAATCCTTTGAATGAACGCAATCGAGGTGCGGTTCCATAACGTATAACTATTCATTTTCTGCCCCGATTAGCTGGTGCGGCCTAATCTTAAGATTGGAGACGATCCAGGGTCACGAACAATCAAATCTGCAGGAAAAATTCCCGGCCTTTTCCATGATACACCGTTGGAAATTCTACACACGACGGACTACACAGAGGAGACAATTGATGTCGAGCACGCAAGAGAGAGATATTGCTACAAGATTTCTCACACATTTTTGAAAGCAAGAGCCGTAACACCGGAACAGAGGAGAATCGTTGTGAATTTCTTAATCAGCGTGCACGTGAGTTGATAGGTATATTTATACCTATACCTTCATACGCAATTAATACCTGCGATCGCGAAATTAATGATTGAATTGATACCGATATATATTATATATACGATACTTTCAATGTATAATTGTTTCCGATTGAAACATTCAGGCCTACCTTCTGACCAGCTCTAGTACCTTGTACCAAGCGACCAAGATGTTCGACGCGATATTGGATATTAAAGACGTATCCGTGAAGGAGCTCCAGCTTGTAGCACTTGGAGCCTTGTGGATTGCGATAAAGAACATGGAAACTAGAACCCCGACCGTGAGTATATGCATATTATGGGACAGCAGTGAAAAGTATATTGGGAATATAATTTCTCGCGACCGTATATAAAATATTACCTACCTAATCCCGCGTAAACCTTTTATAATAAGTATATATTATACTTAATATTCATGGCCAACTGCAGGCAAGCGAGATGATATCCTTTGCGAAGGATATGTACAACGCCGAAGGGCCAGGCCTGCTGTGCAAGTGCGAACGAAAAATTTTAAAGACCCTCGGCTTCAACATCAGATTCCCTGATCCGTTCTACATATCGGCCTACCACCTGCAACAGTGGTCATCCTTAGGAACAATCTCGAACGAACCATCGATCCTGAAGACCATCTACCACTGCGCCGGCTACCTCGTATGCTATTACCTATACATAATTCTACGTCTAGATCTACATTTATCTATACATGTACTTGTTGTATATTGCGGAGATTGTCATCCAATCTGCAACTGTTGAACGCTTGTCCCATACACGTTTCATATAGATGGACGTTGCTCTCCTAGATGAAAATTACTCCGGTATGCCGAGTGAATTGCTAGCAATCTCTGCGACGCGAACTGCTGTTCATCTGGTAGTGATAAATACGTCGTGGGAACGCTCGGTGAAGCACTCGCCCTGGGATGACGAGAAACTTACCGGGTATGTATACGTATTTGCGTATACGCACGCCTGTACATACCTATATGTATAAATCGGCGAGTTCAAAGCGATTCATCAAGCCGTCCAGGATTCATTTTCCTCACAACCTTTACCCTATCCAAGATATCGCGAGACAAAATCTTCATTTTCTCATTCTTCAATTTATCCTTTTTTTTTTTCTTTTCGTTTCAAAATTCATCTGGGACTTTACAGATATACGCAGGAGAGAATAGATCGCGTCGTAGGACCGTTGCTCAAAGGTGTCCTCGCCTCGGCCGAAAAGAATTCTCCGATCGGCGCGGTGTACAAGAAATACAAAAACTTTAGATACGACAACACGAGCGATTACTTGGTTGTAAAAATAAAGAAGCTACCGGGCCTAAACCGCAAGGACTAATGATCATATTATGTGTATCGGTTTATAGCTCCAACTATAGTATATATATATATACACCTACTTATATTATATGTATAGCCGGAGTTGACAACCCCGAAAATTGTTCTTCTATTATACTTTTCATTTTCCGACTATCGATCATGTTAGAAAATGCCGAGGGTGTCAACTCGCGCGATACATGCAAAATTCCTAAACATTTCTTCCCCCAATAGTGATCTAGTAGATCGGTTTAGAAATTGATTTTTCTAGAATCGCGCGAGTTGAAGATATACTTAAATTTACGAAATATAATAAATATACGATGCCCAATTTTTTTTATATTCAATTCTATATAATTTATGTATTATTCTATATCGAGGGTCTGCGATAGTTTAGATATAATTCTACATTATGTTCAATAAAAATACAATCCATATCCTATATCGAAAAAGTCATCATCATTTCATCCTTATCCATTTGCGCACTTACGTAGTATAGACAGTGTGTGATTTTCAAAAAATTCACACTTCCAAACAATATCCCACCCGCCACATACCTACCTATATATTTGGCGAGTAGGTATATAGTATGTATGTAATACCTACTACATATTATATTCATATCTGTGTATATGGAGAGTTCCACAACTAAATCAGTATTGTCGACTCCAGGGTGTACAATTGTGTAATAAAAGACTTTATTAATATGGATATTCGTACGATTGGTATACATTTGTCAGTCCCTACGTGAGGGCTTATTCGCATCTAGTTCGGTGATTCCGAAATAACGAGATTTAAAGAAATAACGATTATATTTCTATATAGGTATAAAGATTATCTGTGTATTATGATACATGTATCATTTTGATATCATGGGAATATAGTATATATATATATATATACATATGCTCTCACTCACATAATTATATAATGAATTATCGGTTAATTATTGATATTGTGATCGTTGATAATAATTTGCACGCTCTCACCGTCATCATCGACGAGAAACTTTGCCTCTTTGTAGTGCAACAAGTTGCGGCTCCTCTGTACCTTCCACGCTGTATAACCGGCCCTGTACATAAGAGGGAGCGGGTCGAAGTGTCCATCCCTAGCCAAGGCGTCATTGTAATCCCATTGATTATCCGCGAGGCGATGTGCGTGTCTCTTAATCGGAGTTCTATACACGGAGTTCTCGAGCATATTCTCCTTGGGGGGCAATACGACATTACCCTTCAGCACCGCGAGGAAGTATTGAACCTATTTGTATAGAAACGCATACGTATTAAGGCCTATTGCCTATATACCACATACCGTACAATAACATGGGGACAAATCTGCGCACGTAAACTGTGAACGATTCATGCACAAATGTCGCGGATTTTTCGTGAAATTAATCTCGATCTGGCCTGGAAATTTTATATCAATATGTAGTATGAGAGACTGACGGTATACTGGATATAACTATCGTCGATTTTGCATTTGAAAGGTTACATTGAATGTGCGCAGCGTGAATAAAGTCGCGGCGAAGTCTTACTTGTATGTGAAACATTGGAAAAGGTATAACCGAAGCGGGGATCCCGATGAAGCACATTGTAGGGTATTCGACATTTATCAGATGTCTGTAAAGAGGGTGAACGTAGTTGTCCTCCACGTTGATCTTGCACGACTCGCTCAAAAATGGAAAACTGTAATTGTACCCGGTACAGTAAATGAACGTGTCCGCCAGCACGGATGTCCCATCTTTGAAGACGAATCGATTACCCTCCACACGGGTGACACCCATTGTCTCAGTCATGTTTGACAGCAAGGTCGAAACGATCCTATATACATACGTATGTACGTGCATATACATGCACGCCTTTCATTATAATATACACACCTACATGTTGGTGTCAATTATAATTGTGTCCAATGGTGATGGTATAATTTTACCTCGGCGTATTGTGACTGATGTAAACGTGACGAGCGTGCCCCGCAAGTTCAATTCCAATGTCAGCCCCCGACGAAGCCGCTCCCAAGATGACAACGGTTTTATCTGTAAACGGCTGAGGTCTACGATAATCGTGGCTGTGGAACGCTTGTCCAGAAAAAGTTTCGATACCAGGTATGGAAGGTATATTTGGTTCGAAAAAGTGGCTGTACAGATTATATAAGGGGTATAAATCATATTATGTATATTATGTAAGTGTTGAATAATTAATAGGCCCGATGTGTGTAGGTATATAGGGGGAATTCTAGCTCATTTCGACCTGTCTCTGACCCTTGACCTCTCGGATTCGGCCCGCGATCTTTTATGTGATAAGTGATTATATATCAGAGCCTGATCGAAATGAGCCGGAATCCCACATAGACATTTAGATAGTTAATGTATCTGCACGCATACCCGTTGGCACAAATCACGGCGTCAAATTCTCTTTCCTCTATGGTCTGGTTGGTCATGTTTTTTATTTTCACTTTCCAAATCGTACGACCGGGAGAGAAGGAAGCCGAGGGTGCAAGGCTTGGCTGGGTGTCGGGTCGTATCGTATCGATTTTGGCCTTAAACTGAAATTGAAAACGGAATAGTTGCGCGTTTCTCGTTTCACATACCGCAGGCTCGATAGCTGGATTCAATTAATAAATAGGTATAATTGAGATTTGCATGTATAGTATATACCTATACATGTTTTAGGGTGCTTCGTTTTGGACGGACATCTTATTTTATTTTTTTTCGCTCCATCGATGCAATATTGTTGTATTATGTACATACTCAAAGAGATATTTTAAATAGGGAAATCTAAAAACTATTCAGATTGGTGTTAGAATTGGAATTGAAAGCTCAAACTTTGAGGGAATTTCTTTTTGAGTACATATACTTCGTACATATATTTCGTCAATGTAGCGAAAAAAAAAAATGTTCGTCCAAAACGAAGCACCCTAATAGGTAGGTATGTAATATTTGGAGCCAATACCGTAATATATTTACGCAAGTCAAAGTGATTGGCGTAATCTTCCAAATAAGAAAGGACCTGAGTATGCGTGATGCAGCTTCGCGCGCCGCCACCCATCCTTCGCCAGTCAGGGAAGTTCATTATTTCACTTGGCAAATTTGTTCTGTAATCGGCATCGAAGTGCAAGCATATAATATACATGTATGTTTGAGAGTCAATGCGTTATTACAGCAATAGCATCCGCATAGCTTCTGCATAAGCATAATAATCCATGTATATAGATTTAAACAGGTATATAGTTGGACAAATAGCTGTATATATCTGAGTGACAGTTTTTTTTTAGAGGGCCGAAGGCCGGAGGGGTTACTTAATTAATTGAGCGCTTTGGTTTTCATTTTAATCAAGCTCGTATTATGATTATATTGGTCGAGACTGCGGGCGTGAGCGGGGAGCTCGTCTGACCACTAACGCGTTCGACTACTCACGCTCGTCTGTCACTGCGGCCGCGTGGCTTTAAAATCTGCCCGACCACGCAAAGAGTCGACTACTTGCGTGGCGTCTTACTTTCACGGTTTTACCTACTCGTTCGACGGACGTTTAAATATCGCCTGCAGCCCGCCCTAGATCTTTTAATGACTCGCCTTAGCCTTCGCTCTTATAGCCCTCGATGTGTATATCATTCATTCATATGAATGAGTTGGAAGGAACATTATCATATTTATACATATGTCTATAACGTAATAGATATAATATATACAGTTAATTTGGGGTAAATGCGATGTACATATTTATGTGCAGCGGTAAATTGGGGATAAAATCAACCCCTGTGCAGATCACCTGAGATTCTCATACATGCTGGAGTGAACTCCGGCTCCGACGCTCTCGCTGTACACCCACGTGCCGCCCACATGGTCAGTCTGTTCATAGGCCGCTATCTCGAATACCGCCTGGTCACTCGCCAGGTGACGCAAGGCGCAAAGACCTGCGGCACCAGCACCGATAACGCATACACGTAGTTTCCTCTCCGCTCTGAACATCTTTGCCAAGCTTCGAAACGAAAATATACTCACCTATATGTATAGGGTATACCAATGAACGACGCTGAGATTATACTCTCACCGATATATCTATATATTATACCTATGGATATATACTTCGGAACACTCTCTACACCCGCGGCTAATCGACTCAGATGCCTTTCAGCTTTTACGCCTTATATACACTCATCTACAGGAATAACAAAATACAACGTTAACCACGATCCCGGTCAGACCGGAAGATAACACTCAACCGCAGCGATAAACCGCCGAATCAGAATCGCGTCAGTATTGTACCTATACCGCATATAGGAGATATATAGGTATATACGAGTAGAGTCACACATATCCTACGTCATATACATGTATGGTATATAGGTATACCTATATATGAGGCATATTTCTCCGTACATGAGAAGTCTCTAGATCCGTGTTTTACTGCATACGCGTACATCGCCAGTATATACGTAATTATTATTATGGTCTCATATGAGGCACGTTATCTCCTGCAGGTTCCGATGTTTATCCAGATATAGCATGTCGCTGTAACCATCGAACCGACAGTTATTTTCCTTTTTATGCTTATAGTATTTAGCGGTAATCACACGAAACACAGAGACGCGTATCAGTTTATTCACGCAGTATTATCTTATCTCCTCTGCGGCTTGTATATTATGAATAATAAGTGAACTCGTGTGCGTTATACACTCGCTGCATGTTAGTATATAGTTGGAAAATAAAAAATAATTAACACGACTCTGCGAATTTTTTCGTATCAAATCGCGGCGTCTGACCCCATGATGTTTTGCAGGTCCTCAATGCAAATCACCGAAATCTTATACTTATCCTATGCCTGTATACTATACGAAAGAAAGAACACTAAAACATGTCATCAGGATGAATCGGGGGAAAATTGGAATTCGCGAGTGACGGATATATACGGGAACCGAGTTGAGACGAAATCGTTTAATAGCATTTGAAATATGTATGTTAATACTAGCCTAAATAGCATATACATATACATATATGTATAATGCATAATATTACATAATCATATTGATGTTTTTTTATTATTTTTTGTATTTTCTCGTTTTTTTTTCTTCCAATAATAAAAATTAATCTACAGATATCCAGTTCTGAGCAATTATATATATATATATATATATATATATATATATTCTATGTTACAATGAATTATATATTTGAATCATTGATCTCATTCAATTTATTATAATCGTTGTAATATAATAAGTGCGAAGGGAATCAATATATATATCGTACGTACGCGAAGCCATTCAGTAGATATACTTATATACCTATACCTATATTTACGAATTGTACAAATTCTTATAAATACTACACGCGATCGAATTACCCTCGCGCACGACGCTATATATATATATATATATATAGTATATGGTTATATAATATTGGTATATAATATTGGTATATTAATAGTTTAGGCCAACGTGCGAATAGTTGTAACGATAATTATAATTATAATATATATGCAATTTATTACCTAAGGGATATTAGTTGTAAATAATTATTAATAACAAACAATCAAGGTTGGCCAATATTTTACAGAAGAGGCAATACCTCCGACAGCTTCCCTGCAAGACACGAGCGAATGTACGGTACCGTTCATAAGTTCGGGATCACCTCCCGAATTCTAGATCGAGACAGAAAGTTGAATATCTCGGTAAAAAAAAAACTCGTAGTCAAATGGTCCAGTTGCATTTAAAAGTAAAAAGAACCAGCTTTACTTCACTTCTTTTTTCAATTTCTTTTTCCGCACTCAGTACCTAGATAATTTTGCACATGACCGTTTCTTGCGATTTTCATACTTTTCAAAAGTCGCGTGTAATTCTTCGGGAAATGGCAATGAACATTTTTTCTCAGGGGGACTTGAAAGTGTTAAGATTAAGCTGTAAATTGTTTGCCTAAAAAAAAATTTGCAATATTTTTTCGTCAAGTTCTTCAACTTTTTGTGCGGAAAGTCAGTTTTTAGAAAATGCGTCGTAACTCGAGAAATGCGGGGTTTCAGATGAAATGTCAGAATATGAAAAATGGGTATTTTTGAATTTTTAACTCGTGCAAAATTTTTTATCCTTTTATTTTATTTCGGATTTGTTCATGTTAATCGCATTTTTTTTCAAAAAACTAACTTACAGCTTAATCTTAACACTTCCAAGTCTCACTGGGAAAAAATTTGCATTGCCATTTCCCAAAGAATCACACGCGACTTTTGAAAAGTATGAAAATCGCAACAATAAAAAAATAGTCATGTTCAAAATTATCTACTGCGTGCGGAAAAAGTCGTGGAAAATTGAAACAAGAAGCAAAGTAAAGCTGGTTCTTTCCACTTCCAAATGCCACCTCAACCATTTGGCTACTATTTTTTTTGACCGAGATGTTTAACTTTCTGTCTCGATCGAGAATTCGGAAGGTGATCATAAACTTATGAACGGTACTGTATACTGTGCTCGTTTCTCATAATATAAAGATACAGGTCAAACTCCAATTGCATCAGTATTCTATCTCTCGTATTATAATCATGATTGTAATAATTGTAATCATAATCATAATAGTAATAATGATGATGAGGATAATAATAATGATGATAATAATAATAATAATAATAATAATAATAATAATAATAGTCATGAAAGACAATAGATAATAATTAATGATAATGAAAAAGATGATAATGATTTATGACGATAACAACAACAAAGATAATAACTGGAAGTGTAAAAACTTACAAGACTGGAAATGTACCCTCGCATACATGGTTTAAGTATAACACTTGAATGCGCGTGTGTGTGTGTGTGTGTATATACGTAATCAATGGGCAATGTTTATATATATGGTTGATATAATTACTAAATACCACCCATACGTCATTTTTATTAAGGTGATTAGGGAGAGTTTAATTTGTTTCTTGTAAGGGCGCGTAAACGGGCTAGTATAGTATGCAGAGTTGACAAATTATTTAGAACTCATCAATTATATACTCGACTCTTTGCAGAGGACAGGCATGATAGGTATACCTATAAGGGTGTATCATTATTACCTAGGTGGTCGCTATTTATCAAGCGCATTCGTTATTTCGCTACATATTGTTTGGCACGTGCAGGATCAGATGCGGTAGATGCAGAATAAGGATATTGATGGAGCCATGATTATTGAATAGTCGGTTTTAGGGATTGTATCAAAAAATGTGGGATCCAAAATAATACATAGACCAGAGTATAACAGGTGAAATAACGCCAATTTTTCTATCAAATATATCTATTGTCCAATGTCAAGCATTACTTGCAGCCGGTACAAAGGTGTAGCTCGACTCGATTCTTTAGCAAAGTATACGCACAAAAACTAATAGATAAATGCAAAATGAATAAATGAAGGAAACAAAAAGTAAATAGAAAACAAAAAGAGGCTCTCCACTCGAAAACTATAAGAACAGTTGGCATATTATAATAATATCATATCAGCACGTTTGGTAATATATGTTTATATATATATATATATATATATATATATTATATATACTTATATAGATAAGAAAACCGACGTTGAGAAGCCTTCTTGTTGCATAGGAATATTAAAATGTGTATTTCAAACGGTCGCTCAATAAACTTTCATACACCTCTCTCTCGAAAGCGTAGTGCAAAAATTTTCTTTATTGCAAAGAGCTGAGGGTGATGTAATGACACCACTTTAATTCCAGCTCAAGCGAAATAAAACGGAAGGCATTGTGTTTGGAATACGATTGGACCATCATGATCGTGTAACATACCTATATAGTATCAATTATCGGGGGCATCGATCATTTTTTCACATTATGTCCCCTGAAATCGTGGTTCTTCGTCAATATATCGTTTCGTTGCGTTTACTGAACGTGAATATTTATATTATAAACTCTGTTCAACTAAATATAATAAGTAGCGGTATGATCGAACAACAATGAATATGGATATAGATATGAAATTAGCACTTAAATATGTATTTTTACATCGCTCGCGTTTGGCTATTTCCCGTAAGCATTATTATTTCACACGTACTATCTACGTACACCGGCTGTATACCCGCGCTTTTTTTGTTAAAACGCGATAAAATATCTTTCAAGAGATTCTCTATATTAAAATCTGAATCATTATTCTTATAGATTGCAAGAAAGCGAAATATTTGGCGTCATCTTTTGATTCCTGTGGCGACAATCAGCGCTTCGAAATTCACTGTCGTCTGAATAAAATGTTGAAAATATCTAGGATTATCGATAATAATTGTTATTATTTATATCATATATCTGACGATGTGTTGGATTGCAAGAGAGAAGAAAGGGCGACAAGTTGGGTCGAGGACTAAGTAGACGATCATTGGTAGGGAGTTGATTTTTCAGCAATAATTTTCCTGCCCATCGATTCGATGATTATTCACAGATGAGTTTGATCGGCTCTTGGTAAACTCACGCGCATATTGGACAAGTTTCGATAGCCTTTCTCCGAATCACGGCAATCGCTAACAGCCCGTGACCTTCCACGTTTGTTTTTTTCTTTTTTTTTCTTTTTTACTTTCAACGATAATAATTATCGAACAAAATTAGTATAATTCACATAGGCATATGGCCGTCCGTCCGACTATTGTTGGAAGGCCCAGAGTGATGAAAGAAGATAACAAAAGGGAAACAAAATTACCTATATTGGTCAGTGAAATTTGGCAAGATTTCTTCAAACTACACAGTATACATAATATATTATGTGTAGTCATATAGTATAGCATAATATATTATCGTATAGTATAGGACAGCAAAGTATACAAATAACAGTATAGGTATACGTACGTGTGTATGTGACACAGTATACGTACATATGCCGGAAGGAGTTGAGTCTAGGTGCCTAGCATCTTCGAGGGGAGTAGGAGATATGAAGGGAGAAAAATGGAATCGGTCGCCAACTTTTCACCTACCAAGTTCACTCACGACTAGTCCGCGCACAACGCACATTTTTTCGTCCGCTTGTTTGTCTGTGACACGTAACTCGCGACTCGGTTAGAGATCAGCTTGTTTCACTCGGGTTGCATAATGATCCTGTGTTTCTACCCTTCGCTGACAGATGACAGGGAACTGCGCGTCGAACCCCCCGCTGCAGCGGTGTGATGCGTCAGGTCGGGAAGATCTGGAAGGTCAGGAAGGTCAGGCGGCAGGCAGAGGTGGAGCGCCGACGGCCCATAAATCGCTTCCTGCACCTCCAATTGTTGAGCGAACTGTTCTTCTAATCTCTGAAATTGATTTAATTTCACACGATATCAGCTGGTACATACATACATGTAATGCATAGATTCGTAAGTGGTATAGGTATACACCGCGCGATATGTGCATTCTATATCTTGGAATGAAATGAGGATCTACCACATCCAAGGTCTACAATATCATTTTTTTCCTGTTGCTAAATCCCTTTGCATTTTCACGTTCTTGGCCTATATTGTAGTCAATAAAGATCAATTGTTGACTAACCTTTCAAGTCTGCACCTCTATGTCCATTTCCACCAAATACAGCCTTTTTTTTTTTTTTTTTTTTTTTTAACAGGGAGGATATCGAAGGAATTCAACAACTATATGTACGATTTCACATCAACACGTGGACCGGGAGATTTCGGAAGAACAAAAAATCGACGACAACATATTGGTGTACTACTACACGTGCAGAGTGCTTACATATACCTATAATACCTATGGTAATAGATATATGATCCCCATGACGGCAACAGCACAAATGATTGAAATTCCAATGTTGCAGACTACACTCCAGGGTATCGGGTCATAGTTGGACAGGGAAATGCACATGGAAATAGAGTATGCGTGCCGTTGTGGTGCAGGTTGAAGAGAAACAAACAAAATTGTAATATTCAAACAGCGACCTGCACGGTGCACTGCCAAAGCGATGAAGAACGCTAGGGATGGAAGCTGACGTGGGAATGAACTAAGCGGGCGAAGAAAAAGTTGATTCACAGGATGGATGCGGCGATAACGGAACAAAAATGTATGACGACAACGGGGATAACTATTTAAACACAGAAGGGTTTGGGAGATGGTCGGCGGTTGGTAAACTCTTTTCAAGATTACCGTCCTCGACCTTGGTTAACAAGGTGGGTAGTTCCACTTCGGAGCCAGTAAACTTGAGTGAGACACGAGGCAGGCTAAAGGATGAGGAAGAAGACAGCGGGGTTACGGTGGACGAGGAGGTGGGGGTGATAGAAGATCCGGGCGAACGGGGCGACCTACGCCAGGTAGAGGATGTGCCCGTAATCGTTGACAACTCGCCGCCCAAGCTGGCGGGAGTCAGGCTCCGAGAAGTGTCTAAGGAGATTAATGAAAGTTGGCTGAGACGCGTCGGCAATGAGCCTCGATACCGTGATTCCAGGGATTCCATTTCTGTCACCAGTTCAGCCTCTATTTTCTATAACAATTTCGTTTAACCAATGGTTAATAATTTCAACGCCACCCGCTCTAAGATGGCGACAGGGACAAGGACAACGAAGACTGTACGATTACAACAACAACAACAACAACAACAACAACAACGACGACGACGACGACGACGACGACGACGACGACGACGACAACGACGAAGATCGAACCCCGGACAAATTGGATTAAAAACCGTTTCGATCATTTGATTTTACTTCTCTCCAGGCAACCAGGATGTAAATATAATAAATTCACAGAAGTTTAGTCATCGTTATACCTACATAGACGTAGATGTAGGCATTGCAATGAATATTATGCGCTGTTGTTACTCGCCGACCAGGCTGAGCAATCATCATTATTATTATTATCATCATTATTCTCGTAACTGGTTTGCAGTAACTCACCTGCTTTCGTGGCTTAAGCTGTGCCTTCCACTCCCTAAGTTCCTTCGTGTAAGCCTCCTCCTGCTCCTTCAGCTTCATGGTCTCGTGCTCCATCAGCATTTTCCTCTTCTCATTTTGAAGTTGTTCCAACTCCTTGATGGTAGCATCGCTCTGCGCCCTCAGCTCCTCGAGTTGTCTGGCATGTTTCAGTCCGAATCTTTGCTGTTCGGCGGTGTACCGTTTCTTCTCGTTCTCCTGAAATTTCTTCAACTTATCGCGATCAGCGTCCGGATCCGTTGCAAGGGCGGCCGTCATTGATATACGCATTGATTCGCGGAACATCATCTCCCTGGCCTTCATCTCTGTGCGTATCCTTTTCGGTAGGTTCCTGCGTTCTACCGCCTGACGCTTGACCAGCTCCTCCTCTTTCCGCTGATTCATTCTCTTCATCTGTTCCAACTCCTTCTCGTGCCTTATCAGCATCTGGTGCCTTTGCAAGAAGAATATGTCCTTCAGCTGACGTTTGAGCAACTGCTGGCGCTCCTTTATCTGTCTCTCTTCGAGTTCCCATATCGCCGCTTCCCTCGCCCTCATCAGTTGTTGCTTCTGCTGCAAGAACTGCCTCTCCATCAGGGCGATTCTCTCGCGATGACTATCCGACAATCTCCTCAGCGAAGTCTCGTGGCTTTCGTTCAATTTCTCCAAGAATACCTTCTCCCTGGCTTCGTGCTCAGCCTCGAGCTTGTCCTTCCGTGTTTTAAACGCGTTCTTTCGCCTCTCCTTTGGCATCAGGTCTACCTCCTGCTTGAGCAGTCGAAGCTCCTGCTTTAATCCGTCGCGGAATTGTTTTAATTCCCGTTCCTGTTCGCCGCGTATCTTTTTTGAAGCGAGCCTCAGATCGGCCTCCTGCTGAGTCTCAGCTCTTTCGATCTGCTGCCGCTGCTGCCTGGCCAACGTGTCGAGATCGCCCTCAGCCCCACGTTCGAGCATAAGCCTCTCCTGCTCGAAACGTTTCTCCTGCTGATCCTTAGTGAACTGTGACTTCTGGGATAGGTCCTGGAATTGTTTCTGCTCCATCTTCTGCAGCATTTTCAGCTCACGAAGCTCCTGTTTACGGAATATCTGATCGTCGTAAAACTTTCCGTTCTCGTCATCCCCGTATATCACCTTGGACGTTGTTGTGGTAACAACGACACCGTCGATCTCAAATTTCCTCGTACGCTTCCGCGTTTTTTTCTTAAGATTCATCATCTGTATGTCCTCCTTCGTTCTCGTCTGCCTCGGCACTTCCCTTGCCGTATATTCGGGAGGCTTTCGTCTCAGCACGACCTCGTCGTCGATTTCCGAGGATTGGCGAGATTCACGCCCCAAATGATTGTCCCTGCTCGAACCTCTGCTGTCCTGGCTAATCGTCGTCGATATAGACTCCGCGTCCGACCTGTCCACGCTTTTACTCGGCGTGTGAGATCTCGTCGATCCTTCGTCGCTGTGAGAACGATGCGACGATCCACCCTCGTTACTGTAGCTACTGTCGGGCGAGACTCGTTTATCCTTCACGCCTTTACCCCCGCTTTCATCCCTCCCATTATTGCCGGTATTCTTCGTCGCCGGGGTACCCTCGCCCCGCTGCTGTTGCACTAGACCGTTAGCGGTTATCTTCGTAGGGGTTGCGGGCGCATCTACGTCCGTAGAACCGACGGTAGTACCGGCGACCATGACCGACATACGAGGCGGTGTTACCTCGTCGCTACTGTCGCTCTTAGAACTCGTCCTCCTTCTTCTCCGCCTGTTGGAATTACCGATATCCGCCGTCGAGGAGGATAAATCGATTCCAACAATGTTCTTTGCGCCACGGCCGCCGCTGCTAGTGGTACTTGTGCTTGTACTGCTGTTGCTACTACTGTTACTGTGCTTACCAATAATCGAGGAGTCTTTAACCCGCTCTTTGTCGTCGCCAACCGTAACAACGGACACGTGGCTAGTGTCCATTAAATCGTCGTCTACGATCGGACTGACTATAACGACCTCTGACTCGTCGAGTTTCTTGCCGATACATCGGGATGCGTCGCTGGCGCATATTAAAATCGGTTGCTCCTGCGGGGTGTATTCGAGGCTGTCCAAACTTGTGAATCCGTCGTCGTCTGTCGAACTCTCGTTAACCTGAGTCTTGTTTGTTTCATTGGCAACTATGACCACCTCAGAAGTTGGGGACGGGCGACGAGGTGGCGGGGGGGTCGATGCCGCATCAATTAGTACAGGTGGATGGGTCGTCACTACGGTAACTTGGCTCACATTGCTGGCCAAGCTGTTAGACGGGTCTGGAGTATCGGAAGTTATCCTCACTGTAGATTTATTCAATCTGGCATCCTCCTGATGATCCGCAGGCTGTGTTTTACCTGTTGAGGGATCCAAACGAAACTGCATTATGACAATTGTACAACGATGTAGTCCGTATTATGTATCAAAAGCTTATTTGTTATATCCAGGAAATATATATACAGGTGTGAGAATCCCAAAATTACACTTGATTGAATGAATACACACGCAGTCTAGCTTTTTCCTAGCCAAACTGGAAATTGACAAGCTTTTAGTGCTCGTTCTTCAATTTTTCAACACGAAAAATTAGTCTTTTGGACATGATATGATAATAGGGTGTTACTGACTGAGAGACAACTGACTTACCAGTAACAACAACAACGTTATCTCCGCTGCCGCTTCTGGAAATGCTTCGGCTACTAACTGGCGTTGACGTGACCACAGAAACACCTGTGCCAGACGAAGAACCTCTCCTGTGAATACGATCCACCGTATCGCTACAGCTACTCTCATCCCCTCCTCCACTTTCCCTTTTCCCATCCGGACTACCCCTGTAAATCTCATCGGATTGGGACCGCGAGACGTTGTTATCCAACGAATCCTGGCTTCGAACTATGGACGGAGTAGTCCGGGCAGCAACGTCCTCATTGGAACCAGACTTTGGTGAACCGGTGTCAGAAAGTTGTAAAATTGTGCTTGCCCCAGAAACGCGTTTGAGTGTCTCAATTGAAGCGTGATCGCCGAAACGTTTACCAGAATCCATAAGAATTTGTTTTTCAAGAACGGCGTTGAGTTTATCCTCAACAGACTTTCGCTTCTCCTCAAGACTTTGAAAGTTTTCATCGGCTAAGGGTCGATTTTCGTTTCGTGCGTCGTATCTGGGTCCCTGATCTTCGAACAATGGCTTCTTTTCAGACCTGTATAATAAGTAAATGTTACACGTAAGAATCGCAGTAGGTGAATTACTACGTTATGTCACAGAATAAGTATATCTTTGTATTTTACCTGTCACCCTCCTCCAACGATGTCTGTTTGACTCCGTCTGCGGTGTGCACCGGCTTGGCTGGTGCTGATTTCCGCTTCTCATCGCTACCCAATTGTTGTTTATCCGAAGCGTTCTTCTTCTTCTCCTCCATCGACCTTCTTCTAATGTCTACATCCTTGGGTTTTTCAGGAGGTGGCTTCCTCCTCTCTTCAATGGACTTCTCTTCAGTGTTGGGGAGAGGCCTTGATTTATCAAGATTCTCCTCGATAACATGATTGCCTCGCTCCTGTCCGTGGATTCTTTTTTTCTCGTCATTTTGTATACCAGTTACTTTCTCCAATTTTTTATCAACAACCGAGGACTTCTCCTTATCTGACAATACCGCAGAAGTATTAGTTTTATCGGCACCTGATGCCTTCGGAATGTTCTCCTTCTCCTCGTTCTTGCTGCTATCCTGGCGAGTTGTGACGCCAGGCGGGAGGGGCGCTGGACCCTTTTCCCTGGAAGGACGACGTTCGTTTGATTCGTTCCAGACGGGTGGCTTGGGTGCCTAAATGGTTTCGTAATATTGAATTAAAACTCTTCTGTAGGAAGACATACCTAGGTGTGCGATAATATGACAAGTGTAACAACGAGTTTTAAGAAACCTATGAGCCAGCTACGGCAGCTGTAGAGAACCTACCAACTTTTTCTCAGCAGATAAAGGAATGTTCTCTTTGGAATCAGCCTTTCGTAACTTTTTGTTTCTCTCGTCCTTTTCACTCTCCCGTTCACCCTCCCTCTTGTGACTCTCTTCCCTTTGGTGTGGCACAGACGGCGCAGCGACGCTTTCTTTCTCAGTCGCTGCAAATTGCCACATACATGAGATGTAATATTATACAACTGTAAGTTATCTTCACTTTCATTGGTATACCTACAAATCGATTTATCCCTACACGTATGTAATTCAACTTAATGATAATATGTGCTATAAACTATTCTTATAATACAAATGAATACAAAATTGCTCGACATTGTCGAAAACAAATTTAATCTTTGAGTCAGACATATTATGAGATAGACATGTATATGATCTACCGAGCAAACGGAATGAACGGATTATTAGGACCAAAAAATAATGAAAATCCACGTACGTTTAACGTCACTGTCGCTGCGCAGGGAGGCAGAGTCATCTCCAAGTTGGTCCAGCTCCAGTGGCAGTTGGGACGTGCGCTGCTCCTGGAATTCACCAGTTAGCCTTAGTACTTAGTACATGTGGTAATATTGATTCTGTTGCAGTTCAGAAAATGAAAAGGCCACCGTATTATTATCATTGGTGTACAAGATATGGCTTTAACACGGACCCAATGATAACTGCTTGCCTACATTTGTCAGATTCGGTCTTGAGAAAAACCCGCCGTCTCTCCTCCTCAATCACATTTAAAATACAAAATACTGTTACATCTAATTGAATAAGTGTTACGTGTCATTGTACACTACGGACACCTGATAAAGATTTACGTCGGACAAACTTAGTTGCCGTGCCAACAATCGACTTTGACTATAATTCGGGTAATCATAGAAACAAGGCTACAAATAAAACTATACAATATGGTGGGCATAGTGTCTACTGACCTGACGATTGCACGAGGAGGAGGAACAGGGCTGGCGAGGCCCAGGTGAGCCGCATGCACAGCCAAATTCTCAAGTTATATAATATGTATGTATACTACACAGATTACACGCTATATATTAATCGCATCACTATCGAATGCAAACCAGCATAGAAAATATACTTTAATTTCAACCATGCCTATTCATGCCTATACATTCAACAAACTGTGATATATTCATACAGCTATTTGTGTGTACAACTGGATTCGATTTCCGTATGGTCATAGAGTTCAGTTATCTTCTAAACGAGATCAAAGCATGCACACTCAGCATATACGTTATTGTTATTCCAGATTTCGAACGAAATTATTTTACACCTAGGTGCGACGGTTTTGAGGAAAAAGCATTCTTCATACTACCGATTGGACATGTTGAAAAAAAACATCTAACAGCAGAGCTTTGCGTGATGGTAAACCTTTCACGCTCAATCGCGTTGAATAAATTGCAATAATAACTACCTTGGCAGTTTTTAAGAAACACGTTTGAGCACAAACTGAATCATTTCATACCTACAATTCCGCTGGGGGGTATGTGTATGTACTATGTATTAACAAACATTGTGGCAACTGACCGAGAGCAATGAAATTTCATGTGATATTACAATACTTCGCGTAACACTCTGGATTCAAATACAATATTTTATTTAGCGCAATTTCAAAGACACGACGCAACATTCACTTTAGATGCAACAAATTCTGATTATGTTTCACTTTTCAGCAGCTTACCGATCCGTTGATACTGTTCCCTGTGTTTTTTAGCCTTCCTAGCCTTCTACCATATTGCAAGCATGGAATCATAGGTACATTATTTATACGTTAATTTTTTTTCTTCACATTATCGCAAGACTCTCTACATTTGATTTATGACTGCAGTACAAACTGAGATCTAATATTATAATTTGACAATTTGCAATCCAGAACACCTAGTATGCCACACTTATGATCGGAATTCACAACCCCTGATAGAATCAGTCTGGCATAATCTCTCGATATTCGAATATCTGATGAACTCAAACGAATTATGGAAAAATAGAAAGAGAAACACAGAGGAAAATAATGAACCGCCAATGTCTCTCGCGTAATGGTTGCTACCCATTTAAAATGAACTATAACGGTCACGCCTGACAGGCACCGATCGTGCATCATTCGACATATGTATGCTGCGCATGGCACAGGGTTGTCGCGAACGGGTTTTGTCTTTATAATTATCTATAAAAAAAACTTCCGTTACAAATGGGATGAAAATTTTCGTTCTCACTATACCCTGTTGGTAATTATCTAGAGAATAACGTTCAATCGTAATTTTCTTTTGCATTCCGGTCGATTATTTCCAAATACGTCTGTGTATAAGATATTCTCAACTCCGAAATTTTCAAATAACGTTTCTCGACTTTCCCCTGGTTTTCTGCTGTTTGTTACAACCCTGACTTGATAAAATGTATTGTTGGGAACAATCTGCGGTACCGGTGCGAGGACATACCCGTTCTTTGCGAAGCATGCATAAATTGAAATTGTCTTCTTTTTCAAAGTGTAAACAAGTACATATTGTGTATAGACGAACGGAAGGTATAGAATAGAGTCGTACCTCGGCATCCTCATCGAGGAGCTCCTCCTCAACAACGTCTGCCTTGTATTCCAGTAACAAGTCTCTAACAGGCTTGGAATCGAGGGTGCGATTGATGAACGGATGCTTGAGTAACTCGTCGGCGGTGGGTCTTGCTGCAGGATCCTTGATCAACGCTTTGGCAACAAACTCGTTGAAATCTCTGCTCCATTTTCCAGGCTGATCGAGTCTCGGAGGATCGCTTTTTTGTATTTTTAGAAGGACTCGCATAGGCGACATCTCGTGATTCGGAGGTTCCATTTGAGCAAATTCAATCAGAGTAATTCCCAGCGACCATATGTCCACCTGATGAGATTGAAACGTCATTTTAATACCAATACACATTAGGATTGTCGCAGCTTCATTTTTGAAATTCCCCAACTTCTCCATCTTTCTAGGTCGAAAGTGTGCCGACTCTTTTTCAAAATCATCTCAAAAAGCATTGATTTACACCATAACGATCGTTGCAGCAGAATATTTGTATCCTCAGTTAAAACCTCATTACCTTGAAGTCATAAGGATTGTCCCGGAATGTCTCGCACAAGACAACTTCGGGGGCCATCCAGTACGGTGTCCCAATGAACGTATCGTGCTTCTGAAGGGTATGCTTATTCTTTGCAGAGACCCCAAAGTCAGCTGTTGAACAGAGAATTTCTCAATCAATACAGAGATAAGTGTTAGTCGCAGTTAACAAACGATCAGAGATGATCGTTAAACGATATAGCAGCTAGAAATTGGTGGTAAGCTAAAATTTGCAGGACATTGTTGGAAATGTAGACGCATAAGGTATGACAACGAAGAGAGCACAATCGGAGCTTACCCAGTTTCACGCCACCCGCCATAGTGAGAAGCACGTTTCCAGCCTTGAGATCTCTGTGAATAACTTTGGCTTTGTGGAGAAAGGCCAGGCCTTGGGTCATGTGTTGACAAATGTAAGCTATCTGCGCCTCGGTCAGGGCTTTCTCCAATTCTACCATTATTGAATCCAAGGCGCCACCGTCGCAATACTCTATCAGCATCTGTGAAGCCATATTATGATAATAATTAAATCAGTTGAAATAGACAGGCGGTTTGATATTGTATATAATTTAATCGATAGTCAAATCTTGCACAATTTTTCACATCAATAATGATAACACGAATTGTATCTCGCCAACATCTGACCTGGCTGGAATGTCATTTTCAAACCTCTGTTTTGTATAAGTGAATTTGTCGCATACGCACCCATAATTTGCCCTCCATGAAATAAGCCTCGTGTAATTCGACGACGTTAGGATGTTTGAATTCTGATAATATATCGATTTCTATCATGAAATCCGAAAGGTCGTCCTCACCTTCTAGAGCGCACATCTTTGCCGCAGCTAGCTGCTGGGTCTGTTTACTTTGCGCCTGGTAACAGAAACGTATAGGGAAAATTTAATCTCATTGCTGGGTCGTAGAATTGGTATTACATCTGACGCTGTATAATTACCTTGTAAACTTTGCCAAAAGCTCCATCCCCAAGCTCCCCGATCATTTCCCAAAATTCTTCGGGATCACAGTCCATCTTTATGTTGTTGAATAACTTTTTCTTTTTGGCATCGTTGCCACCGAAGTGGAACGCTTTCTTCAAATTTGATAGGAAAGACATTTTCAAGTTTTCACCTGTCTTTTACGATTGAAATTAACAACTGAACGGCGCTAACTGGATTCGTCCAATTCGCTCAAACATCTCAAGCGTATTTCGAACAACATCGAGCCTCGTATCGAGTAATTAATGGACGTGCACTTCACATATTAGTCGAATTCAAGGCCAAAACCATGATACACTCGTTGGTAAAGCGAATTCACGATGAATATGAGAAATGAGAATATGTCTCTGGCGTCGCAAATATCAAAAGATTATAGAGAACTAATTGTCGCCTATAGGCTGCGGATAATGAGTAATTGTTATTTCACAGATGTAAACATATATCAAGAAACATCATTGGTTTGGCTCTGGCCATTCAGATCCCCGGGGCGCGTCGGGGTATCGTTTCGAATCGCTCCCGCATCTTGACCAGTTTTGTTCTCGGTTGTTTTCTACCAGGCTTGAGTAGGCGTTGGTTCTCGACCAGTTTGGATGCGTACAGTAAGGACCAATCCCAACATCTCTTACCAATATCAAAAAATGAAAACAGACCTGGTGAACTTCAAGGCGCCAACTTCTGAAACAGATATATTTTGCAAGGTTTCAAATTATGTACTGGACAAGGTATGATCTCCGTTACACTAGCCAAGTCTTTTCCTATTTAGTGTTCATTGAACTCGTTTCAGCATCACTGTTCAACTATCCTAACAAGCCGCCCGTACCCGATCTTACCAGACCACCAATTGCTTCTCTGATAAAAGCTAGCCCCCAGAAAAAGAGGAAAGATAAGAAAGATAAGCACGAGTATTGATAGAAGATGCGCAGCTGATAGCACCTGCATTTAGAACGCCAGACAAGTTTTTTAATACTGATTTATCGGGAACATTATTTTGCAAGAGATGAACCCGGAGACGTGTGTGCAATAGCTGGCTCTGGAATAAAATAATGAGCAATAGATACGACGGTGGTATTATTTGAATTTGCTGCGTATTTGCGTTTTAGTCGTAGGCAGCGAGGAGTAGAATTTTCGCAGGTTGCGGAACGTTGAAATTTGCCGAATCTACACAAGAACGACAACGATGCGTCTACGTGAATAATTCGAGTCGCGGAAAGACGATATTTGTCCCAGGTGAGGGCCGCGGGAACAGATTTTGTTAACCCAATTTTTGGCCCACGTATGTGTGTATTTACGTGCGCGCACGAGAGTTGGACTTTTATGTCGCTTATTAAAACCGCGAGACCAGCGACGAGTACTCGTGAAAGGTTTTCTACCGATTCAAGGAAACTTGTACAAGGTGAAAGGCTGCGAAAAGTCAGCGAAAATACTGCCAAAATGTTAACTATCCGCTCACCTCATCGACGAATCGGTCCCAAGTCATGTCCTCCATAATTTCTGGAACAGGGCACCATATATATTGTCAATAACACTCAACACCACACGGAAGTCTCGGAACATTCACAACTGATAAATAAAGGAGAAAATACGCGGCACGTCGGACTTTTATTCGTGAATTTATCAGGCTTGATAAATCTGGTCGAACACGGCCATTTTCAGCGCACACACGTAGGACGACGACGACACGGACACACCACGCCTGGAAGTGACGTAAACCGCTGATCCACCCATAGGGTTATCGGTATAACTATAACTCTACATAGGTATACCGCAGTATACTGGCTCCGGGGTACTCGGCAGTCAACACCACGACACTTTTTTTTCTTCTTCTATACACGCGTCCTCACCTGGGGCTACTTGCCAGGCACTCGGCAGACACTTGCCAAGACGCTATCACTATTTGCTCGTAATTGTACGCGGAAACTGAATTGCTGCACGTCGAAGCCTAGCTCGGTATTGCTAGGGCGTCGCGGTCAGTCTTGGTAGTACTGTATACTGCCCACTGCCACGGTACTGCTGTCGCCTTTTAGCCCCCGACCCCCCCAGCCCGCAGCCGACATTACCGTCGGCTCGTCTATATACCTATGCCTATGTATACCTATGTGTATTCTTACGAAAAAGAAGGAAATAATGAAATTGAAACGAACGCAGGTGCATGCAAACTGCGCGTTCCGCGGCAAACGGCATACGTCGCGATATACCCGTGCTTCTATTTCTCAGACACTTGGTTGATTGTTTATTTATTTATTTTTCTTCTATCCTTTCCCATTCGCGAGCCAAATCTAATTTTTAGGCAATAACAAACCTACTATTATGGGTATAAACGGCGGGTGGGTGGATGGTCAGACACACAGAAGTATAGACGCGTTGCGTTACGTCGCATCGTTTTATTTTTAATCGAATTATGTAATTAACTTGTCTTGGTTATTGGTCGCGTGGCCCTACGAAACCCTAGAAGAAAATCCTGTTACGATTCACGAATATCGAACCGATCATTATCCCAGAGCCTAATCAAATGAGGTTAATTTGGGTGGTGAGCAGGTGGTTTTTAAGGTTCCGCCTGTTCAACGATAATAATATAATATATTAATCCGCCTCGATAATCCGCAGACTCTTCGCACAATTATTATCGGAATTATGTAGTAATCAACCGCATTTTATACTTTGGAGACTCGCGAATAATATCCGTGACATAATATGTAAATTGAGAAAATCATCGATATCGCGATTTAAACTGAAAACATACCTATGTATACACAAACAAAAATAGATAAGCCTCAATCTAGGCGCCGCTTTCCATCAAGTGGTTCCATCTGCAGAGCTAGATACTAACTACGATTGCAGGTCAGATAGGTGCGTGCGCAGGCACGTCTATGCTGAATGATTCGGTCCGTGAACAAGCCTGGAAGGTCGCTTCTCCAAATGTCAAACGGCTTTATTTAACTAACCTCAAAACGATATACAGCCTCCGTACATTGAATCAGGTTAAAGTTTGAAATACAGCCCCGTGATAATGTTAATTGAAACGCCTTGTGATAATGAGTCAATTACTTGACCAAACACAGCATAATCCATTAAAACATAACCTCACTTAACCTATTGATTTTACAGGACCGGTATAAGGACATCGAATAAGTAGGATGGCTGGGAAACCGCAGCGGGGACTCTTTAAACTGATTTTCAAACATTTCATAAACTCTTTGAAACCACGTAGATTCACGGGTGATCTTATCGGTAGCGATCATCTGGGCAACAAATACTACGAAACACCACGTCAGGCAGACAGCGAGAAAAAGACTGCAGCTCGTTACTTTGAGCCAAAGACAAAGGATGATTTTGAACAAGAAGTGCCAGCCGAGTGGGAAGCATGGCTAAGATACCGCAGGAAGGAACCACCCTCGGAATCAGAGGTTCTGCGTAATTTTGCCCTTATGAACATGAAGAAAAAGAACGCAGCCGAATTGGATAGCGCAGTGGAAGCTTCCAGACCACCGGATCACCAGGCGGGAACGGCGTCAGGGCCAAAAGGGTTTCCAGTCTACAAGGAGTACCTGGACGCTGACCCTACACTATCCAAAAATCGCAAAGACTAATTCTAACTTCTGATATACATCCGTGTATAATTTTAGTCAAAATGATTTATTTGTGTTGTTTAATTTCATAGGGAATGTATAATACTAGTATCAATGATTTGTCATCATTTCCGATGTATAAATCTTGTAAATATTCAGCGAGAGTGAAAAGTTATCTAATAAAAGCCAATGCCTGTTAATCCACCTCTATTTGTTTACCCATTTATTGTAATTCCATTGACCCGGAACTCAGATCCTCTTGTTTCTTCCTAGTTTCGTGTAATTAAATTTCGTCGCACCGCTATGAAACCCCCCCTGGTGTGTAAATAAATAGTAACAGACTTCAATAATACAATATAAGTCGATATTTCTAAAATGCAAAACAATTTATTGACGTTCAATGTGCCATATCGTACTTTGGCGTGTCTGTGCGGAAAGTCGAGTAGCATAGTATGTATAATGTAACTGTATGTATTAGGTATTCAACTTTCTTCTAGACATATTGCCCCGAAATACTACGGAGCATACAACAAATTGCGCATTTTGATTGTAACATACGTATAGGATATGGCTAGTCAAATGGGACTGTTGCGCGTCAGGTATCTTGTTATTATACTTGTTGGCTAAACTTTGTATCGTTTCTAATGATTCCATTCGGTTACGGTACTGTCTCTGAGAGTATAATAGGTATGTACGTTCAGAGACGCGATGACCGGAACAGAAACGTGGCAATTGCTCCTTCGGACATGAGATTATCAATAAAGTTTAATCAATACGAAATAAAATCACATTAGAAATTAGCTCAAGACTCGAACCGAAAATCTTATCTGGGCTTTGTCTCGTTGGTATACAAGATGAGATATCCTCTCGTACCACGAGATTCCGATTATGAGTTTTATGGACTAAACCAGGAGACAGGGTTCATCTTCCGTATTTGAAATTGGCCTGATGTGATATTACGCGGGTGACAGAAGCCGGATCAGGCACGTCAACCGGAGAAGTCGTTGTTGTCGAACAAGGCCTGGTCGTAGAGCTCTCCTTTAACCAGCCGTCCGCCAAAGTAACGACCGTTTAGGGAATCCCGTGCTCTTTCGGCTTCTGAAATTTAAATGAAATCCCTCAACAAACAATAAATAGTATTTGGAAAGCGTTCATTTCCCGATACAGAGGCATTAGTTATATTCTGTCTGCACTATGATTGTATCCGCGTCGCCTTCAAGTTTTCTACAAACGCTAAGTTGCTCTGAGACCAGTACCCACCGCTCATCTGCGAGAATTCAACGAATATCTTAACAATAATCTCCACATCTTCCTCGTCTTCAGATTGCCTTTCGTTGTAGATTATGACCCTTTCGACTACACCGAATTTCGAGCACTCGTCCTGTATTTCCTCCTGCAAGCTCTCATCTACGTCCTTGGGTGCAACCATATTCCGTAAAATAACAACTCTTGATTCGACTTTGCGCATTAGCTTCTGCATTACTAGATGCCTGGCGCTCTGTCCTTTGATCGACATATTCTCTTGTTGCTGGAGAGTTTGCGGTTCCGTCTCCTCCAAGAGCTTCTTCTGTAATTCTTCCTGTTGTTTCTGATGTGCCGCTTGTTCTTGAGCTCGTCTCACAACGTCCGGATTCGTGGCGTTCGTAGCCGCTACCTGTGAATTGCAGAAGACGAACCAACAAATTAATTCATAAACGATCAAGGATTGGTTCACCACACATTTATACTATCTGAAAATTCGCTTCATTTTATTATTACACATCGGTTCGTCTACTCACAAGAGGAGCTCCGACAGCGGTTGGTGCTACAACAGCTGGCGGTGGTATAACAACGGTCGTTTGACCTGGAATTGGTTGAATCATAGCTGGTGGACGGGTCAGTGTTTGAGGCATGGCAATTCCAGGTGGCGGAATTGCAGCAGGAGTTTGGGCACTGGTGATTGCAGGTGGTGCCATGATCGTTGCATTTGTTATCGCAGCGGGTCTAACTATCCCGGGTAGAGCTGGAAGCAAGATACCATATTGTACACCAAGAATAAATATAATAAACAAAGAAGGTGATAACTGAGTGATGCAATACTGTGAATACACATCACGCAAATTTTCACTTCACTATGCAATCTAGTACTGTTTCCGCGTTCAAGTCAGTACATCTAAATCGAACCATCAGATACCGTATTTACGTGAAAATAAGCCGCACCCGCGTATAAGCCGCACCCCGATTCTGGAAGGGTCATTTGCGGAAAAAAGTTTTTACACTCGTATAAGCCGCGGGTAGCGAAATGGCGCGGTACTGAAATTACCGACTAGATGGCACAAGCCGGCGACAAAATTCGAATATTTCGATGATTTCATTCAATTTCAAGGAGTGAATCGTGATTCTGATCAAAACAAATGTTATAAAGTATTCAGGCATTTTTACTGATTGCGTTTCCTTACACCTATCTAGTCATTCCACGCTGTTCCAATATTTTTCGTTCAACATTTCGCATTTGCATCCTCGTATAAGCCGCACCCGCGTATAAGCCGCACCCAGGTTTTGGGAGGTTGAAAAAGCGGAAAAAGGTGCGGCTTATTTGCGCGTAAATACGGTAATATCTTAATACCTTGATTGAGTATGGGTGGGGCAGTCGCCCCAAGCTTTGTAAGACCTAAGGCGACGGCATTACTCGCCACGGCGTCCATCGCTTGTATCTTTGCCGTTGCCGCAGCAGCCGCTACGGCAGCTGCGGTGGGCATCATACTCGTGCCACTTGGAGGTCCCATAAGCGCGTTCGGGGGTGTAATCGCTCTTCCCACTCTCAAATACTGACCACCAAGATCAAATAGGTTCATAGACGCTATCGCTTCGAGAGCCGACTGCATCGTCTCGTACTCAATAAATCCATACCCTTTGTGTCTGTGTGGTGAACTGCCCTGTGCAAGTTTGCAATACGTAATCGGCCCAAAAGCTTCGAATACAGACTTTATATCGTCTTCGGTCAAGTCTTGGTGAATAGACGCTATGTAGATTCTGTTATAGTGCTTGCTCTCTTCAGTTATCTCGTCTATTACAGACTGGGCCTGGGGCATGTTCGACGGGCGTCCTACCACCTGTTGGAAATGCGAACAAACACTTGAAAGAAATCTTATATCGATAGGAAATTAGAAGAATGATGATAAATGACAAGGGCTACGAATTTACCTTGATGTTTCGGCCACCGATCATAACACCGTTCATTTGTTCCAATGCAAGTTGGGCAGCCTCTGGAATTTCATATTCGACGAAGGCGAAACCTTTGTGCTTCTGTGTGACGGGATCCCACGACATGTTGATCGATTTGATGGGGCCAAAAGGTAGAAACGCTTGTCGAATGGTATCCTCCTTCAACTCGAAGCTTATACTGCCAACGTAGACTCTGTCGTAGCGATAGGTATTGAGAAAATTAGCAATTGCGTATTGTTACAAGCAACAGTGTTTTATGGAGAAGTAATCTTTGATCTGTGATTTTAATTCAATAATTTTATGCATTCAGACAAAGTAAAACATATCGTTTTGATGACAGTACTATGAGAAAATCTTCAGTCAAATAACTGCATGATATGGATTTAAATTTCTTCTTAAAATATTAATTGAACGAAGTGACATGGAATATTACGAAACTGGACGGATACTATTGAGTTAGATTATTATCGAGGAGAGGAGCGACATTGTTAGTCTAAAATTTCTATAGTATATCTTACAATGATATAATATAATAAAGAATAGGTGATTCTTTCACCTCTAGTTCTGGTGATGAATTTGATTAGAGAAAATTGAAGTTTCAAATGTGTGGGATGTTACGACGATCAAAGAGCTGTTTATTATTGAAGATGGATAGGAGAGAGGATGAAGCAAAGAAAAAGTGGATATTTATACGTAAGGAGAGGATGGCTTTAGACTATAGCTGACCAGCTGTGAATGGATGGCAGGAGGGAGGGCGCAAGGTCAGGGGGATCTCTAAGGCAAAGAACAAACAAACCTGCACATGAGGGCGAGAGCCTGCTGTCTCTGCACCTGATTCCGCTGACTAGCCATTTGCTGCAACACAAAGGACCAGAGGCCTTCTATTGGTATCCCTCCCCCTTACGTACACCACCGCTTGTTCACATTTCATAAATCCCCCAATCCATCACATTGTCATTCCCACATCTTTCCTTGACTATTTTTTGGCTTTCTTTATTCTTACCACCTCTCTTGACTGTTGAGCGTCGGTCGAAAGATTTTATCGGATCACCGAGTAAATTAGGTGAAGCGAACATACAAAGAGAATACTAATGCTGAAAGAGAGCCAAGAGGAGGAATCTAATAGAGAATGAGAATAAGAAAGTTGTTCCACGACGTAACAAGATTGGAAAATCTCAATTTCACTGGAATTATTATTTGAATTTCCATACTATAGGTATAAACAACGACTGCCTTAATTCTAGAGTTGCAGGCAATCGGCTGTTTTGAATAGTACAGATAATTGAATTACTGAGTCAAACAGATGTAACGATTGCAAACGAATCGTTACTCATCGCCGAACATAATGGGAAACCAATAGTCAAGGATAGAACTGTGTGAAATTATACTTTCTCAAATCGCTCGTAACCCATGCACGACTATTCCTCCCTGCTTTGGCACGGCTCCGCTCTGTTCCTTTCCGCTCTGCTCCGCTCCCGCCGAATGGTATTAAAAACTCTAATCTCGTATACAGTTGCGACTTAGGGAAATGTTTGAAAGGGAAAGACTGATTGTAAGGCGGTATTGAGTTTTTCCTTGATTTAGTTGACACTAACCTGCACATTAGCAATAATACTTGCTGCCGCAGGACCAACTTATTCTTCTGCGGGGGAGAAAAAATCAACCGATCAGATTTAAGTTATATCAAAGAAACCATTCATTGTTTATTTTATCTTTTATA
Organism: Tenthredo livida; assembly: GCA_963992785.1. Classification (NCBI taxonomy): domain Eukaryota; kingdom Metazoa; phylum Arthropoda; class Insecta; order Hymenoptera; family Tenthredinidae; genus Tenthredo; species Tenthredo livida. The sequence goes on from OZ023069.1 coordinate 120,912, forward strand.
CGTACTGGAAGTCGGGCGCTGAATCCACAAATTTAACAGAGATGTTAATAAGTGTCAGGTGGATTGGCGATAGAAATTGAAAAACCAAAAGATTCGTCGGCCTTATATCTTTAGAAATTCAAATCTAATCGGAGTTTGTTTGACAAACAGTTCTTGAAAGTACCTATCACCAAATTGTTGTCTAAATTTGTGCAGACAGCCGGATTAGAAATTTTATAAACTAATTTCATCTCGTAAGCTCGATGTACATTAAGTATAAGAGAATGCAGACAGAGGAAAATCATTGTCGATTTTTATGGAAACAGGAGTCAAAGGAAATAAAGCAGTCCCAGGGGGGACTGTGGGAGTTCTTCTAAGACGCGCGACCGTCGGAGATAAATAATGTCGCTACATTCTGCGGAGCGGCCATAAAAATTGAAATATCAATCGGCGAAAAAGAGACGCGTACTGAGATGTGGCGCCCTTGTTATTGAAATAGTTCTAAGCTTCAGAAGACCTGGAAATTTTACTTTCATTCCCAAGGTCCATACGTCGCGACCTGCCTCTCAAGCATCAATAGTTGATCACAGGTCATCCCTACAACCATACATTCCTCTGTTACTTTAGCAATTGGAACTCACAGTTTTGAGATAATAATCCACCAAGTCTCAAGAAATCTGGTGTCGTTCGGCTAACTTAGGACCTTTCTGGGTATAGCTTTATTAATTATAGAGCAAGATTTTTCGTTCAATAAGACAAACGCATTAGGGACTTGATTTGCTAGTCTTGTTCCGCCTTAGGAATGCATGGAAGTAGCCACATAGGTAGAAAGTGGGCGAAAACATTTTATAATATATAAATTTATGTATCGATTTGATCTTGGAGTCTTGAACCTTATGCCAGCTCACCTGTTGCTGATGAGCCAGGGTCTGCTTCATCAGGACCATTTTGATGCTCTGTTCCATAGCATATTTTTTCGCCCTGTTCACAGTGTCCTGCTGCTCTGATGTGATCTTGGGCAAACCAGCTCCCAAAATGCCTGGCAGGCTCAGGTACTTTGCCCCTGGACCTGATTGGAAAAAATGAATGGCGTCAAACTTCATTAAAGAGGAGTTTCATTCAGATATTTACACGGGATATGGCTAAAACAGGTCAGATCTTATCAGCAAAGTGTCCAGGGTTGCGGAATCAACCTTAGGCCAAAGTTAATGACCACAGGGACTCGACGACTTTTTCGTCACTAGTTTTCGATACATCATACTTTGAAGAATTCGGAATTAGGGAAATAGTTGGTAATTTCGACTTGCAGTACAATGTTTTCAACATGTAAACAGTTGACGGAAATTCTTTCCAACTTACCAGCAACGACCTGGCCGGTCTGATTCAGATCGTATATGGGCCCTGGCAAGAAGTCGCACGGGTTTCCTACAAAGAACAGTAGATTAGAAAAAGTTATCAATTAATGCAGGACCACCTTTACTACTTCTACCGTCTCGTAATATTTCATTGAATCAATTTCTGTGGAAATTGGAAGATGAATAATTACTCCCATGAAGGTAAAAGCATTATCGATGGTCTTCTTTCAAAAATATTCGGGAATCACGGGAATATATTGCCAATCTTATCCCTATCCTTTGATCTGATAAGCTTATTGACCGATTGTTGCAAAGTCGAATGAAATATGAGAAAAATGAAAGGCGCCGTTTGATGTGAAAATTACAACATCTTAGGAGGCACAGGGTCATTTGAATATTTAGATTTGCTGACAATGAGAAGAAGGTATACAAAGAATAAATGGATCTTTCACGGTCGTGCTTATCGACTGTACTCTCTCTCTCATGATTCTGGGTATCAACGAATACCTGAGCTTGACTAGTCTTCTACATGAATTGAACATATTTATTTTGTATCTAACTACGTGAGGCAATTTTTGGCTATGTTAAAGGAGACGGGGTAGTAAAAAGAACGTTGCCGTGCAGCAGCTCCCCGACCCGGACCTTCCGCCAAACTGTAAGTTTAAAGAAATTAAAACAGTCAAAGCAATCGCGACAACATCGTTTTTTTCATGTACATGCGATCTGAGTGTGTATCGATCGATATGTTGTACATAGAGACATAACATGTACATGTATCTATACATGTGTATCGTATATCACATGATTAGAAAAATCATATTATATCGATATGGTAGGGAACAGAATCCCTCATCTTTTTATCGCACGCACCATCCAAAACCAAATGACAAATATTACTGGCCCAAGAAAGCGAATCAGCAGTCGCAATTGCATCTCTGTAACTGGTTGTTATCCATCTATTGTTCGCAGACTAAACACAATACATTGTCTCGAATTGATGATTTGAATCTGTATTATATATTTCTCCAGTATTCTTTGTGTTGTCTTTGTCTTTTTCTTCTGTCACACAGAAGATACAAGAAACACTAATGCTCAAATCCCCGACAGTGGGATCTGGTAAAATTCCCCTACCAGGCTACGTGCCTTGTCACCCCTCCTATCCCCGCGCCAAGTATTCAATTTTCAATGGTACGTGCTTTGTTTTGTGTCCGACTACGCGCAGCGCCGACATAAATATAACCAGTCTATAAAGAAAAAAAGTAATTGGTGGGTTCGTTCGTGACCAAATTGGTAGGGCTAGTCTCTGAAACAGAAATCAGAACACGTGTAACGTATCTTCTAAGATTTCTTTAGTTTACTTTTATATTTTGGCCAACGGATGCCGCCTGTTCGTTCATTTTCATTCGCTTAACAGCTAACAGCGCTCAGGGCTGAACAACGTGAGAAGGTTGCGCGCGCAATATATCCGACAGACCGAGGCGAGGCAGTAATCTGTAAGCACAAAGCAAAAGGAGAACTCTCTGAGTGGACTTCCGTCTGTTTGCTTATTGTTTGCCTTTTCCAACCTAACTTCAATTCAGTCGGACTCACCGAGCTGAGGTATCTGGAAAAGTTGTGCGCGAGATCATTCTAGCGGTCAGTTCCGATATTGTAAAATATACATAGACGCAGATCGCCTAGAGACTATATACCCTCCGCTTCTTGCTCCGCGAATCCCTTCTTGCAAGGGAACTGGGAACTTACCTGCCTCACCTAAGACTCCGGTCAAACCGTGAATATCTTTCATATGAATTTAATAAGATAGACGAGACTATGGTTATGAAAATGTTTGGAAATGCGAGCTACCCTAGAGTGAGTGCTGACCTATCTAATGTACATTTATGTATGCATCGAGTACCGCGTACTCGGCACTAGGCGTTGCGTAGATAGTCGGAGGGAGTTTGAAACTCGGATTCTGTTCAACGAACGAAGGGTACTTTCTTTCTTTCTTTCGCTCAGTCTCAGCTCAGTCTCAGCCCGCAGACTCTGTACTGTCACTCTCCGCTGTAACATCTCAGAACAGAAGGACAACCATACATTAGTTTTATTTAAGCCCATCGCCCCCGGATGACATATCTATATATCATCCCATTGTCTTTGAACAAATTCATTTCATTATCACATTACATTTTATCCTGTTAGATTCCGTCGTGTAATATTACGGTCATGGTATCGGACAGGCAAGCAGTCCAGTCCGTATATTCTTACATTGCCTAATAATCTTTCAATGCAACGTTTGTTTTTGTCGCCCGAATAATAATCTTATTCAAATAATGCCCACCGTTTGGGACGTCGTGTTAGCAACGTACCTTCAGAGCGGAGTTTCTTCGTCGGGGGCTCGACATTATTTTGCTGTTGAGCATCGGTAGGCGGTGTCTGAAATCACAATTTACATTCAAAGGTGTTGATTAAATTTTCATCGTACTTGAAAATATCCGTATTCAAGACTAAGGACTCGCAGGTGCCGGTTGGTTATAGTTCGTGAGTCCTTTATCGGAAAACTCTTTCACCTAACCTAGCGTGAACATAGAACTGCACGTCTAGGCTGTCGCCATGATGCCAACAGAGCGAGGGCTGACGTGAAAACTGGAGCCGTTCGAAACGGCCGAATTATTTCTACCTAGGAGCGGTATTTAGCGTGAAAAACAGTCTTACCATGGCCATTGTACCGTTCATGTTTCGATACGGCACAAACAGGATACGTTCAATGACAATTTATCACCGAAAACAACAGCGTAATTATTTCACGAACGATCTTTCACTGATTTTGGTCAATTTTGGTCCACCTTCAAACGAGCGAAAAGCATGATGGCGGACCGGCGTTGGTTTCGACTACGCTGCGCGCCATCCATCGTGAAAATAACGCAACATGATACGCTTCGACCTAACCCTAACTGCCGTAACCTAACATCACTTAAACCTCGGAAAATGAAAACCTCGTCGAACTTGTTCTAATATATTAATCAATTTCCTTGCATAACTACATAAGTGTAATAGTATACGTAAAAGAATATTGGATTCGATTACCATACCGGTACAACGAACCTGCCGACGATAGTGTATAACCTAGCAATGGAAGGTGACGGGTTCCAGGTCAGGATTATAGGCGAGGAGAAGGTATGAATTTCGTTTCAACAGAACCCGTCCTCGATCCTTCTATACGAGCCTTCCAATATGCATAAATATATTCCTATTCTGTACGGATATTTTGTTAATATACACAGGGCAAAGGCCTCTTCGCTTTACGTTCTTTCAAAGAGGGGGAAACAATATTAGAAGAGAAGCCGATGATTTGCTGTCAATTCTCATGGAACACGGACTATGGATACTCTGCTTGTGAAAATTGTATGAGCCCTTTGGAAACAGCAGAGGAAAATGTACGACGCCTTGCTGCTAAACCGGATTTAGTATTGCCTTATCCCGAATGCTGCCAGACCAAAAAGCAATCTATTGTCGAGTGTCCAGACTGCGGGGTGAAATACTGTACGATAGAATGTCAGCAGGAAGGCCTTTTCAGGTAATCTTCAATCTCCAATCCAATTATCATAGAGAACCGACAGTATCAGGAGAAATTAACTTTAATACCGTATCGTATATGTGTATATTACCCTCAAAGAAACCACTTCAGGCTTGGATATATACTTTGAAAAATTCCCTCGATGACCAGATATCATCGTAACTTGTGCCTGAAGTCAAGGACTCATCCTGAAAGCGATCGTCATCCGTTGGTGAGGCTGAACGAAACGTGGAAGCAAATACATTATCCGCCAGAGACTGCTACTATAATGCTGCTAGCCAGAATGGTTTCGTTGGTCGAACAATCCATCGACAAGGATGTTACCATCTCAGAATTTTCCCAATTCTGTAGGCGTGCCATCAACGAAACACAAGAAATTTCTCACAACCTCTTGGGAGAGAAATACGTTGGTCAGATTGATATGCTGAGGGAAATGGCGCTCTGTGCTCTCAATGCCGAATCTGTGTCGCAAGTATGTCCACTTAATAGGTCCTCTCGTGGGGTAGGACCTTTTTAACGCCCATGAAATGTATGTCATTAGGTAATGATATATTAATTGTTTCAGTGGTTCACCCCAGACGGATTTAGGAGTATGCTGGCGTTGATCGGGACCAATGGCCAAGGTATAGGGACCAGCGCGTTCAGCCGTTGGGTGAGAAATGTTTCCGCCCTAGAACTGTCAATGAATAAACGAATGGAGGTCGACAAACTGATAGATCGAATTTACGACGATATGGAAGAAGGTAGTGAAACTTGAACCTCATCCTGATCATTGTCAGGTAATTTGTAATTAAATTAATAACAGGCATATCTCATGTATTCTAACAAATCCCAACAGTTGTCGGATCATTCCTAAATAACGAAGGTTCTGGTCTCTACAAACTACAGTCAGCTGCGAATCACAGTTGCTCTCCAAATGCGATAGTGGAATTTCCCCATTCGAATAGTACCCTGGTACTGAAGGCAACCAAAGATATAAGACCGGAGGAAGAGATTTGCACCAGTTATTTGGACGACTGTGCTCTCGAGAGATGCAGATACTCTAGGCAGAAGGCTCTCAGCTCTCTTTATCTCTTCATATGCAAATGCGACAAATGTATATCTCAAGCTGACGACCCCAATGAAACTTCGGACGACGACGAAGATGAAGAAGATGATGATGATGATGAGGATGATTGCGAAGACATTTAAAAGATCAATTTTTGCTTCTTTGCTATCATATAAAATATTGAAACCTTGATAGCCTATCATTGACAATTAAAACAATTATAGGATGCATATATTATATACTATGAAAATAGAAGGCATTGTTTCCTGATGATTAATTAATTATTTGTGATATTGTATGTCCCAATAATAATCAAATAATCGCATTTTACATTTTATTACTGCCACAGTTCCAGGATCGTTAAGAGGAAATGTAATTTTCGATCCAATTTATACCAGAATAATAAAAACTTGCATATTTATATTGAGTTTATATTGACTGTACAAACGAACGAACAATTAAAAGAACAACTCAAACTAAGAATTATTAAGCGTTACTCAGTTATACAAATTTTAATTCGAAAATCCACCTGGTACGAGGAGAAACATATTGCGAAACTTTCCCAAACAATTCCGAAACGATTGCATCGATAAGAAATTAAATTTAATTTATTTGGCTGCTAAGTATTATAAGGAGCCTGCGGATTCAGGATTGATTCGTTACACGTGGCGGCATCCTACGGAGTGGAAAACAACTCGCTAAGCAGCACCTCTTCAGATGACAGCTATGGTGGCAGCCAGCAAGGTCCATCAGTCATGGATGCGACCACGCATTTCGAATCAACGTTATAAAGTATTTTTTTTGGGATGCAGACTGGCTAATAGAGCTCCTGAATTGTTACAGAAATAAGTTAAGACGCCGGTTATGAAATGGTAAAAATAATAAACTCAATAATGGACGTAAAAAATCCGACGCCGCAGGACCTCCAAAGGAAGCTTTATTTTCTCGTAGAACAATTGCAACACATGGCGAGTGAGCTGCCTCCGAAATATCAAATGCGTTTACCGTACGAACTCTTGTCCGGGCTGGCGAACTCTTTGCTAAACGATACAATTTTCGAGATAGTCAAAGGGTTGATGGAAATTCAACACGTCACGGAGAAGCATCTATTCCAGCAACGTCTCCAACTACTGAATCAACAAAAAATTGAAACTCAAGAGGCACTGTCCGGGCTACACGAGGAGGAGAAACGAATAGCTGCAAAAATGATCTTACAAAAGAGACACAAAGACGAGCTGCGGCAAACTGATATGAAACTGGTCCTGCAATTAGATCAGAAGGTTTCTGACCAACAAGGCATATTGGAAAAGGCAGGAGTCCCAGGATTCTACGTTACAAACAATCCCATGGAGATCCAAGTACAAATGCGACTTTGCGACTTTATTATCAGGCTGAGCAATATGGAAATACCTTGTTGAACATCTATCTATACAATTCCAAACTATTCTGTCCCAGCTGATTGTGATTCCCCGACCAACAATAATCAGATTGATTCTATGCACTTCTATTTTATTCACGAGTATGAAAGAAATAAATTTTAATTCTGCAGATAATTAGCTTCCTTAACATTCTTATCACTGCCGCTTGTACCCTCGGGCTTCACTAGGAAGTACGGTATTATAGTCCTAATCGAAATTCAGTTAAAGTCCCCAATCTTTTGATAATTCGAAATTCCCAGTCTGTGCTGAATACGTATGAATCATTTTTACATGCTATTAAATAAATTAGTCAGTGTTGGGACCGTGTATCTGAAAAAACTAGTTGCTTTCAGTTTTTTTTTTATTAAGAATCATTTTTGGTGTACATCTCAACATTGCTAGGTTCACTCTTAAAACTAAGTCGTCCGTCGCCTGATGCGTAGACAAAAAATAATAAAACAATTAATAAACTTATTCTTAAATCTATTCGATAGAATTGATGAATTCTTAGAGTAATTATTTCACGTTGATATCTTTACATATTTACAGTAGTTTTGGAATCTTCTTACTCAATAGTTTGATTCCCATGAGCTGCATTGCTATTACATTTCCAGAATACCATGAAACTAATATGCTTAGTTGAAATCAAAAAAGATCATAGCAAAGTTATCTTCTGGGGTTTATTATTCTTACTCAAAATTTGAATGCAATCTATTCTTCCAATTTGTCAATCTGCAGCACCTGCGTGTGCACAATTTCAACCATCACCATTCGGCTGAAAAAAGTTACATTTGGGCCGTATCTGATCTTTTTCACAGGTACACTGCTGCAACCAACTATATAAATTATCTAACGTGTCCGTTACGAATTATTAACACAGCCGGGGACCAAAAGAAATCCAGGCTCAGCGGGTGGTTCGTTCTTTGGCCAACGGTTGGGGTTGTGGAATTGACGGAGGTATATGAATATTCGGTTCGAAACTGGCATCAATCGGATTACCCGATCCTCCTAGAAAGCATATTCTGTAAACGTCGTCGAATGTTGATGCAAAGTGCACCTCCAGACCATCTGTGATATATTTAGGGAGGTCGTCGTAATCCTTCTTGTTCTCCTCGGGTAGAATTACACAGTTAACGCCAACTCGTTTTGCCTGAAAGTAATCATTTAGTTTAGAGTCATCATTATTTCATACATACGATGCTTTACCATTGGCCAATGATGGGCGAAAATATTTCAAGACATGTTCATATAAACCCGGATTTATTCTTATTCTTACCGCGATTGTTTTCTCCTTTATGCCACCAACAGGAAGCACCTTGCCCATAAGACTCAGCTCACCCGTCATAGCAAGATTTTGTCTGATAGATTTATTTTTGGCAAGAGAAACTAGAGCCACGGCAATTGTAGATCCGGCACTGGGCCCATCTTTGGGCGTTGCACCTTCAGGCACATGGAGATGTAAGTGAGCGTCATAAAGAAACGTGTTGGAGGGGTCTTCTTTTCTAAGGAAATTTCTGGCCACAGTCATTGCAATTCGAGTTGACTCTTTCATCACATCCCCCAGATGACCGGTTATTTCAAACGTGCCCTCCAATTTTTTATCATCTATAGGCCTTCTGGACGTTGTCTCTATGAACAGAGTAGATCCACCCATGGCGGTCCATGCCAGTCCCATAACTACACCAGGTGGTGTTATCGCATACATTCTGTCTTGGGTGTAGACAGGTTTTCCGACGAATTCTTGTAAATTACCGCTAGTCAGATCGATTCTCTCCGCTTCGTTTTTGACAACTTTGAAGGCAACCTTGCGAGATACTTTCTCAATGTGTTTCTGTAAATTTCGTACCCCCGACTCTCGACAGTAGGATTTAATCAACAGATGTAGCGCGTCATCCTGGATATTTATTTGATTTTCGGAGAGACCCGAATCTTTCATGGCCTGAGGTACCAAGTATTGTTTGGCAATAGCTAGCTTTTCTTCGGCGACATACCCCGACATGTCTATCATCTCCATTCGATCTCTTAGTGGTTCTGGAATGGTGTCTAAAATGTTTGCAGTGCAGATGAACAATACTTTTGATAGATCAACAGGTACGTCGAGGTAATGATCTAAGAAATTTGCGTTCTGTTCAGGATCCAACATTTCCAGAAGAGCTGAAGCCGGATCCCCTTGATGACCCCTGGATTAACACAAGTGATGAAACGTAGATAGCTTGACAAATAGCTTGGAATAACTTTATCTTAAAGTTCAGTTAATTCTGTACAGCATGAATATGTTAGTAGTTTTCATTTTCAAACGAATTTCATTCTGCAACGTCCGAGGCGCAATGATTTTCGAAGTCTTTAGAAATGGTTCAATTCGATTAAACAGAAAATATACGCACTTTCCGATTTTATCCACTTCGTCTATGAGAACTAACGGATTTTCAGTCTTCGTTTTCTTCAAACACTGTATTATCTTCCCAGGCATAGCTCCCACGTACGTTCTTCTATGTCCTTTGATCTCGGCTACATCAGTCATACCTCCTACACTGAATCGAAAGTACTCCCTGTTGAGAGCACGGGCAATAGATCTTGCTATGGAAGTCTTACCGACTCCCGGCGGACCGTGAAAGCATAAGATTTTTCCTTGGGTTGATCCTTTCAGCTGACTAACGGCAATGAACTCTGTAAATTCGATATAAAAGAATTATAATAATTGCTTTAACCGTCGTCAAATAACTGCATTGCGAAAGATCAATGTGAGAGCACGTGGAATGAATGGCTTAGAGTGTCCATTAATTATATTATAATCATTTTTGTAGGAAATGTTCGAATTTCGGAATCTCGTGTGTACACCTCTTTGCATAAACCAATGAAGCATCTTACCGAGTATCCTCTTCTTTATATCCTCCATACCATAGTGATCTTTATCCAAAATCTCAACAGCTTGCTCAAGGTTTAGATTCTCTGGACTCGTCATCCCCCAAGGCATAGATGTTAGCCAATCAAGATAATTTCTCGTCACGCTGCAGAATTGTTTTCATTAGTTAATTACAGGAATATTTAGATTCATTAAAAATTTCGATCACAATTCCACGTAAACTTTACTCGAAGTTTGAATTCCAACATACTTAAATTCACTACTGTGGCTTTCCAAGAAGCTTAATTTGTTGAGTTCCTCGTCTAAAACGTCCATAACTGGTTTTGGTACAACCTTCTGCCTGATTCTTTCCCTATACTTTTCATCAATTGCATCTTTATCATCCTTTTCTAGTCCCAATTCTTTTTTTATAACTTTCAACTGCTCGTGAAGTATATATTTTCTATGCTGCTGTTTTACTTTTTCTTCTACTTCTCGCCCGATTTTTTGTTGAAGTTTGCTCAGCTCATATTCCTTCTTAAGAAGTGCCAAGGACAACATCAGTCTATTTGGAATCTGAAATCAAGCAAAAAGCTTTACCTAAATAACTTTGCAGGAAAATTTCATTCGTGGTAGACTCGACCGCACAACTTTACCACAAATCATAGCAATTATTTGTTGCGTCAGTTCTTCACGTCAGTGAAAATATAGTCCATTTGTCAATGCAACCTACATCCATTTCTTCAAGAACCTGCTGGAGTTCATGAGCATCGGCTCCCGTCAACGCTGCGCCCAAGTCACTGAGATAAACAGGATTGTCGACGACTCTTTGACCTTGATGTAACATTTGTTGCAGTGATTCTCTGTACAAGGGATTCATGCTGATTATATCACGAATCGTCTTGATCACTTCTTGGGTCAGTGCCTACGGAATAAAGTTAAAGATCAATTTAATGATACCATTATTCTTAGAATACAAAGACAGACAATGAACGAAGGAGAGATGCTTGTTCGGTAGGAAGGGTCTCAAAGAATCTCTTATGATTTCCCGTTTTTAAATATCAATCACAGGCACATTGTAATTTCCAATAGATCTATAAATTTCGCAAAGATGATTCAATGCTTCGATTGGATAGATCTCAGGCTTGTTACCTTTATTTCTTCAGTCTGTCGGAATTTTTCATGGGTAACATTGACAACTTCAACCATCAGTAGTGGTTGCGTTTCAGATGCCACTTCTCCTGCTGCAGTTCTGCTCTCCGTAGAATCAGCCTTTTTCTCATCCTCTTTCAACACTGGTTCAGGAAATTCTTCAAGTTTATCAGCTGATTCAATTATTTTACCATCTGCCTTTTTTCGCTGCAATGCCCTACGACTCTTCTTACCACCAGCCGTGGCATCTTCTATAGGGACGTTAATTGTGGTATTTAGTAGTGGAAACGTCAGTTTCATCTCTGTGTAAACCGGGCAGCCCAATCATTAGAATATAATATACATACATAGGTATAAATACAACAAACATAATTGCAATAAAATGATATCCCAGGCAAAGTCGTGATACGAAAGCAGGACAATAATATCAATCCTATGCTGGTAATAGCTGCAGTACAAACAGTTTGGTATTCTGTATGAATGTCTATATGTATGTCTGAAAATGTTATACCTTGGGGTGGCTTTTCCGAAAAATCCTCTAAAATTTGACCGGTAATTTTCACTCTTCTGTGGGCCATGACGACAAGTCTTAACCGATCTCCCAAGTCTTGAATCTCATGGATTTGAGCAAAAGTACCGACGGGATAGACCTCCTCCAAATTCTGAACAACCTCAGCTTCGTTCCTAGAATGAAATTGGTAATATTAATATGTGTACATGATCCTGTAGTGTTGTGTGTTTGAAATAAAAAAAAAAGTACAAATCGAAGCCAACTCACTCTTCGCTTTTCTTTAGAAATATTCCAACATAAGGTTGATTCAGCTTGACTTTACGTCGAATCAGGTCTATGAGGACCGGATTGCTCAGTTCGATGAGCTTTATAAATCTTGGAAATACTGGATTCCTGTTTATCGCTATGACTGGTAACTGTGGCCAGACTTCGGGAACTACCACAGTCGCCGGTAGAGCAGCAGGATAATCTTCGGGGAGTTCAGGTTCTCCTCCGCTGAGCATGTCAAAGATAAGATAACTTTTACTCAAAATTACGACCCGTTTGGATCATTATTGAATTCTGAGGTTGACACCTAATGGAAATACAATGGTAACAAAAAGGGTCGAGAGAACGACAGCATACTTGGCCGGTGGATCTCGCTCCCCTGACTTCTTGGACGAAGAGAATCCTCGAATGGCAATGAAGGAGGTGGTTTGCCTGTAACCTCGTGGAATATTTTCCAAAGCTCTGCTCGAATTCGTTATTTGTCTAGTTATAATTTCTCCTCCCCATTGACGTCTTGCGGCACCCGCGAGATCGGCCGGGCGAGTCGGCGAGAATTGTATATTGGAGAACGTGCGGCTCCATGTCACTCGATAGCGATATATCGGCAGTGATTTAAATTGCATCCCACTCATGCATATTCGCATTTTGTTCACTTATCGTTACCTGGATGTTATCTATGCCCGCGGTGCCGTTCAGCGCCGTTGTCCCGTGTATTCGACTCGCACGTTGCTCACAGAATTATCAATGAACACAGACGCAAATTAGTACTATCGCGAAATTACGAGGTTAGGAAATATCTAGATGATCGTAGAATGTAGCTTACTTCATGGAATGTGGGATACGCGCTCTCGATTCTCGAACGACGAAAAATATCATGCGCGATTAGAGACAAACTTCAGTCCCGTTCTTCCTCCCGACTATAAACCGCGCTGTTTCGAATGTCGCGCTTCGGTCCGTGTGCAGTGGAAAGATGTTTCCAATTATAGTTGGAAAAATGACAAACGGAGTGAATAATGATAATATGCATAAACATTCAAATTCTTTGAAAGATCTGTCCATGTCGGAGATACTGAAATTCGCTGAGGATCGCGCGAGGGTCACGGGAAGAGGCAGACAGTCGATAGATAACCCTTGGCACAAGCGGATGGTCATCTCGGACAATATAACGAGAAGTCAAGCATCGCAAACTACCTTGAAAAATCGTCAGGGAATCGGATTAACCCCTGTTGACGATCAATTGGACGATAACGAAAAATTCTTTGAAAATTTGATGAAGAAAATGACCATGGAACAATTCATGTTTGTCCCTCTTGTTTGTATTGATATAATTATAAGTTATAGAATAAGCCTGAGAAATCTAGTTTCTATATAATATTGTTTGATCTCAGTTAATTGCAGCGCATACAGGTAGAGATATGATGATAACATTGCCCTACGTTTTCAGGCCAAACGGTAAAGCGAGTAGATTGAGGAAGCGGACGTGCCTTTGGAATAAGGAGAACTCGAGTACGGTGAAGAGAATCAAGCACCAGAAGGACAGTAGAATTAATACAAAATTGATTCCACCATCGATGGAGTTCTTGGCAAAACGATTATTGCCTCGGAGGAACAATAACAATTCACCAGCTGGAGCGAAGATCCAATCACGATGTGAGACTAACGAGTCACGACGAGAGCAAGCCATCCCTCAGCCTAAATCAACTCCAGATTCGATCCGGGTAGACATAAGTATGCAAGCAATGAATTTACGTTCCACGGATTATAATTCATCAACAGCTACCACAATATCCATTGATGAAAGTTTTCGTGGGTATCCAACTGCAGATGATTGCATTCCTGCTTCTTCCCAAGAAACTTTAAAGCTAGAACGTAATCGTTTTACAGACAGAACCGATTGTGCTTCTACTTCGTCCCAAGAAACTTTGAAGCTAGCGCGTAATATTATTGTAGACAAATTCGATTATGATCCCTTGTACGAGGTATCGCCGTCTAGTTATAGTGCGAGAAAATCTCCCAAGAACTTTTGGAACTGTCCACGTCTTTCGACTATTGAGGAATGTCGCGAATTATCTATGGTAGGCGAGTCTACGGTCCTTCATGATATTAATATGGAATATGATTTATCGCAGCCTTCAACGCCACCATTATCTGCAGAGTCATTTGACTGCGAGGCTTGTTACTACGATAAAAAAGAATACGTTGATAATCTAAACAATAATTCTAGCCAAGTCTCACCACTCGTGTTATTCGGTGACTCAGGTACCGAGATCTCGGGAATCCTTGTTGAAAATATGTTCGCTTAGACCCTAATTGCGTCCCCCTACTCTAGGTATGATTAGATTCTTGCAGCAATCTTTCTATAATGTTACATTAAATGAAATTACCATTAAGGAAATAAAGTTACTTCTCATCCAAATATCCATGTGTAAACAATTCTGGGAGTTTAGTTGAAGTTGTAAAATCCTGCCAACAATAATTCACCCCGATCTATTCCTATCTAGAAGAGGGATAATAATAATAATAATCAGCTATGCCTTTTGTCAGTAAAAAGTTCAATTTTTAATCGGGACTCAAACTTCCAAGACAAGAGTAATAATACTAAGACTAATGGTATTATCTTTCTATAGCTAATAACAATAATAATTATTATTATGATGATAAGACTGTTATAATGATAATAGTAATAATGGTGGTATGCCCACATCTTTTGAACACGTGAAACAATTTGCAGTTTGAACGCTTGATGTTTTTTTTTTTCAATATTTGGGCATCAGTCAAATTAATAATCAATCATTATTTATTTCATAAGGCGTGGCGCGTTGACGTTCATTCGGCCAACACCCCGTATAAATCTCCTGGCAATTGTGTCTCGAAATATTATTGCAAATTATAAAGCAATGTGTGTAGAATAGAGAGAGAGAGGTATAATTATTTCTTTGGAATCTATGCACAATGTCAATGTCAATTATTGAGCTGTATCGGTAGCCTGTTGCCCCAAATATGTACAATATATATATTTATATATTACAACTATAAATTAATTATAAAAGTACAAGGATCGTTAAATAATCGCGTACCTGGGCACTGATCCCAACTATAGATAGTAGTACTTGTACGTATAATACGTAAGAACGTAACATAAGCCCAAAAAACCGCGACTAATTATACTTGCGTTTAATATTTGTCCTAGACAACTTTTGATATCGAGCACGATTCATGTGCGACATCATTACATACATTCCCGGAAAACAGAGCAACAATAAATATATTCTCATGGCTGATGGAAAATGAAAGGCGAAATTCCATGCGTTCGGCAAAGCTACGGTAAACCTGTTTGTCTCTTCAAAATATGGAATGTTTCTTAATACTACAATGCCCTCGCAAAGGAAACCAAGCGGATAAAGGGGCATCCATATCGTATACCGAAGCCAAGTGAGGAAGCTGAACTCTGTCTTGAATAACTGCGTTAGGTAATACGGATATCTAACTAGTTCAACAGTGCTCCATACAGCAAACAGGTAAAACACGACTGGTTTAGTTTGCATCCGAGGTTCCAACTCTATCATGCAGAATAATATGAAAGCTCTGCCTCCGACTTGAGATAGAGGCATGATAACTCCTCCCTTTGTGTATCCAAATAGTGGATGCATCACTTCCAAGAATTGGAGCAGTTGAACGAATTTCATCGCGGTTCCCACTGCTTCAAACGTGCCCACCATTGATTCTGCAATCAGATATACACTTATTTATATTTTGACGATATATTTTTGTATCTTCCAAAGCCATGTCTTGGAGTCGAATCTATCATTCTTCATATTAACTGTTGAGAAAATATTTACCCGGCCCATCTCGTGAATATCTAACTGCCATTACTGCCAGTATGTAGGTGAAGCCAACGAATTGGGACAAGTTGTACAAAACCAGATAAACTTTCTTCAAATCTTCTGCAAACATAGGGTATATGATTATTTGGAGAAATTGAATTAGTATCGAACTTAGCTCAAGCGATGGTATACATGTTAAAGACTCGAAATTTCTTCCAAGCTCAACTGTGCTATTCAGAAACGTAGGTATAGCTTTTCCTCGGCATTTGAGCATCGCTTGATAAACATCAATTCATGAATACAACAATTACCCTGTCTATACCCGAACTCGTCCTTGTGAAGTTTGTCATACATGTCTGGATAATCTTTTCTGATATCTCTCCCGTCTCCGACGCCATTTCCTAGGCCCTCGTCTTCGTCGGCGTCAGCGTCGGCATCCTGACTTTTCCACTTGTCGAAATCAATTTTCAGCCAAGCCGGTTTTTGCGGTTGACAAGTCAGTCGCGGCCACCAACCATTCGAACTCTTACGCAGAGTGAAATCCACTCGGCTATCGATTATTTTGAAGCTGCTTTCCTGTGAAATCATGTATAAATCGTAGACATTGTTTAAACAAGATCTTTCTGTCATTGTCGAGCAGAGATCTTTATATCGAGACTATTTTACCTCGGGGTTAATCTCTGAATGAAAATCCAGAATAAATGCGTAGCTGTCAGGTCCTCTCGCGCCTTGCCCATTGGCTATGAATTTCAGTCTTTGTTCCGCTAAATCAATACTGGGATCCTGTAAATGTTTTCGTTTAAAGGAATGGGGAATCTGGACACTGGCTAGCTCAAGTGTTGATAATTATATTATACCTATTATACTTATGTGTAATGTTATTGATTGTAAACAGTACACTGCGAATAGTGAAACGTACGAACCTTTACGTCTGTTAGGTCGACCTTAAGCGTAACTTGATTTTCAGTTTGAGCCCAATATACGAAAGGCGATGGTACCGGCATTATTCCCGGGTTTAATGATTAACACCAATGAACGCCGGTGAAGAACTATTTACAATTTTATAAATAATAACAATTACGAACAACCAAGGACGGTATCCTTGGGTAGGATTTTCATGCGCAGCAAGTTGCTGCAGCAGCAGATTGATGCTGCAACGCTATTCGTTGTTGAGTGTTTTTTACCTGCAACCACGTGATCAAAAACACTCAACAACGAATAGCGTTGCAGCATCAATCTGCTGCTGCAGCAACTTGCTGCGCATGAAAATCCTACCTTGAGATAATACGTGGCTGAAGCTAGTTGAAGCTAGTTGAGCATTTAGCTTTAATCTAGGGACTTTCTTGATGGCGAAGCGGCTCTAGCGACAGAAAATTGAAATAAATAATTCCCCACGCCTTGGCAGCGGGTACGGAAATGAATTGAAGCAGTGTGCGCAACCTTTCGCGTTCTCGAAGAAGAAGTGCAAACATGGCAGAGGTGCGTTTCTCCTGATATCATAAAATAATCTACGAATATCGTTTCAATCTTTATGCCAAATAGAGCGAGTAATATTTATCTATCATTTTTGCGGTTCGCTCAACATTTTTTATGTATTATTTACGTTCCCTTTCGCCCACTATTCCACGATATTACTATCTGTCGCTCCGACAAGATCTCTCGCACCCGCACCGACACATGCTAATTGTTTATTTTCATCGTTTTCGATCAGGTTGATGAAACTCAGAAGAAGAAGAGGGCCTTCAGGAAGTTTACCTTCCGAGGTGTCGACCTGGATCAACTCCTCGATATGCCCAAGTGAGTTTAATTATTGTGTACAGTGTGACGTGACAACAAACCCAACCTAGTCAGCTTAGCCTAACCTAACTTTTGTTACTGTGCTTTCGTACTATCAGAGTTTCGTTTGCTACGCGGTAAATCGTTGGCTGATCAAACGATCTGGTGCATCGTGACCGCTAGTCATTAAAATTTTTCCATACTTATTCCAGTGAGCAGTTGATGGAATTGCTGCATTGCCGCGCTCGTAGGCGCTTCTCTCACGGCCTTAAGCGCAAGCCAATGGCTCTGGTGAAGAAATTGCGCAAAGCCAAGAAGGAAGCTCCGCCAAATGAGAAGCCGGAGATAGTTAAGACTCATCTACGTAACATGATCATTGTTCCAGAGATGGTTGGATCTATCGTCGGTGTCTACAATGGAAAGACTTTCAACCAAGTAGAAATCAAGCCTGAGATGATCGGACACTACCTCGGAGAGTTTTCCGTTACCTACAAACCTGTTAAGCACGGAAGGCCTGGTATCGGTGCCACCCATTCCTCAAGGTTTATTCCTCTCAAGTAAACTGCTTGTATGTAATCAATAAATGGCGTAAAAACCCATTTTCTGCTCCACTGGCTCATATTTATTTATTTCATCATCAGCTGGATATTCCCTGACAGAATGACGAGATTGACGGGATATAATAACGTGTTTTTTTTTAAGGGATACTGAGAGAACCTCGTATCTGTAGGTAGAATTAGATATTAGATGTAAACTGAATTTTAATTCTAATGTTATGATTTGAAATTCTCTCAAGGGCATCTATACGTATAATTTGTATTTTTCTACAAAAGCTGAGCATGTGCAGAATTAGGATAAAATATCACAAACGAGATAATCCGGGTATAAAAATAAGAAGCTTTATTTATCGCATACACAACGGTTCTATAAAATAAATTCATAATAACGAACCTGACGAATAATAGGTATTTAGAAGAACAATTATAGAACATTATTACATAATCTCTAACATACATGGATATTGGATATCGTTTACACTTCTATGAAAAAATTGTGTTTATGTTATTTTAAAGCGAAATGAAATATTAAATCACTGAAGTTTTCCCATCGCTGGTCACATCTTGTTTGTTGTCCATCATTTCGTTACTTGTGCCACTTTGGTCGTGAGATTCTCTGTCTGAGATAGATGCTTCGTCGTTATTAGTTATTTCAGAATTTTGACTAGTCTCGTCGCTTGTTTCTTCTTTAACTTTGAGCTCGCTGTCCATATTTTCCTCTTTAATTTTGTCTTTCCCTATGATAACTCCGGTGTTTTCCATCACAGAATCGTTGTTTGATATACGGCTTATAATTTCTGTTCCTAACGTTCGATTACCAGCAATAGATATTTTTTCTTTCTTTACTTTTTTCGGGCATTCTTCCCTATCTCGTTCGTACATAAAAGTCTTTCGCTTTCGCTGAGTCGGCTTGCAAACTTTTTTATACAGTATTTTCATCTCCTTTATACGTGCCGTCTGTATTGTCCAATCCATTTCGTTCGAAGTCATATCTGAGTTTCTTGTAGGATCCAATTCACTATCGTAGTCCGGTATCTCCAGCCCTAATTTCTTCATTACGATCACAATGATATCGTCCACCATACCATTTATCACCAAATCAGCTTTTTTATCCTGAAAAAATTGACTAGTATCAAGGCAATTGTCCAAAATTTCGATTCACAGACTGTCCTATCAGCTGTAGTTGAATGATGATGATAATAATAAGTACAAGCTATCTTACATGCTTTGTTGGCTGCAAATTACAAATAACGAGTCTTCCCCCATACTTCTTGGTGTAGAGAGGCAAGTTCCCACTTGGTATTATTTGTAAAGTTGTCCCCAGGCAAATGCTCAGATCTGCAACACTTGAATTATAAGGATCGTGAGTTTTTTATTCAACGTTTACGTTTAAAAATATATACTAAGAAATTTTAGCGTGTGAGGAAACCGCGACAAAGCTGTACCGACCTAGAGTGGAGATCTGACAGCGCCAAGTCATTGTCAGGCAAATTGTGTTCCCAGTCGAGTATTGTGTCGTGAACTCGACCCCGACAAGGTCGTCCTCCAATTCTCTCAGATCTACACGTCGTTCCCAAACATTTTTTACCTACACTCTTTGTGGCAAAGTTGCGAATAAATTGTCTGAAAGCAAAATCATTTGTTGCATTACGATTTTGCAAGTAAACTTATAAGATTATTGCTTATGTATGTTCAACAGTTGAATAGTTCAATTCCTTGACTAGATAATATTCACGTCCTCGTAATGAGTAATGTATATTTCATGAGGAGATAAACGAATTCATACCTTCCGCATTTGTCACATTGTTCAACAAACATATTCCCATGCAATTCAGCAAGTTTCTGCCGCTGTACCCCCGATCGTAAATGCAGCCCATCGATATTTTGGCTGACGATAAATTTCACCTTATCTATTCAGAGAAATGAGATATGATTAGCTAGAGCTTGATGATCCCTTAATTCAATTACATTAACCAAGCGTCAGGTATAGTACGCTTACTGCAATCGATGAGCTTCTTCAGTGCCATGTGAGTTTTTGTCGGTATCGCCTCGTCAAAGGATATATTCATTTCCGGTTTTAAGCCTTTTTCTTCCAAAGTCCAAACGCCGTTCGGTCCTCTGTTCGCATGAGTAAATTTCACATTAATATTGTGGCAAATACGTAATAAAATTAATTAGTCTCAATGTTTGAGTTTAAATTACTACGAAAAATTGACGTTGCATTTATTTTTTTTAGCCACCACAGGCTCATACAATTTAATTGATTGCAGAACAATGAGAAGTTTGAATTTGAAAAATAACACCGCGAATAAATTGAATTGTTGCGGGCGAATCGATTGTGTGCAGCGATATATGTATTTCCTATTCTTGTCGCGTACATCTTTGGTAGGCTTAGCGCGAGATGAGATGCATATTGCATGCAAGACATGTATAGTACCAATATTGTTGCGTTTCATAATGACAGGGGCACTGAAACGAGAAGTTTATTACCTAAAATCAGGAATACCGGCCGCGGTGCTAATCCCCGCGCCGGTGTGAACGACAACGTGTCGTGCACCGTCTATCCAATCGGCCAACAAGTCGCATTTAATACGAAGTGTCTCGACGCTGTCGAATTTCTAGAAATGAGAAGGGCCATTGTGTTATTGATTCCCTGCAAGATCATCCGACAATAATATTCAAGTGAATCCGGGAACGGGAATCGAGAGGAACTCGGGCTATCCTGCCGAGGTTTACCTCGTCGAGGCCAAGCTGACCCTTGTTCTCGTATGGCGACAAGCCGTCGGCGTAGCTGCATGACATTGCTCCTTCCCCGCTATTCCTCCGCTGTATGTATAGGTATAGGTATATAATATGTATATATACAGGTATATATGTGCCTATCTATCTAGTGTCTCGCTCTCTGTGCCAAACAACGAGCAATGGATGCGAACCGACCCCCTTGCCAAACAATACCCACCCCCACCGAAGTCCTCCCCTCCGATGATGACGTAATAATTATCAAAAATCCACGTTTAAATGCTCGGGTTCGTGCGTTTCCGCCAAGCTTCGGTGATGAATTTTAATATAAACAATTTTTAAATTATGATTATGATTTCCCGGGAACTTGAGTCGACGCGGTATGGGCGACCGGCAAACAGCGAAATATTGTTGAAATATTTGAGTAATGCACTGTGTTTGCATTTATACGCGATCTGCGATACACAAGACACTACCAAAAAGGTACTCCGATATGGGGAGAGAAGATAATAAAACTACTTTGCGCAAACTTGGCTGCGCGCAAGAGCGACGCTCGGCGTCGTCTAGCTAGCGTCGTGTCGTGTCGTCGTTTTGAACAGGTCCCGCATTCTGACAGCGAATCGGCGAACTAATTTCAACATCGCTCATTTACAATACGGTAAAATGACTGACTTGAAGTCATTATCGTATGCGTCGTATGTACCACACATGCATACAACATCTAGACTCCATAATACATACTCGAGCCCTGCGGTGAATCCATTTTCTTTTACCTAAAAGTTAGAAATACAGCGACGAAATTACCGTGGAATTATTTCACGTTAGTGAAATCGAGGTGAATCGAGGTCCGCGGAAGCTTCTGGCTTGTTCAACGTGACTGGATTATCTACCGATCTTCTAATTCTTCACCGGGAAAATGAGTCGCAGAAGGCCACACGAAGATGACGATGGATACGGTAAATATTATTTATAACGCCAAAATACGCATTCTCTTTTCATCCGATATCAAAATGCCTTCGATTACGAGCTGCGCTCAAATTATTGTTCTTTTCTTGTAACGCCTGCGACGAGTCATTCCTCTTTTAAACCTAACCCAACCTAACGTCCCATCCTCGTAGATTATTAATACACCCACGTTATCGTGTTTACCTGAGGATTGAATTTTCAGATCGCGTTTATAAGAAGCGGAGGAGGGTATCGGAGAATCAAGAGATCGAGGATCGTCTCGAGTCGCTTATCCTGCGAGTCGGTGAAAAGTCAACGTCGTCGTTGGAGAGTAATCTGGAAGGTTTAGCTTCTGTGCTGGAAGCAGATCTGGGTGTATTTCGTACAAAAATTCTGCGCATATTGACTGATTGCGCAATTAAAATGCCCGAGAAATGTACAATTTATACGACGCTCGTTGGCCTGTTGAATGCCAAGAATTTCAACTTTGGTGGTGAATTTGTCGATTACATGGTGAAAAATTTCAAAGATGCATTGAAAGCTTGCAAATGGGACGCGGCTAGATATTCTCTGAGGTTCCTCGCCGACCTGGTAAACTGTCACGTTTTATCTTGCGGCTCGCTTATGCAGCTCTTTGACAACATGTTAGATGCAGCCAACGAGGACAGCGTTCCGCAAGTTAGACGAGATTGGTACGTCTTTGCCGTTCTCTCCACTCTCCCATGGGTCGGACGTGAGCTGTACGAAAAGAAGGAGCAGGAATTGGATCATTTGATGGTGACGATTGAGGTGTTCCTCAACAAACGTAGTAAGAAGCATCAGCCCGCGCTAAAAGTATGGTCAAGCGACACACCCCACCCCCAAGAAGAATACCTAGATTGTCTGTGGGCTCAAGTGCGAAAGCTGAGGCAAGACAACTGGGCCGAGAAACATATTCCAAGGCCTTACCTTGCCTTCGACTCTATTTTGTGCGAGGCGCTACAACATAATCTACCGACTCTTCTACCGCCACCCCATCATGAGACTTACACTTACCCCATACCTACCGTTGTCTTCAGAATGTTCGATTATACCGATTGTCCTGCAGAGGGTCCACTACTGCCTGGTAGTCACGCTATTGAGAGATTTCTCATCGAAGAACATCTCAGGCAAATTATTGACAATCATTACTTCGAGAGAAAAGATTGGTGAGTTTGTCTTTTTTTTATCCTGCTCTACTCGCTTATCTCCAATTATAAAATCGGATTATATGATCGTTAATGGCAATGCAATATCACATGGGAGCCAATATTATAATTTATCCATTATTAAGAGATTTAATTCTGGTTTACAGCGCTGCACAACTATTAAACTTTCCGTACAAAGCGAAGATTCCACTTGACTATTGCATTGTGGAGGTGATGTTCGGAGAATTGTTTAGGCTGCCTTCTCCGAAACATTTGGAAGTCTGCTATGGGTCGATTCTGATTGAACTGTGCAAACTGCAACCATCTACTATGCCCCAGGTAATTATAAACTTAGCAAGACTGAATAGAATTGAATAGAAGATGAAAAAAAAAATTCCTTCTCACAACATATGCATTTTCCTATCAAGGTTTTGGCCCAAGCCACTGAAATACTCTTCAGACGCATCGATAGTATGGCCGCAGCAGCGTTTGATCGTTTTGTTTGGTGGTTCGCCTATCATCTGAGCAACTTTCAATTTCGTTGGTCCTGGGAAGATTGGGACTCTTGTCTGCAGCGTGACGCTGAACATCCACGACCGAAATTCATTAAGGAAGTACTACTGAAAGCTTTGAGGTAAGCCACAAATTTCCTTAGATTTGTACCTCAATGTAGTAACCACCTTTATTGCCTTTGAAGGATTCATTATATTGGAAGAAGATACATTATAAAAGCAACGCTACACAGTTAGACAGACAAATAATAATAATTCGCTTCGTATTGCAGATTATCCTATTACCAAAGAATTCGCGACATGATGCCTGAAACTTACGCTGAATTGATTCCTCCGCCACCGGAACCAATCTACAAATACACTTCCGAGGGAGCAAGTTAGTATTCAATCCTTAATAACATAAGTAATCACGTATCACATTTCTTTTACCTGTTATCGAAGTCTATTGAAAAGTAATACCTAATTTTCGAGATCATTTCTATCCTTCTATATAAATTCACACTGTTTATTCTACTTTTGGTCTTACAAACTGGTATTGCCTATTGTCCATTTTAACACCTAGTTGTACAGTGATTGGTTTAATTTGGATATATTTCACGTTATTTGTATAATATTAAAAAATCTGGAGTGTGCACGTGAGAATAAACTTTGGACAAATTATTTCAGGTACTCTTCCTGGAACAGCAGCAGCCCATGAATTGGTCGTTTCAATCCGTCGTAAATGTACACCTGAGGAGGTATTAACAGTCTTGAATACTTTACCAGGCCCAGGAGAGAATGAGGAAGCAAACACATTTAATCCTCTCAAGATCGACGTCTTTGTTCAGACACTGCTCAATCTTGGGTCGAAAAGTTTCAGTCACAGCTTTGCTGCTATTGGGAAATTTCATTATGTGTTCAAGGTCCGTATTGCTGCAAAAATTATCTTAATCCATTGCGTAAAAGTTAATTTTTTCCCAAACCAGGTTCTAATATCAGCTTTGGTGTTTGCTAACAGGTTCTGGCCGAGTCCGAGGAGGCTCAGATATGCATTTTAAGAAATATGCACGCACTGTGGAAGAATCATAATCAAATGATGGCTGTTCTCTCAGACAAATTTTTGAAAACTGGTATTATCGAGTGCAGCGCTATTGCCAATTGGATATTCTCTCGGGAAATGGCATCTGAATTTACCAAGTGAGTTTCGATGATTTTATTAAAGTCTGGATGGTTGAAAAGTAGCGTTTCTCGATGCCGCAACGAATTCAGATAACAATCGGAAGCGATATTTCTCCCCAAACATTACATTAATTGTAAACAAGTTAGTTTATAAATAATTCCCATGTTTTTCAGACTATACATTTGGGAAATACTTCACCTGACGATTCGCAAAAAGAACAAACATGTGATAAAACTGAACACGGAATTGACTGACGCCAGAGAAAAGTTGAGGAGGGCAGAAAGTAGATCTGGGTCTTCTTCAGAGGACGAGGACAATGCGAAAGAAAAATCTGGAGAAAGACCGTCTGAAGATGCTGTCGAGCGGATGGAAGAAAAGTTGGAAGCTGCCCAGGCTGATCAAAAAAATTTGTTCCTCATTATTTTCCAGGTATTATTGCATATACCCAAATATCTATATAATTTCAAAGATGTATGAAAAATCGTATTGATTGCATCCAATCATAATATTCGATTATTCTTTTTTTCTACAGCGTTTTATCATGATTCTCTCCGAACATCTCGTCAGATGCGATACGGACGGCGTAGATTACAACACCCACTGGTACAGGTGGACTATCGGAAGGTTGCAGCAAGTGTTTTTGGCTGTGAGTAGACCATTTATTTTCTATTTGTAAAAAACGCAGTTGGACACTTATGGAATCACGGATAGATACCGAATAATTAAATTACTCTGTCTCTTAATACATTTTTGAACTGATTGGACTGTGAAATGTTGTGGGGATATTATAATATTCTATATTTTAATCTGCGTGGTTGTGCAATGCTTGTATTGATAACAAGGAGACTGAGAAGTGAATATCATATCCTTATTTTTTTTCTTCCAGCATCACGAGCAAGTGCAGAAGTATTCGTCAACACTGGAGACACTCTTGTTCACGCCCGATCTGGATCCCCATATTCTCGACGTATTTCACCAATTCGTCTCATTACGCGCGTGAACTTTCCGAACTACCGTTGCTAGCGTACGATGGCTTCGTCTACGAGGATTCGTATGAAGTATGACATGTATAATTATATTTTTATTTCCATTGACGAATATAGTGACAATTATGGTCACAAAATAATCTATAATTATACACCTGGGATGTGAAAACTTTGTTTAATTATATAAACTGCGGCAGTGCGAACTTACGTTATTCACATTTGAGAGCTACTTGTATGCGTTAAATCGATTCATAGTATATCTTAATATGTAGGTAGGTATACCTAACTTAGTAGGTATATGTAGTCCTATGTATATATGCTAATCTAATGCCGCAGTTTGACGTTAATGTGATAACAACGGAATAAGATCAAGTAATATTTGTCTATCGAGATTTAGAAGTACAGCCTCTTATAAACTACCTGTCAAAGTGAAATTGTTGTATTAAAGCAAGATAAATATTGAATAAAATTTGTTTATTTCGACATTTTATCACGTAACTGAAATTTAGATAAAGTTGTAATTGGATTGTGTCTAGATGTTATCGGTCTTAACGACTATGAGATAACGTGACGCTCATATAATAATATACATATTATAGAACACGATAATTCACCGAGTTGTGTGTTTCGTAAAGTTGACCAAAATGTCTTCAACGTCTTCCTTCGATCCCAGATATATCGGACTTCTTTGGTGAATTCCCGATGGCACAATATCCAGTATATTAATGTCACCGTTCGTAGCGAGGCCGCCTGCTTGGGTCAGAATGTATGCCATCGGTATGCACTCGTAAAGGAGACGAAGCTGCGGTGAACAAAGCCGAATCATATTAATTATTTATCATTATTTGGGAAAGCTTGAATTATGTATGAGTAGGCATATCGCGTGTTAGATAATGCTAAGTTAAAAATTGTTCCATACCTTTCCATTGGGACTATCGGCTGTTGCTGGGTACATGAATATACCCCCGTACTTTATAGTTCTGTGAACGTCGGCTACCATTGAACCAACGTACCTGGCATTGTACGGCTTCCCAACGGCGGGATATTTCTTCGAGTGAACGTATTCTTTTATCGCGGGCTCCCACTTACTTTCGTGGGCTTCATTTATGCTGAAAAATATTAGTAGATAATGTATTAACGAATAGAAACCAATGTTATGATGCGGCTACGTGGATTTCGTTATCGATTATTGATATAAATGATAAACGCGGGATACCTGTAAATTTTTCCTCTCGGTGGTACTTTCATATCGTGATCGGTCAATACAAATTCGCCTATGGCTGGATCGTACATGAAACCGTTTACTCCTCCACCTATTGATAGTACCATCATCGTCGCCGAACCATAAAGTGCGTAGCCGGCCGCTACCAAATTCCTACCCGGCTGTAGGGCGTCTGCGGTCGTCGGGGCTCCCGTAGATGTCTCGGGTTTCTTATAAATCCCGAATATCGAACCGATCGAAATTAGACAATCAATATTAGACGATCCGTCGAGCGGATCGAAGCATACAATGTATTTTCCCTGTTTTCCAACTTCCACCTCGATGACGGTCTCGTTCTCTTCGCTAACGAGGAGGCAGGTGGTAAATGATGACGTTAGCATGTTGATGAATAGTTCGTTGCTCAGCACGTCCAACTTCTTTACCTCTTCACCCTGGACATTCGTGCTGCCGGCAATTCCGTACCTTGAAACCGAATACCACGCATACTAATGCAGGAGGGCATGATGTAACATACATGTAACGCGCGGGTCATAATCTATGTGTAATTGACGATAAGGGATAAACTCTATATGACCCTGCAGCTGCGTATGTAGGGTGTTCAATGCGGCAATCAAAATATTTTCACGTCACTACTCGCTCCCTTATCTTATTTATTCAAACGCTTCAGGGAAAAACAAGTCCGTGGTTACAAAGTACAACCATTTGGGATTTTGTAAGTCGATATAACGTGTATTATGTAACTCTCTTCACAAATACGAGTCATTTACAGACGAGCGTATACAAAGTATATAGTATACACACACACACACACACATACAGACATAGATATATTATACATAATATTATATTAGGCAAGCAGCCGTCCGTGATAATATATCTTGGGAACGTTTCCTCACACACGCCTAATTGTAAAAGCGATTAGAGAAATACAGCTTTGCAGGGAGCATGCTGTCGCGTAAATGGTAAATGTCGCGCGTATATACATACATTGCTTATTTAAGTGGAAACGTCTTTCGGAATTTCAAATTTGGAAGGTTGCGGACGAGGTCGCGAAATGAAGTGCAACTGCAAGCAAATTGAATATAGTTATGATATCTGTAGGCACACATCAAATTAATACCAACCACGTGGTATAATTTATTTATCTGGGGCTTTAATTAGCATAGTATATTATAGACTCACATTTTTGCTATTCCAGCTTTCCTAACAGCTGAACTAACAGCCTTGACTGCTGTCTGTATGCTATTCAATAACTGAGTTAGATCTCCCGTAGCCGATGGTACCTTCCGCTGTTCGGCCAGGACAAACCGCGTTAGGGTCATGCAGTTGGAATCAAATCCGGTATCGCTCGATGTCATTTTTCTATGTAGATTCTTCGTTCCGGTATCAAACTAAATAATTAATCAGAATGGGTAAGGTAACAGGTATTATGCATGGGCTGCACCGACGCGGACCTACGTTTACTCAAAGCGCGCTACGCGTCGACTGAACTTTCACCGTACAAAAACGTATACTTATCGCGCTTGGGATATGCTACTGGGTTTGTTCTTGCATACACGTGTAAGCGCCAACCCATAATACTTCGCGCGCGCGCGCGCGATTAAGACATCGGCACCGATATCTCGGCATGGCAATATCTCGTCCCGAGTTATAATCTCGTTAAAAAGACGCCTTGTTCAGTATCCTCCTTTGCATTTCCTTCCATAGACATACCAATAATCAATTGCCTCGCAATTTTCCATTTTCGCCTCCACCCATTTTTCGAATTAAAATTTTTCTAACTGAATGAGGCTTTAATGGTTCTTAGTTTGAGTTGTTCTTTTAATTGTTCGTTCGTTTGTACACATCGCTAGTTTTAATACCCCCTCCCGCAGCAACTACTTCATTGATACATAGAGAGCGCTGGTCGCGTATGAATGAACGAATGGGGAAGATAGTGGTGCTGCACAAATATGCGGGTAAAAAAATTACTACCTTTCCTGAGAAGCCCTCGTCTATGAATGAAAATATCGTGGCGCTGCACAAATATGCGGACAAAAAAAACTACGACCCTTTCTTCATATTCTTGGAGGCGTGGCAAATAGCCCATTGTAAAAATTCTGAAACGCAGTAGAAAATCTTTATTAGATTCATTGATACAATGAAAGATAGTGGCGCGTGGAAATAATACGTAGAAGTTGAAAACGATTACTCATATTTTATTGCATTTCTATGCTTTTGTATAAGAAGAATTGATGAAACTATATTTCTATAGGAATAAAATATCGCATACTATCAAACAGTTATTCTCAGTATATTCCTTAGAAATATTCTGCAAATCGGGAAAATGATTCAACGATTCATTATTTACAATCTCAAGAGATTATTTATTCAAGAATGCGCCAATTTAATATAATAACACATGTTCATTGCATAAACAATCCTATTATTGCATGAATATTTGATTGGAAAAATTGTAGATGTGATCGTAATACGTATAAATACATTAAGTATATCACTGACAACTGCGTATTCGTCATTTTTCAATATCGGAAATTAGCTAGAACTATAATTATGCTATACTAAAACCATGATTATACTTTAAACTTTTCATTGCGACGATAAGACATATACAATTACATACGAAAGTATATTTAACAGCATGTCAAGTATACTGTTTGACGCATTTAATATATTTATATCAGTCTCATTACGAACGGAGAGCTTCTTGGTTTTATTTCCGAGACCACAATACTAATAGAGAACAGAGTCATTATTTTCAACATGGATTTCGTTAACAATGATAATCAGATAAAGAAAATTAAACCTATACTATTAGGGTACAAGATGTACACATCCATATTTCTATGCTTTTGTATAAGAATAATTAATGAAACTATTGAAAAACTCTTAGTGAAGATGGAAACCAGATTAACATACGGTGACATACGTAAAAAAAAAAAACTGTACATATCCCTTCCTTGCAAAACTCGTTTTCCAAGCGTGAGAAAGTACTATTATAGGAATAAAACATTGCATAGTATCGAACAGTTATTATCAGCATATTCCTTCAAAATATTCTGCAAATTAATTCTCTTACGTCAAAACTCGGGATTAAATTCCACGATGTAGCTCACGATACATAAAGTTGTTATTTATTTCTCATTCGTGAATTGTTAGACTCTTTTGAGTAATTAAGGAAAGAAATAAGATTAAAAATTCGTACTCGAAGCGATTACATCTTTGTGCGAACCGAAGAGAATGTTTATATATATTCTAAAAAGAGCATTGCTTCTGCGACAGTTAGATATCAATGGCTTAATACAGATCAATAATACTCATTTCTACTCGTAAACGCAATAATAACGGTTCAACTAACGATGGAAGAAATAAAAGAGGAAGGAGGAGGCCACCCACCCTCCCACTTCCTCCCCCTTCCTCCGAGGATAATAATAAAGCTTACTTAATTATAAACGGAATAATATCGGATGAATTAACAATGCAAGCGATGAAAGAGAAAGGAGGAGGCCACCCGCCCTCCCACTTCCTCCCCCTTTCACCGAGGATAATAATAAAGCTTACTTAATTATAAACGCACTAATATCGGATGCATTAACAATGCAAGCGATGAAAGAGAAAGGAGGAGGCCACCCGCCCTCCCACTTCCTCCCCCTTTCACCGAGGATAATAATAAAGCTTACTTAATTATAAATGCAATAATATCGGATGCATTAACATTGCAAGCGATGAAAGAGAAAGGAGGAGGCCACCCGCCCTCCCACTTCCTCCCCCTTTCGCCGAGGATAATAATAAAGCTCACTTAATTATAAACGCACTAATATCTGATGAATTAACAATGCAAGCGATAAAAGAGGAAGGAAGAGGCCTCCCACCCTCCCACTTCCTCCCCCTTCCTCCAAGGATAATAATAAAGCTTACTTAATTATAAACGCACTAATATCGGATGCATTAACAATGCAAGCGATGAAGGAGAAGGGAGGAGGCCACCCGCCCTCCCACTTCCTCCCCCCCTCTCCCCCTCGCGGCGAGATCAATACAGATCTAAAATACCTACAAATACGAGCTATGACTACGTAATAATAATAATAATAATCATACTAAAACTAGAGAAAAAAAAACGCGTACGCGATCAAAAAAAAAACGGCCTTGCCCCCCTAGAGGGGCGCGGAGGGGATGGGGGATAAAAAAAAACCCCCAAACCCTCCTGCCGCCCCGCCAGGGGGGCAAGGCCGCCGTATGATACATATAATGTATCATACGTAAAATATAATAATTTAATCATCGATTCGGGAAATTTACTATTCTAAGAGCAAATTACATTCATCATACAATCTTATACTACATAATTACGAAGTCTAAAACGTATCTATAATGTGAATTTGAATGGAAATTGAAATTGAATTGAATTGAAATTGAAATTGAAATTGAAATTGAAATGGAAATGGAAATTTAAATTGAAATTGAAATGGAAATTTAAATTGAAATTGAAATGGAAATTGAAATTCTATCACTCTAGATATTACTCTATTACATTTACGACAGTGCGGAGGGCACAGAATTGTATAAACTATATACTATATAAAATATACTATATGGTATTCACATTATAGATACGCATCATATACTATATCGTATTATACTATATAGTATACTGGATACTA
This sequence comes from Tenthredo livida, assembly GCA_963992785.1. Taxonomy (NCBI): domain Eukaryota; kingdom Metazoa; phylum Arthropoda; class Insecta; order Hymenoptera; family Tenthredinidae; genus Tenthredo; species Tenthredo livida. The sequence goes on from OZ023069.1 coordinate 152,587, forward strand.
TATAGCATATACCATATACATTAAACTAGCTGGCTGAAGCAGCTGGCGAAATTCCCACGCTGTCCTTGTGGTGCGGCATCTCGAAGAAAATGTTGGGTCCTTCCTCTGGAAGAGTCTTCAGAGATTTTCCGGTCGTTCGACGCTGTGTAAACTAGCTGCCTGAAGCAGCTGGCGAAATTCCCACGCTGTCCTTATGGTGCGGTAAACAAATCCATTCCCTGGCTCGCTCGATACGATCCTGTGGACCAATTTCATATTTTTATACAAAGCCAGTTCGCAGAAGAACAAAGACCAAAAATTACAACTACAATATCGATAAATCATTCGTGAATTGAAATGAGCAAAAGACATGTTACCTGATATTGATAAGGTGGAGGAGCATCTTATCCCCGAACGTTCACCGATGAAAAAATATGTGATGTAGCGATGGCATGTCTCACATCGCAGTACATCGCCAAAAATATCAGCCCTAATTCTTGAAATTTGTATGTGCCTATGCACACGAATCAAGAGTTCCAATTATATCGATACACCGATCGCATAGAAGCAGCTCCAAGTTCGACGAGATGAATGACTGGTCAGCACTGTTCGAATCACAGGTGTGAATAACTATACTCGTTAGTTATCTGTATGGAAACTACGATCTATAAGATCTAATAACGAATACCGCTGAAAAAGAAAAAAAAACTATCTCATACCTTGAACGTGCCCTAGAACAGCCTGTACGAAGAGTCCAATGTTGCGGTCAAACTGTCAAGGCAGCAGCGGCAGCTGTCGCTGAAGCACGGGGTCCATTGTTTGAGATACGCAATTCTTACATCCGAACTGAATTAAACTGGTACGCGATTAAATCTCAAGTTTTAATGTCATACATCTCATCAGTGATCTTCCAATATCAATTGTATTCGTATTCGTATTCTGTGTCGTCATCTGGATCCTTTCCAAGTCTCGGCTACGTATACGGACTTCATAAATCGATAAATCATTTGTGAATTGAAATGGGGGAACGACATTTTCCCTGATATTAATAAGGTGGAGGAGCATCTCATCCCCGAACGTTCACCGGTGAAAAAATATGTGATGTAGCGATCATAGTACATCGCGAAAAATATCAGCCTTCATTCTCGAAATTTGTATGTGCCTACAAACGAATCAACAGTCCAATTATATCGACACACCGATCGAATAAGGGCAGCTCAAAGCTAGACGAGATAAATGACTGGTCAGCACTGTTAGAGTCAGAGGTGTGAATGACTATACTCGTTAGTTATCTGTGGAAACTATATGATCTATAAGATCTAATAACGAATGCCGCTGAAAAACAAAAAAAAAATAAAAAATCTCATACCTTAAACGTATCCTAGAACAGCCTGTACGAAGAGTCCATAGTTGAATTCAAACTGTCAAAGCATGGCAGCGGCAGCTGTCACTGGAGCACGTGGTCCATCGTTCGAGATACACACAGAAAAAAAGGCTTACCCAATTCAAAAGAAATTCGGTTTTCATTATTGTATTCTCTGACGAAGTCATTTGCATTATCTTGATTCAAAACTGCAAAAGCGAATGTACGAAAGATGAGCACAAATTCCTTATGACGTTCTTTTTCTTCTTTGTCCTTTTTATTGAATATATCTGCTTCTATCCAGAAGCTATGCACCAGTGTTTTATTTTTCATGTTCTTATTTTGTTGAGTTATTGACGAATTTATAAATTTTAATATACGCAAATAAAAACTCGTTGCGACCGGCGACACGTCTGCTCAGCGGCTGGTCCGAGAGCAGACTGGCGTCGTTCGTAGTGCCGGCAATAAGGTAAACACGGGAGCGTAGGCTTCCCAAATCCGTAAACAACACGAGCCAGCCTTTGGCGAATGGAGAACAAAAAAAAAAACATACGGAGAAGACAATAACATACTCTACGCGCGAGATTATACATGAGTTATATCTACATGATATATATATATATATCTACATGATATATATATATCTCTATATATCTGCTGCAAGTGCAAGTGCACGGGTGTGTACCTGTACCAATTGAGACACGACAATAGATCGATTATCTTTATCTGCTTCCTGGCATAGGAGTGATCATAAAATAAACTACGTCCGTATTACAATAAGATCTTACTTGATATGATTAATTTTATTGCTAAATAATGATTTCCAAAGAACTTATGATAAAAGTAAAATTTTAAACATCAATGGCTATTTATTGAAATAACTCAATGCAGCATTTTCAATTTTGTTCTCCACAGAAGTATATACGACTGATTGCAGCAATTAGTTTCTCAATTCAACGTAGATACCTAGTCACAGACGCAGTGAAGATGTCAAGACGTTAACAAGATTGAAAATATCTCCTTACTAGCTAGATAATATTCAAAATACGTATTTAATCGTATAGGTACATTATTCCTGTATGTTTCTGAACACTCGTGCTATCAGAAATTTTGAAAATAAAAGAATCAATACGTTCCAGTTTCACTGTCACAAGGAGATAATTGCATAAAACTTGAATCTAGTGCATTTAGGATCAGTTGACAAGAATTTTAAGTAGTATACAAATTGAAAAACTCCAACAATACCCCTACAGTCGAAAATTTATCTGATCGTTGAACTTTCTCAGAATTTCTACGAGGCCGAAGACCCCAGTGACTCAACTATTAATTGAATGTTAAATTCGACTCTATTCACTGGAGACTTTGCCTTCTTGGCTGATCTTATACAGCATTGTCAATACGCAAACATTGAGATGAAATAGACAAGTAACTCGTATTCCGTTGGAATAAAACTGAGGGTAAATTGAAGTCTTAGTCAGGAATCTTAAGGGTACTAAAATAGTTGAGAGCTGCGGTTGCCGAAGTATGGACCAGGTTGTAGATGGGATGTACCATGTCTACCGCATTTACTTGTCGTTTACCAATCACCACAGGTACTGGAGAGTTTTGCGCCACAGACAGCCCGCTGAGTGCGTAACACGTGTGGTAAACGTCTCTGGGCCTGAGAAAGAGCAAATATAAAGTCTCAGATTAGTCTTAGTTTTAAACAGACGATTACACATTTCATAAGTTGAAAATATAGATTCTCAATCATTCAGAACAGAAATAATTTCAGAAATCGAATCATTCTGCGTTTGAAAAGTTAAAAAAAATCTAGTTTCTGATCATTATTCACTTTGTAAACGGCTGATTATAAACATTTGAGTTTTATCAGCGCTCATTACTTGTCAGGTTTGTCGAGCAGTCCTCCTGAAGGATGCTGACAGCATACTAGCAGGTATTTCTGCAGCGCTCTCTGGTCAAATAGCCAGTGATCGGATTTGAATCCCTGCTCAGTCAAGAGGGCGTGTAACAGAGGAAAGGCACCTCCTTGCCAAAAGGAATAGCACCCATCGACCAGCTTGTTAGTTCGTCCTTGAAACCCTCCTTCAAGTCGCATCTGCCTGTTGACTGTCCACCGCTGTAAAGGGTTTTATAAACAGTTCATTTATTGCATAATATCGCAGCTTGGAAATCTTTCTAGTCGATTTATATCAAATATTTGAAGAGCACTGATTAAGCCGATACCTAAATAGTATATTATCCAATCATAAATATAATCCATCAATCAATAGTGTAAACACTTACAAATTTTCACACAGTCCTTCACAAGAAACGTTCATCTGGATTCTGTAATAGATTGGATCATTTTAAAGGCGATAATACCAAGGTCTACAAATCGCTATACAAGAAATTTAATCGTCGTCTCAATTAGTGCTCTACTTTAATATAAGTACAACAGATTGAATAACGAATTCGTACCAGTAGCGAAGGCATGTGGCACAATTTGGCCTTTTCAAGTAGTAGAAGCGCAGCTAGACCGCAAAAGGTGTATCCTCCGTGTGCCTCCATCCCTGGACATCCGCCAAACCCACCTTCCCAGGTCTGACACCTTGTAATCCATTCGGCAGTATTCTTAAACATCTCTGGTCTGTATATGTTAGTCAACCTCGCCACAGAGACTGCGCAGTAAACTCCTCTTATATCCACTTCGCCACCTAAGTGCATACTGAAAGCTCCGTCTTCGTCCCTCAAAGAACTCAAGAAACTCCGCAATCCCTGCCTGAGAAGAGGGTTTCAATTTAATTTCGGATCTGGTGTATATTTTTGTTTTCTCATTTTATAAGGCAAGAAACTGATTAATAAAAGACTATTGAGGTAAAAAAAGAGACCTAAGCCTGTTCCCACAAATTTTAGCCATCTAAAATGCATCCATAATGATTGAAAGAACTTGGAATCTGAGCTTTTGATCATCCAAATTGCTTAGATTATACAGTTCTGTCTCTTCCACGAAAGATATCTACTTTTTCATTCCACATCTACTTAATTAGGTGGAAATTTTGAATACAATATGAGAGAAAATGAGAAATTTATCAAATGTCTATCCCAAACTACCTATCAATAGTTTTATAAGCTTCTGGAGTTCCTATGGTACACAGGGCATTAACGGCAGCATAAGTTGGTGCGAGATGAGGATGCTGTCCTGGGCCTCCGCCAAAACCACCTTCTGGATGTTGGCATTTAGCCAGAAACCCTGCGATGTGGGAATAATCGTCTTCTTCTAAACGCTCGCCAAGTATTTGAAGTGCGTGAAGAATCCAGTAGCAAAGCCAGGGGCGACTGCTGTCGAGGCACTGCCAAAAATAATGAATGAATGTTCATTTTAAATGAAATTTCTTCATGAGTAACCATTGGTTATCATTCAGAGTCAAATTTTATACAAGACTCGAAGACTTTCGACTGGAATTTTAAAGAAGAAACTAAAATCAATGAAATTCAATGCTCGATGTTTATCGAGTGATTTATAAATAACTGTATTTTTAATTTCATTACCTCGTAGGACTGCGAAAGATGAGTCAAAGAAGTTTTCAGATAAAATATGTGATTGTTTCTGGCGAGTAGCGGTAGTTTTCCTTCCAACTCTTGTAGCTGCTGTGTAACTTGGTATATCTTGATAACTACAGCCTCGACTTCGTCCTGCATAACAGAAGTGACGGTTTCAAAATCCTCCGTATCTTGTCTGTCCTTCGCCAAGTCCTCGTGTTTTTTGAAAATCATTTTATCCTCGTGTCCGTCGGCGTCGACGTCGTCGGCGTCGGCGTCGATTGATTCCCAGTCCCACATAACCTAAAAAATAATTGTAAACGTAAATAAGATAATCTTACCTCATCTACCGTTGGTATTTAACCACTTTCAATTTATCGTACTCTTTCAATTTAATATCATCCGTTAAACACGGTCAGACACACGTTCGGTACGAACACCTACTCCTTTCTATTCCCTGGAATTTCTTTGATAAAAAAAAGTCACGACATCAACTTACGTCTCAGGTTATGTTATGTTCAATGTATCAGGTCAGAGTTAGGGTTATGAAATTCATCTATTATCCATCTGTATCAAAACACCCGGCGATTACAATACGTCATATTACGTATTTGGTAAACAGTATTCGCGCACGAAAATTACCGTTACGAAATGTTTAGTCATGATTACTTATCAGATAAGAAGCCGTGCCGTTTCAAAAGAGTTCAAACCGCGGACCCAGTATCTAGCCTCTTCATCGTATGTATAATTCTCGTCAAATAGCCGACTTTTTAAAAGCCCGATTCTAACTAGTGAGTTTTGAAATACCTGTTGATTCGTTATTATCGTTGATTCAATGAATCCTAATTGTTATCATTATTGTCATTGTTTTGTTTTTTTCCAGACCTGTTCCACGCAATATTGTGTCAACACTCGCTAGAGAGAGAAGAGAGAGAATTACACTTGAGTTTGAAAATGTTGAAACTCTACAAAGTTGGAAACATAAGATGTTTCAGTAGTAACGTCGTTAGAATAGTCGAGGTAGGACCTAGGGACGGTCTGCAAAATGAACCGGCTATAGTACCGACCGCGACAAAGATTAATTTCATCAATAAACTGTCTGAAACTGGTTTGAAAACAATTGAGGCTACTAGTTTTGTATCACCAAAATGGGTGCCGCAGATGGGAGACAGCGATAAAGTTTTCAAAAGCATAAATATCAAGCCAGGGATAAGTTACCCTGTACTGGTACCGAATCTCCAAGGTTTGCAGAAAGCCATAGATGCCGGAGCTAAAGAGATCGCAATATTTGGAGCTGCTTCGGAAGCGTTTAGCAGAAAGAACATAAACTGTTCTATTGCCAAAAGTATAGAGAGATTTTCCCTGGTCACCGAACAAGCTAAACAACTAAATATCAAAGTCAGGGCTTATATTTCCTGCATTGCCGGATGTCCGTACGAAGGAGAAATAAAACCCTCGGTTGTTGCTAGTCTGGCTTCTTCTATGCTGGAGCTTGGATGCTACGAAGTATCTCTCGGAGATACAACGGGCGTTGGTACAGCCAAAAAAATAAAGGCGGTACTGAACGAGCTGAGGACTTTGTCTCCCTCTGGAAATTATCAAGAGTTTGCCATCCATTGTCACGATACCTTTGGGCAAGCCTTGGCCAACGTATACGCCAGCTTGGATTTTGGGATCAGGATATTCGACTCTTCGGTCGCAGGACTTGGAGGCTGTCCCTACGCCGCTGGAGCTTCTGGGAACTTGGCTACTGAGGATTTACTTTATTTCCTTAACGGTCAGGGACTGGAGTCCGGGGTTGATTTGAACAAGATCATCGACGTCGGGAATTATATTAGCGGTGAGATAGGGAGGGAGAATAGATCAAAAGTAGGCGTTGCTGTAATTGGAAAAGAGAAACTTAAGAAAACTTTGAACTGATTAAAGGGATATTACTTTCATACTGATGTAAATAGTTTTTATTTTAATAAAAATACTCTTGTAATACTCGAACGAGTTGTTTTGTTATTTTCTTTGTAAATGTGTCTGGAGAGAAACTCGCACAATGTTCTTAAAAAATATCAAATTTCTTTATTATTGCGATTTGTTGACGATTCCTTCTCAAATTCCATTTCATTGTAGGCTTCGTTCGTCGTTACTTAGTGATAATTTCGAATTTGAGTCGTTGATAAAAATTGCTTTCAATAATTGTCAGAAGCAAAACGCGTTTCTAAATGATTTAGCTATTAAAAACTATTGTTGGTTCGACATTATGAGATTAACTTCTGTTAGTAAGATTATAATGGAATGAAGAGAACTAGCTTACGATTAAATTCTAAATACCTATTCAGATTTTGGTTTCTTGAAATTCGCGTTATAACTAAAAGATGGATTTTGGGTAAAAGTTTCTTATTGCAAATAAAAGAATCCTTTAATCTTCTTCTTATCCTAATATCGTAATATCAAGGTCTTTTACTTTTCAATAGGTACTCGAGTCCAATTGGAATTCCCCAAACTATCGGCAGTAGCTATTCTACTAATTCGGAGACATAGAAGAATTTCAGAATTTCGAAATCCACGCTAATAGAAAATGACGATTTATGGCACAATCAATTTCTTACAACGTTATTATATAACTAAATTGAACAATTCTGTTGAAATACGTACTCTCGTTTATAAATCCATCAAGGATAAATTAAAAATTGATTCATCTTCACACTCATTATTGCTACGAGAAGCTGGAAAACTCTTGCAAAATCGCCTGGGTGTCTAACGTAGTTAAATCTATCGATCCCCTCGTATCTATCACAACTTCTCTGACCTGAAACGATATGAAAATCGATTGTAGACTGTGAATTTCAGGGTTTTAATCATCCCCGCAACTGTAGCTTACCATATTCGTAAAGAACGATGTATGTTTAGGCTTTTCTGAATATCTTTCATACTGATCCAGACTATCTTGTAGCTTTAGAGTCAGACTATCATAATTCTGAATAACGACTGCCAAAATTTGATCTTCGCTAGGTGTAGAGAGACTCTGACTTGCGAGCCAGGCGTCGATTTTGGGAGTAAAGTGGTTTATGATGTCTCGCACATTTACCAAACTGTTAGTCAGCTTCAGGGCATGTTCTTTGAACTCGCAAATCTCACTCGTCGAATATCTAAGGGCTGTAATACGGGATATGATTGAAATTGCTAAATATCAAAGGGAATTCCAACGAATTAGGTATATCACGAATAGTTTACCCATGGCATTTAGATTTGTGAATACAGCCCGCATCCTGATGATTTCATAAAACAATTCGTCGTAGCTACTCGGCGAAGACAGGAAGGTATCTCCATATGTGATGAACAAATTCAAAATGTTTACAATCTGGAAATAACAGAATAGGATTAATAGAACTGCTTGCATACCCCGTTCCACGTCTATAGATACCAAAGTCAAGTATTATCTTTAATTTACCTGAATAGCAAGATGAAATATGTTCATTTTTTTAGCTAACTGACTTTCAGCGGTGGTGAGATATTTGAGCAGATTAATTAAAGCAGTCCATAGCTCTCTCCATTGGTATCCAAGCCTAACGCGACATCTTTTCTGGTAGCAAAGAAGCCTCTGCAGTACCCCAATGCATTGAAGGTACAATTCAATTGGAAAATTTTTCATCATATGGGTCATGATGAATTCGACGAGTAAGTCTGAAATTTAGAAGAAGGAAACAAGTATTGAAGAGCAAAGAAATTCAGGAATCATAACTATTCCAAAAGAATTTAATTCCTACCCAAAAGCGTAGCCGCTAATGGTTGAATGAGGGCCACCTTCTCCTGGAGCTTCCTATGCCTCATAGGTAATCTGTGTAATTGTGCTTTGAAGGCCAAGTTCGCATCGTGTATTAAACTGTTGGCATATTGGTCTTCCGCGATGCAGCTCAGGATTAGAAAACAGAGTTTAACGTTGCCAGTTATAGCGTCTGTTTTGTTACCCTGTGTCTTGATTCCCTGAGTGACTATAGAGCTGCAATTAAATATTACAAATAAGAAAGGAAATTCGAATACTTTCATAAACTGTGAGCTCAAAAAAACTGGCTGGTGAATTTTTACCAGTATTCGAAAAAAGTTGCCAAAAGATTAACGGGTTGCGCCATAATATCCTGGGGTTGAGCCCCAGGCGCGACTGTATTAGGACCCAACGTGTTGTTAGGAGAAGGCGGTGCGCTAGTGTCGCTTTGTATGTGGGCCAAAGTAGTGACAAAATATCTGTTCAAATGAGTCGCTTCGTAGAGTGCCAAGAGCAACGCGTTGTTGGCACGGATTTGTTGGGTCTTTGCTTCTTCCTCTCCGACAAACATACTACCGACCATATTTGTCAACGAAGATAACCAGGAGGCTTGAATCTCTGTAAAGAAATGAATTTTTATTACAATCACTTGATTTGGATGAAGTTTCTAAAGATATAACGTGATGTTAGCTGTTTACCAGCTCTCTGCTGATCAAATTGTCTGCAAAAGTCAGTCAATGATGTCGATATTACTTGGCCATAGCCATTCAGCGCCACCTCATCGTCCAGGATTGAAAGTTTGACGATATACGGATTCGCGCTTTCATGCTTTCTGTAATTGACTAGGAGAGTTAGCAGCAGTACGGCATCGTGGCCGTGCTGGCTTCTGGATTTAGTTTCTCTCAAGAGCTGAAAGAAAATGATAATTAGAAAACTAATTTCTGTAGATTACTCGACCATTGGAAACGCTACCAACCTGCACTAATGATTCAAATACGCTATTCAACATTACGTATTCGAGCAAAGTGTTCTGGCTGACATTGTCAGTGCCTGTGATTATTATCAGTAATAATTTGAGACACAGAGCCTTTAAGCTGTCAGGATATTCGCCTGAAATATATAATTCGTGTTATTCGATGAATATGTAATGTTCTAAGAAAGAAAAATGTAGAAACAGAGAAATTAAGATCACCTGTAAGGAAGTTATTGCAGTGTCTCATCAACGCCGTCATTCTTTGTTCGGCAGAATCGAAGCCTACCAAGATATCGATTAAGTTAAATCCGCAGTCCCCTTGATCCGCCTTTTTATACATCGCTTGAATAACGGCCGATAATGTTTGCAGCGCGTAAACAACACGGATGTGATGTTCGTGGGCAAGAGTATCGACGCAATGGCATACCAAAGCGTTTAGATTTTCCTTTCCTGCATTCAGCTGATCGGCAGCAAGACGTAATATTTCTACCTCAATTTGCAACACCTGTAAAATGTTTTGAACTCAGTTCTTCATGATCTAGAATAAATTGTTTTGAAAAAAAATATTCACATTTTCTAATGACTCTAAGACCTCAGTTCAATTGTTATATATCTATCAATTGATTAGTTTGACAGAAAGGGATAAATTCAAACAAAATTCCGCTTAAATATTTGAAAATTATCAACTATCCAATCATTTCCAGCCAAAAGACTGGCATATACCAAATTAAAACGCTTTCAACTGCTCAAAGTTCATCTGCCTTTTGCACACAATATCTCGTCATGTTATAAAAGAAAATGGTTATCGGAAGAGTTATCACAAAATTAGTTCAGGTAAGCAAAGCTAGAAGTTGCATGATTCAATGTCGATAAAATCTTTCTTTGAATCTCTTTTGAAATAATTAGCAAATCTTAGTTTCTTTTTATTTTTTTTGCTGTTTGTCCCAGGCTATTCCATCCTGGGAAATGACCAAGTACTATGGAAGGGTCTGCGCCTTTCAATTAAAGTGCATAAAATACAGAATCCAGACGAGCGAAGCCTGGTTTAACTTCAGATGTAAATTTATGCCTGGAAGTATACAGGCCAGCGAATCAAAGCCTGAAGAATTAGAGCCAAAGGCAGATCCGTGTGAATCACAAGACAGACTGAATGAATTAGAAAATAAACAAGCGGCTAAAGGAACGCGAACAAAGACCAGACTTTGGCTACCTAATAAATTAAATCCCTCCAAAGACCCACGAAATCCAAATGAAAAGAACAAATGAATGGTGTTCAAAAGTTAAAAAGTTCTGTTAATGGTTTCTTGTCTTTCAGTAGTTGCTGACTGTTTTTTAAAAATCGAAATTCGGTCCAAATCTATCCCTCTCTTCATTTTACAGTGTTGAACTTTTGTAAAGAGACTCTGAATGGCCGGAAGAGAAAAGATTCTCACCTTAAAAGTGTGAAAAATTATATGAAAAATGTAATTCCATAGAACCCTATAGATATAATGTTATTTTTACAGGATCAATCCTTTCTATTATGCAGATTCTGCGATAGAGGATAAATTCTCAGCTTCGAAATGAACATTAGTCAATCCCTGAAAGAATAATGATTGAAACATCCAAATCAAGGACTTGCCTTTGGTCTGAGGAGGAAAAGCTCGTCCCAAAAGTGTGGATTATTAAGCGTGGGGTCGTCTCCTTTGAAGAAGCTTTCGTATATCAACAAAATCTTTTCTTTATACTGTCGCTTAGATCCTGAACCGCTCCGTTTCCGCATCGCCATAGCCATTTTGGTTTCTTATATAATATTACTGTGTTCCAATACTTTGACCATTTAATATGAAAATCTGTAAAATAGAATATAGTTTTTATTTCTCGGTAATTAATAATGGGGCAAATGTTGGGAAGATAATTTGATTACAAGTATTTATCCCAGTCACTGGATTTAGCCTAACCTAAAAATCTAAATGAAACGTGGATAAACTTGTGCGGCTAAAATCAAAGACTGGGGTAAATAATACAAGATAATGTGGGAGCGGCTTGTCTCCATATTTCTGATTGAATTATTCGGTCTATATTCGGATATTAATCAAACTCCCATACGTATGTGTTCGTTATAGGTTAACGGGGACAAACTCACCGTCCTTTAAAGCCACGTCGTATTTAAACATAAAATGTATAGTTCGAACCTCTGATTAAACAATCTACATATATGATCTAGTATAATAATTAAGTAATAATAACAAGTTGCAGAATGTTCGTAATAAAAATAACCACCGACGAATTCAGATTACTGATCGCCATCTTTGTCCCTTTAATTTTTATACGTGGTAATGGTATACATACGTTGTGTTGTGACACTGACAGGTGTCACGAGATAACCTCGAAATCGAAACCATATTAAATGAATACACACTATAATGCCTTATTTCTCTTCTATTTCCCCTCTATCTCTTTCTAATCTATAAATGTGTTTACGTAACTGGTTTTGTACGAGAATTATTCTTCCATCTCATTCGCAGTAATAATAATAATAATCATAATAACTCAAGGCTAAACTTTGGAGGTTAATTTTCTTTTCGTATTATACGATTTCTAAATTGCGTCGTATGATTATTTTTACTAACAATAATTACTAAGATTCTTTCTCTTCATTTTTTTTAATTTTTTTTTTTCATTCTTTCTAAAACTATATATTAATCATATATTAAGTAAATATAGAATCATGTCGATTCTCAAATTACTTTGCCACTATAATTTCGGCAGGTATGTATTGCAGTATGTTTATTCTCGGGACAAGCACGACAATCTTATAGGATTGAGAATGGGAAACGAGAAAAAAAAAAAAAAAAAAACGATAAATAACAAAATTACCTACTCACAGCATGAATGGGATTGTAAAAATAAAAGTATTTTCTCTTTTATCTTTTCGCATAATTTCTATACCTATATATCTTCTTTTATTATACCTGATGAAACAATGAAGTTACATAACTGTTTTATAGATCTTTATCGCGTCTGGTAAAGCCAGCGGCGACTAATCCCTTGTTAAACAATAATATCAGAGATAAAAAATACTCAAATAAAAGTGAACGGAATTCAAAATGCTTTTGGAACAACCAGAAGCTGGTAGGATCGGCTGGGATCATATCAACGGTCGCGTTTTACTATTACTACACATCGAGCAAGCGGACAGCTTTTGCTAGGGAGGAAAAAAAAGCCTCAAACTCAAAGCCAGGGGAATATAATGAGAGATTTAGGTCTTTCACATTGGAAGAGGTGGCCAGACACGACAATAAGAATGATCGTATTTGGGTGACCTACGGACGGGGTGTATACGACATTACTGATTTTGTCGATAAACACCCCGGAGGTCCAAGCAAGATAATTATGGCTGCTGGAGGATCGATAGAACCTTTCTGGATGATCTTTTCCAACCACAAGAATGAAGATATTTTTAATCTGCTTGAATCTATGAGAATAGGGAATATATCTAAGGAAGATGCGGCGGGAGCTGTTTCCGGGATGGATGATCCTTACGCCAACGAACCGCGCAGACACAAGGCGTTGAAAATCAATAATAAAAAGCCATTCAATGCTGAAACTCCTGCGCCTTTACTAGTCGAGAGTTTTCACACTCCGACGTTAGTTGGTTGTTGATTTTTAATCCCCAGTCTAGTACTAGTCAGCTAGTTAAAATTCGTTCAATATTTATTCTACTTTACAGGGATTTATTCTACGTCAGAAATCACCTACCAGTTCCTGACGTAGACGCCAGTACTTACGAGCTTGAACTATCAACCGAAGATAATACAGATAAAATACTGAGCCTTGACGATGTCAAGAAATATCCAAAACACAGCGTCACTAGCGCAATAATGTGCGCCGGAAATAGGAGGTCGGAAATGATGGAGGTAAAATAGTGAAAGGGGTATAACACTCTTTTTCAAATAACAACCATTTGCTTAACTTGAACAGGTGAAGCCTGTGAAGGGTCTTAGCTGGGGCGTAGGAGCTGTGGGGAACGCGACGTGGACTGGCGCGAGATTGTGCGATGTTCTGAATGATTTGAACATCAAAGAAGAAGACTATGAGCATGTTCAGGTATTCTTCAAAAGAAGCAGAAGATTTAAAATTTCGAGCCAAATCTGGACAATTCTGTTTCATTTGCACAATGAACAGGTTTCTCATATGAAATGAATAAATTTTCAATAATTTCAACCCTTTTTGTTAAAGTTTGAAGGCCTGGACTTGGACCCATCGAGCACACCATACGGGTCTAGCATTCCGATAAGTAAAGCAATGGATCCTAGGGGTGACGTGATATTGGCTTATGAAATGAACGGCGAGCCGCTACCCAGAGATCACGGCTACCCTCTGAGAGTGGTTGTTCCCGGGGTAGTTGGAGCAAGGAATGTAAAATGGCTGGGTAAGAGTAATTTGGGATTATAAAACTTGAAGCTGGATAAAAGTTCTGAGTATTTACAGGAAGAATAATCGTTTCGAAAAACGAGAGCCAGTCACAATGGCAACAAGGAGACTACAAGGGGTTTTCGCCTAGCACGGATTGGGACACTGTTGATTTTTCCAAATCACCAGCTATACAAGAACTGCCTGTTATTTCTGCCATATGTAGTCCAGAGCCTGGAGATCAGGTCCTGGTTGTGAATGGAAAGATTAAAGTTGGAGGTAGCTAAGCTAAGATTTTGAGTCTTCGACAAATTACGGTACATTATTTCTACAAACTTTAAACATTTTCTAGGATACGCTTGGTCGGGAGGTGGTCAAAAAATTATCAGAGTAGACGTAACCGCGGACAAAGGAGAGTCTTGGCAAACCGCCGAATTCCTGAGCCAAGATTCGGCAAAATCGGGTCGCCACTGGGGCTGGACAATATGGGAAGTTGAAATCCCGATAAAAATGGGAGAAAAGACTGTCGAAATATGGGCAAAGGCAGTCGACTCTATGCACAACGTCCAACCAGAGTCGTTTAAGAATATTTGGAACCTCAGAGGTGTACTTAACAATGCTTACCACAGAGTCAAAGTTGAATTGAAATAAAAATCTACTTGAAATGGTCAAAAATGGTTTTGATTTAATAATTTCTATCATATTTCTCCCCCATTTTCATAAACTTAAATCAACTTATGACGTACTTTGCTTATCTCATGCCTAATATCTCTATTATCTTGGTTCTCTGTGTTGAGGTAGTCGATGATGCCTTCGAAGTTCAAATCCAGTCGATGTCCTTTGTTTAGATCGTGTATTTCAAAAGTCGGGCTTGTCTCCGTTGCTCTTTTGCCAATTACCACTATATATGGATAGCCGGTTCTTCTGGCCTCCAAAAGACGCTTCCCAATGGTGAGCTGGGTTCTATCGTCGACAATTACGTCCAACCCAAACTGCTCTATAGCTTCATAAAAATTCTCCGCATGGTAGGAAGCTGGCTCCTCTTTACTCCCAGCCTAAAAAATCATTTCAAGTGATAGATCAGCTCTCAATCACCCTAAGTTTTATTATAATTCACCTTTGGCGGTATGATGCAAACTCTAAAAGGCGCCAGGGCGCTAGGCCATCTCAGTTCTTCATCTGTTGACAAAATCTCAAGGGCTGCTCCAAGGATTCTGGTCAAACCTAGACCAAAACAACCCATAACTAATGGCGCAGGCTTCCCATTGGTCAGAAACGTTGCTTGTAAAGGCTCAGAGTATTTAGTTCCCAAGAGAAAGGTGTGGCCCACCTGAAAGCAAGCGTACGTACAGTTTAAAAATCACTGAGGAAGTGTTTCAGGTGTTTTTTTCCTAAAAATTAGATGAGCTAAAAGTCTGCTGCTTCTCTACATCTCGTTTAAAGTCATCAAAGACAAAATTACCTCTACGGCAGTGCTGCGGTGTAAGTTTCTCTCACATTTTGGGCAAGCTAAGTCACCGTGTACTTCGGTATTAGCAAAATAGTTGCAATTATGGCAGGTGACTATGTTGTCTTCGCCAATATCGGACACGTAATGATATTCGTTAGAGTGGGAGCCACCAATTAGACCAGAGTGACCGACAACTGAAACATTTCAAAGGAAGAAGGTGAGTTATGATTAGAAATTTCACCTCTGGGCTTTGCTGGTATTTTCACACGCTGTAGACATTCTGAGAGATTGATTTTTCCTCAATTTATTCGATATTTTCATGAAATTTATGAATGTTAATAAAATTCTAAATTATTTCCATGATATAAATGCCTCATAAAGAATTAATCCAATCTTTCCATGCACTGTATCAACCCTGATAAACAATCTACGATTAAATTTGTTCATTTTTCAAAGAACCTTTCATAAATTCGACGCCAATTCTATGAAAGAGTTCGTCATAGGCACCGCATACTAGCTCATAAGTATCCCTAGCTTTATCAGGACAAGAATCGAACGTGTAAAGATCCTTCATTATGAATTCTCGCCCTCTAAGAAGACCCAGTCTAGGTTTCATCTCGTCTCTCCACTTGCTAGATACCTGGTACAATCTAATCGGCAACATCTTGGAAGATAGAGGGCTAACCGAGGCAATGAGATTGGTGATGGCTTCCTCGTGTGTCTAGAAGACGATCGAAAGGATACTTCTTTGAGCACAGAATTAGATTTCGTACATTTAATTCTCAACTAAATGTCGAATAAGTAGAAATAATCATTCGTTATTACTGGACTGAGGATATACTGTCTCTTGTGTCTGTCCTGAAGAGTGAATAGCTCAGTTCCAGCTGTTTCTAGCCTGCCAGTAGTCTTCCACAACTCGCTAGACGTCAGGTGAGGCATTAGAATTTTCTGCGCATCAATTTTAGCCATTTCTTCGTCTACTAAAATCTTTAGTTTATCTAAAGCCCGAAGGCCTAGGGGTAGCAGGTTGTACATTCCGCTACTGGCCTGTCTTATAATACCGACGTCGATCATCAGCTAAATAATAAATATTTACGAATAGTAAAGAGCGAAATACCGGAGGAAAACCTAACCTAAAATCATTCGATATTTTTCATCAATTTATTAATGAAATTCATTAGGTATTACTGCGTTCGATATTACCTTGTAACTCTTCGAAGAAACTTCATTTTGCGGTTTACTATTCTTCGGTATGATATTAACGGGTTGAAATAACCTCGAAATTCTGTTAACACGGTGTAATATTTTTCTCGACATACTTATCGAGTAACAATAGGAAGTCAATATTGACTATGACGAATTCAATTCACTTCTACTGTATTCCTTTTATTTCATATACTAGTTTTATCACTGTAAAGACTTAGAACTTTGTCACATGTCGTTTTTATCTGTTTTATAATATACTACGGGTACTGTCAGCTGATCTTTCTATACGTATACAATGTACATACATACATAACCTAAAACGAGACAGATGATATAAATAAAGGCTGTTGATAAAATCATGAGTCATATTCGTTAGCGGAAGAAAATGATCGACTACGAATACTGGTTAGATAATTTTGGAATTTTTTATGCAAATTTGACCTGGTTTCACATCCTCAGTATGATAATATCGTGGTTTGCATTCGCCCTCAGTTCGTGGAAAATTTTTCCCCATACCAAAAAGAAGGTAAACCAAGGTTTATTCCTACTTTGATTCATTCATTCATTCAATTATTTATTTGCTCTTATCTCAGAAGGTCTTACTAGAAGGAAATACAGTGACTGAAGAGTTGACTGAGGACAGTTTGCAAACGCAGTATAAATTAGCGAGGCAAAAATTAGCAGAGCAGGAATTAACACCTGAGCAACGTTCGGAGGAAAAAGAGTAACGGATTAATAATTTCATTCCTGTAATATTAATATAACGTAATCAATATTTTCAATAACAATATTGAAATGTAATTGAAGGGCGGAGGCGCAGCAGTTGGCAGCTATATTTAAATTGCTTCAAGAAAAGAGTGAAACTTTTCAAGTAGCTTCTATGGACCAACTAGAGGATCAGTTGAGACTTTACAGGAAATAGTCCAAGATAATAGTCGTGAGATCACAGAGTTCCTAGTTTTTAATAATAATTGATAAAAATGTTCATTATTAGTGTAATTATCATTAGAAACGATAATCCTCACATGGTAAAACTAAAAAAGAAAAAAAAAAGAAATTTTATGCAATGAACGTATACTATTCAACTTTTCTATTCACCATTTTACTAATACTTTTTGAGTGCTTTCGATTTTTGATAACGATATAGGTATGTGTTTGTATACCAAAAGAAAATAACTGTTTCGAATAATTCATATCGATTGTATACTCTTATATATCTATATTATCTTCGTGCATTTGCGCGTGTGTGTATATATAATAGATTTCTACGTGGTTGTGATTTTACTAAACTTGTATGTGATCGATTGTAATAAATGAGTCAATAATAAATAATAGAAAACATAAATAATGAATGAATACTAATCGTTCAATGAGTTTTTCATCAATGGTTCATTAATGGTTTTCACCCCTCCTCTACGTATTCCATTCAATGAGGATATTGTCGTCTGCTAATAATCGCTAGAGATCAAAACTTTTATCGATCTTGACATAACCCAACCCAACCGAACCTGACGCGACGCTACTAACCTACAAAGAAACATGTTCTGACGTTTATGCAGTTTATGTACGCGCGGCCCTTTTAGCGCTCGACAATAACAATTGTTGGGTGGAAACTATGATAATTGAAATTTCGAAAAATCGGAAAAATATGAGAGAACCGTAGCTATTGTATTCTCAATAATTCTACTTAATATATTGGGCCCCGAATGAATGTTTACAGTAGTTTGAGGTTATGCTTATTTACTCAATGACATTTGTCGCAAATAATAATTCAATGTTCGAAATAAAATTAGTGAACACAAAGTATTGCATAGAGACTTCCAAGGTACTGATTAGTTTGAAAAGTCACGATTATTATCGAGAAACAATATGACATCCGCGGAGAAATTTATAAGTCTAATAACCGTAGCCAGCGCTAAAAAACTCGCCGCAGCTCTGGTCTGTTGTTTTATCGCATATCATGGAGTCATGCATCTTATCTACGGCAAGTATATTCTCTAGAACCAATTCGACATTATCAAAAATTCCTAAATTTAGCGTATTAAAATTATATCCCTTCTTTTTTTAGGCAGCGATTCTTGTCGTTGGCTTCTGACGGAGGGAAGATACAAAGGAGACAAAGAATGGCAACCCTACGGCTGCATGATGCATCATTATACCCAGACGTAAAAGTTTAATTAACTCGTCGATGCGAAAAAGTGAATGATTTGAATTTTACAGGGTCTGACTTATCCCATTTTTCTCAACTTTGTTTCAGAGACAGTCGAAGATGCCTCAGATATCTGGCGTTCATGGGTCACAAAAATCATTTTGTATTCACTGGCGACTCCCGGGTTAGACAGCTCTACAAAACTTTTGTATCCCAATTCACGGTGGAAGGAAAGCCCTCGGATTTGATAGAATTGTCAGAGAACTCTGATCTAAATTTTAACGACGTTCAATTGAGACTGAATGTACAGTTCCTTTGGAGACCAAGACTGGACGATGTTATGATAGAAGATTTTAAGAATTGGCTGGTAATTTGTAGAGAAAATGAGGCCAAAATCAGCCCTATACAAGAGTTTGTATGATTTCAGGAAGGCGAAGCACCCAGCATGGTTATCGCGGGATCCGCGGCGGCAGATATTCTAGCTAACAACGCTAGTGAGACTCAATTATACTCAGATTACAGCAGGGGACTTGTCAGACTTGTTCAACCGGCGGATTCTTTAGCTGAGAAGGGAATCAGACTGCTTTGGATAATGCAGGATCCGGTTCTGAAGGAAAGACTCCCTTCTCAACTATCGAGCATTGATAACAGAAAGATCAACGTATGCAACAAGGCAGCTATGGAGGTATAAGAGGGAATTTAGCACCTTTTTTCTAACGAACAATGATGACTGGATCAAAAGAGTCAAAGTAAACTAACTTCCGGTTACTACAAACGTTCTGGTCTTGAAGATTTTAGTTTTTAAACCTCGGTTTAAGAGGCATGCATAAAAATACACGAAATAAATACTTGAACATTTTTTATTACAGATTCTATCCCACAGTTCGGCTCATCTTTGGGAAAGCAGTAGACTAGTGGGAGCTGGAGTCCTAGAACAAAGTCCCGACGGCTACTTGGCCAGTCCTTTATCGCTACGTCACAAGATCCAGCTTTTACTTAACACCTACTGTAACGATCACATGAATTTTGACGACGGTAGTTGTTGCAGCTACCCAGAAGCGGCGACAACACTGCAGCTACTCACATTCTCCGTCCTAGCTTTATGGTGAATCTTACATTTAATTAGATTCCCTCTATTCTGTCTATTCAAACTCTGTCCCTGAAGAAAATACTGTGAATTTTTCGCAGCACAGTAATGGGCAGCAGCGCATGGATTTATAGAAAAATATCCCAGCATCGTACCGGGCATTTATACACTCAAGTGATGCTACAGGAGGTAGAAGGCAACGAGGAAGGAATAGAATGCGAAGAATCAAAGTCTGAGCAAAGCCAGGAACAGGATTTCTACTCACTGATAACATCACTGGCACTTTTGTCCATAATTTTGGCATACTTTTATCTTTGCGATAGGTGAGCTAATAGGAGGAACTAGGAGATTCTCTTTCTAGATTCTAGACTAAAATTCTCTCACGGTTTTATATTTCAGAACGAATTTCTTCATGAAAGAAAATAAATACTACAGTGAATTCAGTTTCTGGCTACCATTGGGATACATTTTAGCTCTGGGTCTGTTTTTTACCGAGGAAAGAGAAGGGGGACCCAGAGCTTTGAACAGGGAGCAAACCGACGAGTGGAGAGGCCTGATGCAGGCCGTTGTATTAATATACCATGTAACAGGGGCGAGGAATGTTCTCCCAATTTACATGCATTTGAGATTAATCAATTCTGCTTACCTGTTTCTATCCGGGTACGGGCACTTCTGTTATTTCTGGCAAAGAGGGGATGTATCGCTGGTCAGATTCGCGAGGGTAAGGCTTCCAGCAGTAAAAACTTCACTTTTATATCAAGAACAAACCACGACAACTAATTAATATTTAAACTCACTGATCTTTACTATTCCAGGTTCTCTTCCGGCTCAACTTACTCACCGTATCATTATGCCTGTGCATGAATCGACCCTATCAATTTTATCACTTCGTTCCGCTCGTATCGTTCTGGTTTCTAGTCGTTTATGTCCTTGCTTGGCTACCGCCACGTGTTCATTCCGGTAGCTTGGCCGAACACGGACCCAGGGCACTTTTATACTTGGCTCTAAAACTTCTGGGACTTATAAGCGTCATAACTGTTCTCTACATGTCAGAGGTTTGTCTCTGCACTGCATACGACGTGAGAATTTCATCTCACTAGGATTAATCCGCGATTCTACTTCTTTCTGGCAGGTATTCTTTGAGAAAGTCTTTGTTACTCGACCCTGGAAGGCGTTGTTTGTTACCACGGACGACGATATAAGAGAATGGTGGTCTCGCTGGCGAGTAGATAGATACAGCGTCGCTTGGGGCGTTGGATTCGGAGCTGGTCTCTTGGCTCTCCAAAGACTCGATCATATTCCGGGCATGGCGCTGGCCCCTGTGTTAGCGCTTGTTTCTCTTGCCGCCTACACCACGTTCACAATGATTTGTCATTCTGCTTCAGAATGTGAGGAAGTTCATTCATACGTGGCTTTCATACCGGTAATTCTGTGTTTCTAAACTCCACTCAGTCTGTGATATCAGAAAATGCATATCTCTGTAATGTTGAATACGTTTTCCTCCCTCTTTTGCTCAGATTGTGGGATACATAGTTCTCAGAAACGCTTCCCTGGCTCTCAGAGGTAAACACTCTGTACTTTTGGCAGGCTTGGGCCGTATAAGCCTAGAAGCGCTCGTCGGACAAGGACATGTCTGGTTGGCGGCAGATTCCCACGGTGTTTTGGTACTTCTACCTAGATTTCCGGTTCTTAATTTATTGGTAACGTCGTTCATCTTCATCTGTGCTAGTCACGAGGTAAGAGATTTTACCTCATGTCTCCAAACCGTATTATAGCTGACTAGGACATATAGGTCAGTATTTTGATTCCCTTTGTTATTTACTTATTTTTAGATCTGCAGACTGACGCATGTTCTCGCTCCTTACGCTGTGCCAAATGACTGGCGGCACGTCGCTCGGAACTTGTTACTTTTTATCGCAGTGTTAGTGCCAATTGGTATACATGACGGAATGTTTTAAAGACTTGATAAAACAAGTTAATGTAAATAATTAGGGAATAAATATCGTCTTTTGGTATTTATAACGAGTTTACAAACCCAGGATAGTAATTAATTGTAGGATTAGAAGGAAACTATTACTATGATATAATTTAATTTATTAAAATCTATTATTGAACCACATTTTTGGTTAATATCTCCTCGTGTAATTTACTTTTATAGTTACGATTTTCTTTTGATTCCTGAATTTCGGTAGAATAAAATTTCAAACCTATCAATTTGTTTCAATTATTTAGATATTATCTCCTCATTTACCTATATTGTCTATTACATTTATAAGCCCTCTTGATTAGTTTGGGATAAAAATATATGAAATTAGCTAATAGTGATGTAAGAAATCTAGAGAGACACAATCGTCATTCAATTTTCTTAGAGGCATTTGGTTTGTCATGTTTAACTTGGCTGGTGTAAACGTCGTAGCCGAGTGATATGGTATTGTCATAAAGTACCCTAAATCTTGTGGGCAAGAAGTAGAAGTTAATAATTTGAGCAGGGGGCCAAACTATCCATTCTGCGACATACAATCTGTGCCCTTTGTCTTTAAGCTCCTGTTTCCATTCAGCTAAACTATTATTTTCCAGTATCCCTATAGTTACGAAGAATATTCCTATGCAGATAGGAGAGCAAACCATTTGGTCGACAAAAACCTTCTTCAATACCAAGCCGAACGTTCTTCCTGGCAATTTACGATCCAGATATCTGTACCAGTGGTGGCAAACGATGCCAACTGACATCCCTGAGATTGCCATGTTTCTGGTTCTTGTTGGACTCCATTTCTCCCAGCTACCCTGAATCAGTTATCAAGAGATCGTCGTTAGATTTAAGATGGCTTGTGAATATTATCGGAGACTCGACTGAGCCGATATTGATTCTATATGATTATTGAAAAATCGATGATATCAGGAAAGAATGAAATAAAGGAATTGAGGTAATGGGGTTTTGTTTAGAATAATTTCAGTTCAGTTACCTGAATAATTTCGTAATGCTGTTCCAAAACGTCTCCGACGGCAGAGAGTGATATAGAAATGGCGATGTTGGTATAGAATAAATTTTTCGACGAGAATAATTGATCCTTCAGTTGATTGGCTCTAGTTGTGAAAAGGCTTAATCCTCGAGCGAAGCTCATTATCTGAAAATCAAAGTACATTTCATTATTCGACGAATAGACTATGCTGCAATTGTATGACGTATTAAATTCGAAGGATCGTCGACAGTCGAGAACAAGAGGAGATAGTTATTTATTTATAGGTTAGAAAAGCGTAACAACGAGGTTAGCTCGCTTTACTATAGTTAATAATCGCTCTGATATTATTTTCATTTTATAACTCACAGTGCGCTATATCCTAGCCGGTCGCGTTCATCGCGAAATGAATAATCCAAGTTTATGATAAGCGGAAATATTTTAAAATGATGCTAAAGAAATGTAGGTTATCTAAGAGTCTAGGGCGATAATCCGTATCGCAAGTTTTATTTAGCGCTTGGAACATCTCTGCTGTATGAATATAAGAGGATATATTTATTCTGTTTGTTAAATAAGACGATTTTTAATTGGCGATAATTATTCTACCAACACAAGTCGACGGCACAGTTTCCAACTGTCCACAGCATCTGCAGACCACGCGGTACGTGTGACGTAAGCGGGGACCGTACTACTCGAGTCAACTGCAGCACTTTGACTGATATTTCTGAATTCAGAATATGCTCGAATACCGCGGTTAATTGACTTAATCACGCCTTTTTAATTCCACCGTTGAATGCTATTCCCAATTGAAAATACATGCATACGTTCGATTAGTTTCAATATGGAATTATTTGACCTCTTACGCGCGTTTCTCTCGTACCCCGAGTTGCCTGGGGTTAGGCGCACAAGCGACTGCGAATGTCATCTGTCAGTGGGTTGAACTTCGCGATACCCTAACCCCGAATTGTTTTAGTTTTTTTTTTTATTATTGTTTTCAATTGGCAATTAAAAACCTCGAGGAAAAGAAACGGAATAAGTATGTTTCCCGCGTATGCAAATCTCTCCGCATATGATCGACACAAGAAATTAATAAACGAATATTTTCTGACGCGAAAAGGCTCGGGTATAACCTTAAAACGTGACACGTAAGTGAGCATGATATCCCTCTACGAGATATGAAAATTGAAAAATTCTTATCATATGTGTTGATGACGTTTCGAGGTCGCGGGACAAAACGGACGCTGATGTAATTCGAGAACAGCACAAATTCCTGTGGGATTCTGATACAGAAATACCAGACCAGTGGGAGACACGATTGGCCAAAAAATATTATGACAAATTATTCAAGGAGTATTGTATATCCGACTTAACGCACTACAAAAAAAACAAGGTATTCATTCCGTTGATCTATTTCCCAATTCCACAAGTTTCAGACTCTATTATCACTATTGTTTTACAGGTCGCGTTGCGATGGAGAATAGAGAACGAAGTAGTCATTGGCAAGGGGCAGTTCCAATGCGGTAACAAGAGATGCGATGAAAAGAAGGACCTCAAAACATGGGAGGTGAATTTTGGCTACGTGGAACACGGAGAGAAAAAAAATGCACTGGTTAAATTGAGTGAGTTTAATTTATTTCTTTAGAATTATTTTCATCTCTATTTATTCATCTGTTAGATACTAAGTTTTCTATTTTCGTGTTCTTAGGACTTTGCCCCGAATGTTCGTTGAAGTTGAATCATCACAGTATGAAGCGTGAGGTAAAGAGAAGAAAATCATTGAAAAGATTAGGGAAGAGTGTAATAGAGTCTGAAGAACTTCCCACAACGTCATATGGGGCTCAATTGGCCGATACAACGGTGGTGAAAGTTGAAAAAGAGGATGAAACCAAAGAGAGAAAAGAAACTGTTAAGGAGTCGGAAATTTGGAAAGAAAAGCCCGTCGAGGGACAGGAAAAGTCTAGAGAGGAAGAGTTTGAAGAATATTTTGACGATTTGTTTATGTAAACTGGAAAATGTAGAATGGATAATGACTGAATTCTGTATCAAAAACGAGAAAGAAAAAAGAAAAAAAATTCTTTACTACAATAAACAAATATTTCATTATCATACTTGATGATTTGATTCAGATTTTTTTTTTTCCCCATAATACCTAATAAGTAAGATGCGAAGGTTTTATAAACTTCTTTTCTCTCGTTATTTGGGTATAAGATAGATTTATTTTTATAAAAAATTTCATAACAACGTTCAATTTTCAATAGGGGATTTCTTAGTTTTTCTTTATCTTTAAATACTACTACTACCAAGTATAAGGTAAAGAAAAGATTCTTCCACTTGATGGAGAGATTAATTGATGATTTTTGCTTACTTAACTTCATATTTTTTTAAATAACTTTTATAGTGAAAAAACTATCCTATTCTACTATATCCTATCCGTATCTCACTTTGAATGTTGTTTTATAAACATTATAATATAATATAGGTAATAAATT
Source organism: Tenthredo livida (assembly GCA_963992785.1). NCBI lineage: Eukaryota > Metazoa > Arthropoda > Insecta > Hymenoptera > Tenthredinidae > Tenthredo > Tenthredo livida. The sequence goes on from OZ023069.1 coordinate 177,911, forward strand.
TGTTGCATTGAGTTTTATTAGTGAAAATTTTTTATCAGCAGCATGCGCAAGCACCGTTCTAAGAATTTATTTAATTAAATAGGTATGGTTATTATTGTATCGTAAACTATACGTATACGACTAAAACTTTCATTAACAAAACTTAAATAAAAAATAATTTATTACACTTTCCTCCTCATATATGGTTCATATATGTATGGTATAACGATTACAATCCTTCATATTGTCAGATGATACACACCGGCTCTAGACATCTAATAATTTATTCTTAATAAAATCTCTTATTATTCATTTATAAGAGAAATCACGTTGCTCTATAAACGAGGTTGACACACGTTGGCTTGTCTGGCTAAAGAACATTCCCCATTTCTGTGTCAAGATATCATTTATAATAAATTTACCGAGTCTATGAAATTCAAAACAAGCCAACGCGCATTATTTTCCCTATAGAAGATCGAAACTTGAATAATTTGACCGAGGTGACAGCCAATATCAAACGAATATAAACCAAAGTTTAAATATAATTTGGAAAAAACCTTTTAATTCGATTCTCTCGTTAAAGATTTGCGCGCCTCTTGATTAGCATGCTTTTGGGAATCGCTATCTTCGTCGCTACAATCTTCGTCGTGAGTGTGCGTCACGTTTCTCGGTGTTTCAGGCCTCGCATGAGGTATTTGACTCGCTATATGATCCACGTCCAGTATTCCCTGTTCGAATAAAACCCAATAATCAATTTAATTACCGGTCAGCAAGACTTTGGTTTACTTTTCACCAATTATTATCTCTTGTAAACTGACCCCGATCGGTTTTCCTTGATCCTCTTCCTCCTCAGTGAGTTTAAACGTACGAGATCTACTGATCATCGGAGTCTCCATAACGAACCTCTGTTCATGGGCAACCGTACTCTCGTGAGGCATCTAATGGGCAAAGATTAAAATTAAAGAAACAAACCTAGGGGATAATTCTATCATATTATGAATGGGAAAAATGCCTACCAGCATCGCGGGTGCTCTGAACATGTAAGAAAAGGGGTAGTAGATGAGGTTCAAGAAGGTAGCCGCGTATAAATCGGCGTACCTAACAACCTGGCTACTAAAAAACGTCTGTCTACTTCCGCTGCGGAAGAGGGATCCCATCATACCGTAGGCAAGATCCATTTTGTGCGTTACGTCTCTTATGGAAGCCCTGAGTTTTGAGATGTCTGGTTTTTCCTTAGTACTGCTGTCCAAGTTTCTGTAAAGAATAAAGAAAGACTAATGAAGAATAGGCTTTGTAAAGTCTCTTCAATTCCTATACTGTTTCTCTTTACTATACTTACTTGTACATCTCGCCAAGCATTACGTCTAGACTTTGGAGCTCGGCAAAAAGCTGGCATTTGTCTGTCCATACGTGGAGTTCTTGGACAAGTTCAGGGACTATTAGAAACGTTCTCCAACCACGGATCTTCTTGCTTTTTAATATATCGCCAAAGATGTGGTCTCCTATGTACAGAACGTCTTTACCCTTGGCGCCTATCAGCTCGGTAAATACGTCGCATGAACCGCCGGAGTACACTTCACCTGTTTGATAGAATGAATTCAAGAGAATGTGTAAAGTAAACCGAAGGAAGATGATTATATAAACGTTTCACAGATAGATGTTCTCGTATTTGCTTTTACCTAGGTGTAAAGGACCCTTATGAGTTCCCAATTTCAAGGCGCCGGTCCTGGTGTCTACTTGTCGTAGGATTGTGCCTTCGCCAAAGAATAGTGGCTTTCTAGCGTCGACTACGATGATGTCGAAATAAGTTTTCCAATTTCTGTGCGGTTCTTCAGCCTGAAAACATTATTTCTTAGAAAAATAATAGGGATTATGAATTGGTCAAGTGGAAGAATGATACTTACTCGTGCGCCGTGAGGAAAGTCGAATAAGTACGTCATTATTTTATCGGTAAAAACGTAGTCGCTGTTAGTTAGTAAAAAAACTTTGGCGCCGTTCTCTTTAATTCTGGTTAAAAACATAGGAAGCCTTTCGTCCTTCTTCACATACTCGTCAAGATTTTCAACAGTTCTACTTTTAAGATCACCCTGAAGATGTATCCAGTCAACAGCATTTCTAACATCTTGAAAGATGCTCTTAAAGCTCATAGTCAATTCGCCGCCTTTAACGCCAGTCTTTTCGGGCGTGTATTGCCGCGAGTTTGTAAAAAAGTCTATCAAACATGCGAGCAGGTAAGTCTCTGGAAGATTGAACAACGTGTTCAAAACGTATACCCGCGATTCGTCAAGCTGTAAAAACTTGTTGGGGTAAAGTTCGTAGACTTGTGAACTGAAATGAGAGAAATAACGTTTTTTAAGGTTTATTCCAATAAAAATTACTTTACTAGAGGATATGATTATGTGATAAACGAAGAAACTATTATACTCACTGTTTTAAAAATTCGAAACCGTGTACGCATACGAGAATGTTTCCATAGGCATCGACTTTCAGCAAGTTTCCATATAGGGTATCAAACCAAAGCCCTCTGACTGGGAAGCTCGGGTCGTATTCAAATTCTTTTATTTCTTCCGGGTAGCCTAAGGACACTAGGTGATCCTTGAGGAGGTTGAACCCCAGCTGTTCGTACTGCGGTGATTTGTACTCTAAAAAAAAGTGAGAAATAAAATCAGATTTTTGAGAAAATGAATTTTTTTTTTTTTTACTAGTTTCGTTTTCGGAAAAGGAAAAATCGATTGTTCTCTAATTTTCAAATAAAAATGTAAAAAAAAAAAAACTTCCCATCATTGTACTAATTGTTCTTTGTAATTTTATTGCATAACTTAATAAAATTATTCAAATTGCTATTGGGGTAAATACTTGGAATTAAAAACTCACCAGCCAGGGTGTAGTCCATGTCGAATCCATAGAATTTAATATTTTCCAAATGCAAACTTCTGTTGACGAAGATTCTGAAAAAAGAGAAGAAAAAAAAGGAAAATTAATTTCATGTGAATGGATATTTAAATTTGAATAAAAACTTGCGATTTAATTATAAACGAGAGAGGGAATAGAACCTGTTAATAGCAAGTTGACGAGTTATTGAAGCCTGGGATTCTGACTTTACGATATGACCCGCATTAGTGGTACACGATAGATCGGGAATAATTTGAAAAAATCTATCAGCAGCATCGTCTGTTGGAATATTAAAAATCTCTCTAGACATTATCGAAGCAATAAATACGCCTAGATAAAAGGGGATAAAAAAAAAAGATACAGAATTTATCTAAGACATAGGTAGTAAATCCTTCTGAGAATGATATCAAGAAATATACCTCCTCTTGGGGGTCGATATTAAATTTCCTCGTATATCTATTAAATTTTCAAACTTCACCTACAGCTTACCTATTGTTTGAACCAATCGAAAGTGCATCATAACCGATCGAAAATAGACAGGGTGGCATTATAAAAATAGTTTTATCGTAGGTCACAGGTCTATAAACTTTTGCCGCGCCTGGCATTCGGCAGCCTGAATAACGTGGGTGTAAACAGACTTGCCAGTTCTCAGTCAGGTATGAGTATGTTTATTTCTGAATATACCACGGATTATTCCGACTTCAAAAACGAGGACTACAGAGTTTGATAATTCTTCGACGCGCCAATCCGTCATACGTATTTATTTATAAAATTACAATCAACTGGAAATATGTATTTCTATTTTATGGAGACGCGGTGATGTATATAGTATAACATACGATATCATACGAATACCGAATAATGGTTCAAAGATAAGATAAAATGATAATGACTCGACACAAATTCGCGGAAACTATGACGATACGTAGATTTGAAAAAATTAATTAAAGGTATATAAAATTCGCACTCGTGAAATCTGTTCAATCACAGGTATAGCGAGTGTTGTTTTCTTTGCTTCAGTGTTTATCAGCGCGTCACCACGATTATCTAATTCATTCTATAACTTTTTTTTTTATTTCATCTATTTTTTATAACAAGATGAATAAAAATTGTCTTATTTTTTTTATTGTTTTTTTTCTAATTGAATAACATCGATCACAAGTTCGTAAGATTTCTCACTAAATTTGCAAATTTATTTGTAGATCTAAAAGATGTCTGAGTGCCAAGAGAGTAAACCACCCTACTCCTCAACAGCCTCTGACAGACTGATTCTACACGTTTTAACCAACGAGTACCGTCTGATCAACGTCTATATATAATACATAGGATATGATCGATCGACTGTTAATCAGGTGCGATATTGACCTTTGCCACGTGTTTTAGTATTCGTCTATGAACGCGATAGGTATAGACAATATCCTATAGATTCAATAGTACAATTGAAATTAAAAAGACGACGTAATTGAGAAAAGAGTTAAATAAATATGAGGCGACTGAGGTGACAAATTGTATATAAACCGATGTAATCAGGTGTTACTGCGCCACTGAGACTGACACTGCTACGTTTCTCCTTTAGTTTCGCAGTATGTATTTGAATCTTTCAAAAGCCACAAGGAGAGCGAACCACCAGACGCGTCTGCGTACTTTGAATATTTCTTTTATTTTTTTCTAGTTCTGTATACATATATTACTAATTAATATTACACGTTTCTTCGATGTTAGGTATGAAATTTCGTCTTCTTTATTGTTAATTAGAACGAAAATGAAACGTAGAGAATAAATACATCGAACGTTAATTGTTACGGTGTAGCAAAGAGCGATATATCCCTCTAACTTGTTTTATAAAGAGATTATACCCACTCCGACTTTGAACCTCGAGAATCAGTTCTTTCTACACTCAAGTGGAATGAATGAGTCAATCCCTATACGTTTATTCTCTACTTGGAAAACATGTTGATTACATTTCTCGCAGATATCGTGTACATACACGCTGCTGCTGCTGCTGCTGCTGCAGCTGTAGAGAATTTCGTTGACACGCAGTTGCATGGATTTAGATAAATTTGAAAAAATACACGAATAGTAGGTATATCTCTCTATCTTTTTATCTTCTATAATTAAATCGTTCAACTTACTCATTCGGCACGTTCAGCCTAGAATTGGTGAATTGTGCAGCAGGTAAAGCACCCTCACAAATGTCTTTGAGCCACATATCAATATGAATAAATAATAACGAACGTCTTTTGGTTTCAATATATTAATATTATTATTATTAAATTAAAAACCAGGAGAACGAGCACCTATAAGTTATTCTATATAATAAGTGGTCGAATTTTATCTGCAAACGATTATTAGATATTATAGCTTGATAATGAAATTTATTAAGCTGACAGTCAATCGCGATAAGAACTTTATTGTTATTATTATTACTATTATTATTCTGTATAATGCATGTATAATTAGTTTCTTTTAATTTTTTATATATATTATCACACTAGTGAATGAGTGATTGATCGATCAATATTACGCTGTATATTTGTATATATATATACAACAGACTATGCCACGCGAGACGTAAAAAGATATATTTTCAACACATTGACATGTGTATTCGTTTATTATTTGTTGATATGCGTAGAAAAGCTATATGATAATGGGATACGAGTCACGGCGATGAAAATTCTGCTATATGTATGATAATAATTGAAGTGAAAAAAAAAAAAAAATTAAATGTAGTCGTCGCCGTTTTGGAAATTATAATTTCACATTGATTGAGATAAAAGGAAAAAATGAAATAGCAAGATTAAAATCAGAGGTGATAAATTGCATCGAGTTTATAATATATGTATTATGATATACTATATAGTATATAAAAGTAACTTTAGAAAGTTAACGGAGCTCTCTAACATATAATATACGACGAAGGCACGAAGGAACGAACGAACGAACGAACGAACGAACGATTCACTTTAACTCACTGACAACAACACGATAATATTATAATCCCACGATCGACAGAAGGGGGAAAATAATAGTCTAGTAAGAATGAATGAATGAATGAATGAACGAACGAAAGAATGAAAGAATGAATGAATGAATGAATGAATGAATGAATGAATGAATAAAGATATAGATGTATGAATTACGATCTGGCGTAGAAAAGGACTGCGATACGGTATAAAGGAATTTTTAAGTGATGTCAGTACGTATGAGTAAGACTGCCCGTCGTCTGTCGACGAGAAACTAATGACTGTGCCACACCAGAAGCCTGTACCAAACTATATACGTGCGATATTTCTTCCCCTCCTCGTCATAAGTACATACATAAATATACTATATACATACATATATAGCTGCATATATAGGTTATATATATATAAGGCTTTGAGAATGAGCATCATGGTTCCCCCTGACATCCACAACTATGATATATACGTATATAGGTATAGGTAAAAGCATAGAGAAAATAACATAGAACCTAATTAAAGAATAATTAATTGATCTATGTATTAGATCTAGATATAGGAAAACGTGGGACGAAGTTGTCATATTCCGCATGAGTATAATCTGATCATTTTTCCTTTCCGTATATATGCCTGCATGTGTACATGATCGGAATTTTGATGTGACTCCAAAGTATACAGTCAAGGAAATTGTCGATAATTAATTGTTATTAGTTCTAAAAAGAGTGTGAGCAGTTACATAGGTATTATTATCCTCCTTCCTGTTTCCGTATACATATATACATTTATTTCGATATATATATAGTAATAGCTACACAGCTTGTACTCACGATGAACGAAATTGCCGCGTTAAGCGATTGGATCATTTAAGCCTGCAAGTCGCTGCAGAAGTGGAAGATGTGTAAAATAATTCACCTAATTCTATACCACGAGCCGCGTTTATTTTGATATGTGTTTATATTCAGGGAATTTGTTCGGAATTCATTAATGTCCGTTTACATATACACACACATATATATTATGTAGATGTATTGGTAAACGTGTAACGTTATACCTATAGATAAGCCGAGTTATTTGGATTACGTAATATATTATACATGCACTATAATACACAGAGTGGTGGCGCCTATAGTTTAATCGATTCGAGCCGTACCGATTATCATAATTATTTGTTGTGAATTAAAAAGTGGTTTTTGTACACAATATGATTTTTTTTTTTGTTTTGTTTATATATAAAACAGGTTTTACTAGATACACATAATGTATGTATATAAATGAACATCTTCCGTACAGGTACTATTTCAAATTGTATAATCTAACTCGCGTATAATTACGTAAAGGTAGGTATTTGGCATTTCCTTTTATAGATCCACGCCAAATCAGTTAAGAATCGTATTCAACAGAGATACACGCATAACAACTCATATGTGAGTCCCACCAGTTATCTGAATATAATTAGTTTATTTAATTTAACCTTGAGTCACTCTACTCTCGCGGTTTAATAATATAATTATAATATGTTGGCGAAAATGAAATGAAATTATGTAAATAAACTGTGCGCGAAAAGAAGCTTGATGAACTAATTATTAAATTCACCTCGTTATCGTATACAGTTCCGAAAAATGATTCTAATCGAGATAAAATTCTGTATAATATTGATTAAATAAATAAAATAACGAACTGAGATGCTCGTTCATCTCCTATTTTATGTTATCATTTTCTCCATAGTACCTTTATCATCTCTCCCTGCCTCTGCTTGCTATCACTACGTGGTGTATAATACATCGCTGTACAAACAACATACGATATTCAATTTGTCATTATGGGGTGTTACTTGCTTCAATCAATTTCTTTTTTTTCATTCGTATCTTTGAATTGCATTAAAATTTTCGTGTTTTCTTGGAATATAGAGAAAAAAGAAGAGCAGAGAGGGAAAGGGAGAAAGATTTGCTGCAGTGTATCCTGCAGAATCCTATATAGTTATATACAGTCTATGTGTGTAGTACTATATTTCCATAGTACCGTGGGAAAATCGATAATGAGACAAAGGATCTCGGAGTGGGGCGAAAACGGAAAAAGAAAAAAACAAAAAAGAAAAAAAATCCTGACCTAATTACCTATACTCTAAGCCTATTTTTAACTGGCGAGAGATATGCTATAATACCTAGTATAAATTATTGGAAAGACGGTCAAAAGCTAAGAAATTCATTATTGTCGTTTAAAGATAGAAGGGAAGAAAAATAAAAATAATATTTCATGACGACTGTCCTTATTCAAATAATAATTATGTATCATATTATTATATTATATACCTAGGAGAAATATTTTACCCTCCCCTTACGAAAATCCTATATATATGCTACTCGTGCGTGATTCGCGTTGTTCTTATCTAATCTAAAGAAAAATTAATCGCGCTTACTAATATAATATATATAATAACTGTAGGAAAACTGACGAATATACGTAATATAACTACAGCTGGGACGAAAATATAAGGCAAGACAAAGAAAAAAAAGAAAAAAAAAAAAAAATACGTACATATATCTTATGAAAATAAGCGAGTATATGACGTATGATATATTTATTATTTATGTATTAAAATTACGTAACTCGGGGTAGAATCGCGCGTATGTGGATAGCATGTAAAGAAAATATGTTATTCAGTTCGTAAATGAGAAAATGTATGGCGTTAACCAGCAGCAAAGTTTAGTTTATGTTTCTCATTGTTTAACGATTACGTAATTCTCAATTATACTTATACACCTTTACAATATACTCGAAAACGATGTAAATCTTTCAAATTCATTTCTCTGTTATATATCAGGTTCCATTTTACGCGTATAGCAATAATCACGAATAATTATTACTCCAATAAGTATGATAAAGATGAAACGTTGTAGTTTCTACATAATTTTCGCTTCGTCAATTACCTGTGCGCTATTTCTCTCTTATCAGGTCTCGACCGCTGTGAATCACCCTCGGTAAAACAATCCAAATCCTGTTCACTACGATCATTTCTAGTCAAACCGATAACAGAGGGTCGTAAAGTTAATCCAAGCATAGCCTGGTGAAGAAAGTCTTCGGAAAAACTGCTACTTGGACTTTCGGTAAAAAACGCCGTCTCTGAACCTGTTTTATTTACGAGAAAAATTAATTTCAACGGCCTTCTTCCATAAATACGATTATTTTTTTCTTTTCCCCGATAGAAGATCGATAATTTGATATTATACGTTTGAGTTAAAAATATCGGATGGCGATAAAATGTAATTGAAATGAAATCGATAAATAGAAATGATGAGAAATTTTTTTAACCATTGTCAGCGGGTGTGACTACAACGTTTACGTTGCCCTTAATCATTTTTAAACTAATCCTCAGCGAAGAGAACAATAGAAGAAGGCCGTTATAGTATAGAATTTTTTGGTAACAATAAAGAGATTTATTTTGATCCTGCGAAGAAGCTTGGAGTTGAAGAATACACTGTAACTTATCCGATGAGATACTTTGGGAGTTCAAATAGAGACTGTACGACGCTATCTAATATTGCAAGCTAAATAAAGTCTAACAGAGTCAGAAAGAGAAGAAGTACGATAATTATATTGAGAATTTATACAAGATAAGCGAGTGTTTGAGATTAGCAAAGGTCACCAGGGCTAAGACGATAATAAGAGACGATATGTTGTACCAATGAGATTTGATATTGGAATTATTCACGCCAGGGGGTAAAGCGTTTTATATTATAAACAGGGTCACGTCGTGTGACCGAAGACAAGAAACTCATAGATTAGGTATAGCAGCGGATATTTATTAGCATTGCCATTATCTGTTTTTCAATACTATTGGAAGTTGTTTGATTTTTCATTTATATTTCACTCCCCCAATGTTGGGAAACTTTGATGACTTTTTTTTTTTGTAAAAGCTACCAAGGTCATTTGTGGAACATCCTCCTGCCCACGTAAAGTTTGAAATAAGTTCTCCGGAAATAGAATACGGAGGTCTAAAAATGTTCGACTGGGTTATACGGGGTGATAAATGTAGACATTGTCAAGGTTGGCAGGATCCAAACCCAAATTATTTCATCATACCATGTATCGGATGTTCGAAATTTGGCCTCTTGGATTCTGTTCAGTTTTGGTATTGTAAACAGAAGATTCAAACATTTCATAGGAAGGAGGATGATGAAACTGGGCTAAGTTTCAATAAAAATCTCAACCAACTAAACTTCTATCTCTGAACAAAGAACTAAACTACCTAAACTTTTTCTCCTCAGTTATATATCACCTCCGAAACTTTGACCTAAAGTAGAAAAAAGATTCCCTCGATATAAGCGGAGGGACACATTAGCCCGGAAGATTCTTGGCAATGTTCACAAAGGCTTTGATAATCCTGAGAAGTATCGAACGTATCAAAAATGAGCATATGGTCATTCGCTCAGTTTAAAGACATTGATCCCACAATTATATAATAGAGAAGGTGAGTGATGGATCGAATGATTCTAATTCATCATTTATGAATTTTATCATGACAGTCGGTCGGGGAATCGGTCTTCTTCGTTTAATCATCGTTATAAAGGCAGGTGAAAAATAACTTTTTTAATCATACTAATGCGTCGACGAATTATGTACGATAATTATTCCACCAATATAAGATGGTATTCGATTAATGAAGAGATTAGATTGAGTAATTGTGCGCCTAGTTGAGATAAAAATGAAAAAAAATTAATGATTATTACCTTTGAGTGGCTTGGCGGTACCATTTCTTGCTCGAACTGTTGTCCCCGTCGTTTTGAGGCGTTGTTGGTAGCGAGTTCAGAGGATCCCCATTGTTGTAGTGTTCCATTATGAATGTTGACTGAAAATTTATATATTACGAGTTCTTTTATTCATGTTCTGAGAAGATAAGACTGGACATTATTTTTATCTTAAAATTTACGAGTACGGCTACTGTCTAATTTTAATCGGGAATAATAACCGCGGATTCATTTCTCATCTATCACAGATGAATGATAAAAGTAATAGTAATTTCTTATATTTCTTATTTATTGTATTTCTTTTTCTTTTGCTTTATTTCATTTCATTCACGAGTTTTCATTCCGATATTAACTTACGGCGGTTCGTAGGCGTTTAGAAACTTCGAGGATAATTAGATCGAGATTAAAAACCGACAACCTGGTAACTTCTGTGTGATAACAGCTGTGCAATATAAAAGAAAACCGTATTTGTATGAGAAATAAATAACCTATGATACGATCTGTCACTGTATCAATGCCGCACACTATTCATTACTCTATCGGCGATCAGAGCTATACAGAATTACAGACACAATCACAATTCACAGACAATACAAACTCAGACACTAGGCAGAGATGGCGCCATGTTCTTGGTAGCGAGATATGCGCGCGCACGTGTACGCGCGTTCCCACGTCTATGCTCTCTAGAAACGCGGAACGGAGGAATTCGTGAATTCGGGGAACGGCAGTCGCGGAATCAATCAGGGTTACCAATAATAGAAAATTTAATGTCCCTGATACTTTAATAAAATAAAGAAAAGGAATTTAGAAGATCTGATCTCCCTTATCGGCGGATCGAGGAATCCTTTCTTTTCAATGATATTATAGCGAGATTATCGGACGCGCGTTTTTGAAATCGCTTATGCGTCGTCGAACCTATGATTAGAATGATAACTTAAGAATGCATACTTGTCTTTGAGCCAAGTGAAAAGAATTTCAATTGCAATATTTCTTTAGCGTGTAATGAATAACACTCGGGAATACGAGTAATGAAAATTCATTTATCAGCCGTATAAAGTCCGTATTCTCGTCCAAAAATACATCGATGTATTTATGAAATGATGTTTATCGACCCACTTATTGTTGTACAGAGATCAAAGAATAGAAAAGCCAATCGAAGAGGCTGAAAAGTTTCATTTAAACCAATACATATTGTTATACTCGTCTCGTCCCTGTATCTCGGATCTCTCCGCGGATCGAATATTAATATTGGTTAATAAATGATAAGGTGATTCTACGGGTCGATAAAAAATCATTTCCTCATCCGAAGCTAAAAGGAATGAATAAATAAAGAAATAAATAAAGAAATAAGGCAGCTAGTATCTAGGATGGAATATTTTCACCTGTCCAACGCGGAGTCGAGTAGCTGTCAAAGTAGCAGACGACGACTTTGCCCGTAGCGCCGTGATCAGTTTGTCCGTCTGTATCCGGAGAGCGAAAATCTTTGGTAAGATAAAAACCGTATGATTTCTGCATGATTTAAGGGCGTTCATCTCGCTCTTGATTTTAATCTAAACGTATCTAATTCACTGTCAAAGTACTTGGCCGTTGAACAATAAAGTTGCATCGGTTCTATTGCGTAAATTTAATCCAATTTGGAGGTGACCTCGGTGCTCTCAACATAACCTAAAAACTAAACCGTGGTACTGACAGTTCAGCGTCCCGCTCAACGTTACGATACGGACTATGGATCCCTAACATTATATTCTAAACCCCCCCCGTAATGCGAACATTATTCGTTCAAATTATACGCGCATCATCCTATAATTGTTTCCTTCATTACCACCATTGACCTAGTGGATAAAAATTTTTCAACTTTTTAAGTGGCCCAACCCACTTTTGACAAGTGGGCTCTTTCTCTCTCTCGCTCTCTCTCACGCTCTCCCTCTCTCTCGCTGTACTCTGCAAACATCGTGTTTCATACATATGTGCAGCTAGAAGAGCTCATAACAATAGTATGTATTGTTGCCATCCCACATATCGCCTTACATGTCATAACAATCCTTAAAACTATTTTTGCAATCAGATATTCAGTCACATATTTTCATCGTCATTTTGTTATTGTTCATTTTGCACGGTTATTTATCTCGATATTCTCAGCGATACTCTTAAGTTCGTTTTATACTTTTGTTATATAGTATATTATTAATTAAATTGATTATATTTTCTATTTATTATTATACTCATGATTTGTAACAATTTGCGTTTGGTTCAAAAAATAAAAAATCATTCTTTTCATTTGAAAACTAATTTTTGTCTACTTTTTATTTAAAAATATTTAAAAAACCAAAAAAAAAAAACCACCTCTAGTCACCTAAGTTAATTAGTTTGTTGTTGTTTTTTTTCTTCATTTTTCTATGTTCTCGTTGATCAATTAATGGTTAATTGAAAATAACGAAGAGCTCTATTTTTAGTTAATTTCTGTATATATTTGTTGATTTTCCTTGACAGAATTGATATTATTTCACTTCGATCAATTGTTGTCTGTGTCTATTCAATCATTTCAATTCTTTAGAATAAAAGGGTATCTAATTTAAAACTAGTATGCGATGCTGTGCTAAGACATTGGCACGCGATATTACTGTGGATCGACGAGAGTTTGGAGAAGGAAAAATAACACAGAAACAAAATATAAGATGAACAGTCTGGCGTTCAGTTTGGCCGAAACGCTAATACCGTCTACCTACGTACAACAAGGACTGAATGCTAAAAAGACGAGGGAAAATCTGATCAGGCATTTCATCGAACACGTGAGTTCAATTGTCTTTCAGTTAACTCGCCTTTGAATAGGATATATCGAATTTCAAGTCTAATCAATATTCAGAGTTGTAACGATCCTTCTTTCAGATCTGTTTTTATGTATTCTTCATTGCTTTTTTTGTGTACAGCGAAAATGGCCGGAAGAGGGATGGGACGACGCGACAATAGAAGCCTTTTTCTCTGACCTATCGCAAATGGACAGCAATAATTTTCCATCCAACTGCAGTGTCGGCGAAAGAGAGGCAAGAATCGTCTCCAACATGGTTGCACGCAGGCATTTCAGAATGGGTCATGGAATAGGGAGGTCCGGAGACTTGGAGGAGGTTCAACCCAAAGCAGCCGGGAGTAGTCTGATGTATAAGTTGACCAACGCGCTTGTTTTGGACGTCATAAGATACATGGGTAAAAATTTTGACTTGCTGGACTTGGAATACTCGCATCGAGCTACCAAATGCATATTTTCATCAATCTCAGTTCTATTCTTCTTTCTGACTAGCTAAACCTGAAGTAAAACTGAAAAGAGCTTGATAAAAATCTACAACTTTCATATTCCAGGGGTCAAGAGCATAGCGGGTTGTTTCGTATCACCCATGGCAACTGGCATGAGTTTGGTGCTTTGTATGTTGACTTTGAAGCAAGATAGGCCAAGAGCAAAGTACGTTTTGTGGCCACGGATCGATCAAAAGTCAAGTTTCAAGTCAATAGTAACAGCTGGTTTGGAGCCAGTCGTAGTAGAGATGCAAATAGTTGGAGACGAGTTGAAAACCGACATGCAGAGGCTGGAGGCACAGATGGCTGCCCTTGGGGAAAGTGTCGCCTGCGTTCTTACTACCACCAGCTGCTTTGCCCCTCGAGCTTGCGATTCTATCGATTTAATTGCTGCTCTTTGCACACAGTACAATATTCCCCATTTAGTAAACAACGCTTACGGGTGAGGAGGAATAATTTGTTTGATAAATTCCTCATCCATTCATCTGCTAATAATTTTTTTCGTACAGATTACAGAGTACAAGATGCATGCATCTCATTCAAGAAGCTTCGCGAAAGGGTCGAGTCGATGCGTTTGTCCAGAGCACAGACAAAAACTTTTTGGTGCCGGTAGGAGGGGCGGTGATTGGATCCTTCGACAAAAATCTCCTCGATAGAATTTCAAAGATGTATCCAGGGCGGGCAAACGCGAGTTCTACGATGGACGTATTGATAACTTTATTGGGCCTCGGAATGGCTGGGTATAAGCAGCTAATCACGCAACGTAAGGAGACCTACTCCTACTTGAAAGAAGAGTTGGGAAAGTTGGCTTCAAGGCACGGAGAGCGGCTTTTAGATACAAAGGGAAATCCCATATCGATGGGAATGACGCTACAGTCTCTGAGCCACCAACACGACAATAAACAAGTGACGATGTTGGGTTCGATGTTGTTTTTACGAAACGTTAGCGGAACTAGAGTAATTACTACGACAGATTCAAAGCACATTGTTTCACACAAGTTTGAAGGTATAAATTGTAACTTGTCTCCTCAATTCTCCATGTAATGTAAGACAAAACCTTTGATACTTGACTTTTAATCAGGCTGGGGAGCGCACAACAGCAACTACCCGGTTCCCTATTTAACAGCAGCCGCAGCTCTTGGAATGAAGAGATCTGACGTCGACTCATTTGTACAACGCCTTGACAAGGCTTTGACCAAAGTTAGACGACGCTCGGCTCCGGCTACGCCGACAGCTTCTCTTGCTGGCTCCAGTATCAATGGAGATACCGGGGGCGCAGGAGGACCCGGCGAATCAAGCACGGCGTCGACCAGCCGAGCCAGCAGCAAAGACAGTTTGAGAAAGTGAACCGTGATCAACGCGACCGGTCAGTCCAACCAGCACATTAACATGTAAGTGTAATCACTCGTGATAATTGACTTCACGTGTCTCAAAGATATTCATTATTGTATAATATCTCTTGTAAATAGGCAAAAGCATTGAAAACCCTTGTTCCTTTTTTATGTAAAATTGATCATTGGGTCGAGCGTTGACTTCAGATTCAAAGAATGAATTTATGAAACAGAGTAATGTCTTGTTAATGACTTGAATTTTTGTCTATTTATAAAAGAGAGTTGAAAACAATTGAGAAATAACAAGAAAAGAAGTAATATTTTAGAGACACGTGTCTTCTGAATGCGCTGGTTTGTCTGTTCGATTGCGTTGAGAAATCGTTCGTTCGTTGTAAGTTGAAGAAAAGAAAAAGAAAAGAAACTAAAGATCTGAAATTAATCGTACTGATAAGTGGTCATTTGAAAAGCTTTACACAATCAGCGTTAATTTATTCCTCAAAGCACCTAGCTTCCTATTCTTCATTATTGTTAGCTGCGGTTCTTTTCATAATATCATAATACACATAATTAACTTTAAAAAAACTGTGACCATTTCTTAGTCGGTAAATTTATACTAAGCAATACTTGCTGGTTTAGATATATAATTTAAGGAAAACTATTGCAGATCATATTCTGGGTATGAGATTAAAAACTATTGTAGATATCTGTCCGTGCAGCTAGCACTAAAATATCCAAAGACATTACACGTCTCAACCTAGTCGAGAATACAGGGTGTTTATTAGAGAAGCGTTGTTAAGAGATAAACTGGTTTTATTTTCCGACAACGATTTAAACCTTTTTCTCATATTTTTGCTTCCTGTTGTTAATCAATTTTCAGATTCATTGTAATTTGACTTTGTCCAGAATAAATATAGTACTGTCTCAACTATATCAGATGTTTCAAGACTATGCGATAAAACCATTTTACTTCTTTACGCTTGTTAGTTTCTCGACCCTGTATTGAAATAGAGAGTTGAATGCTGTTAATAGTCAGAACCGGGTTTAAATTGGCATTTAAATATTGAGTTGTCGTATAATTTCGGTCTGAAAGTTCCAAATTACGAATGACAAATTATTTAGTATCATTTCCATTACCCTCGTCGCCATAAGTACAAGAACAAAAAAGAAAAGAAAAGAAAGAAAAAAACAATGTTATTTTTCAACGATATTGTAACTGAATCAATCAACCATTTCTAGTTGTAGAATCTGTAAACAGATTGACAAGCCCCGATCGATCGTCTATATGAATTTAATCTTTCATTATGTGTATAATTAATTATACAATAAACATACATTAATTTTCCTACTTTTTACAACAAAACAAAACAAATAAAAGATTAAAATAACTGCCGCTACAGCTGGTAGTTGTTGCATAAACTGCTCTATTGATCTGTTGTATGTAAGACCGAATAAGATAATAATTATACGAAAGATGTTACTAATTGCGAATATTTAGGTTCGTCAAAAGATTTTGCTCCGATATACAATATGTATGATGCATAATGAAAAAGCAATGACTTTAAATGCGTATTGTCTGAAATTTCTTCGATTTTTGTTGTTGTTGGGAGAAAAGATTGGAGCTTATCGTTTGAAGTCCCTTAGTCGCAAATTATTTAGCAAGAAAAGTAATTTAACAAGTAGATAATAATTATTATAACGCACTATGAATACGAACACACAACTACATCACGTAAGGATAGTAATTAGGCAGTAGCTTGTAGCACGATTTTAAAATAACACGTCGAAACACATAAGTTAATTCTTTTTCTATCTTTCTTTTTATTCTTTTTATCTTTCTTTCTGTACTTGCATAAAAAAAACCGCATGAATTAGCGTGAGACAGAGATTAATGTGAAGACGCGCTCCGTTCATGCTTGGCTTTGTCCGAATTTGACACAGTCGCGAGTACCTTTGACAGAGAGTTAAAATGGATCGAGAATAGTCAAATAATATGCATTTCATAATTAGTTATAGTGAGAGACTTGTTAGAAACCAGTTTGTCAATTGCTTGTTTGAACTATTGAAGAATTCTGTTGAGAATCCTTTGACCTAATTGAAATGCCCAAAAGAAATTGGAAAATTTTGTAAACAGCATTCGACGAACTGTTTGTATCTAGTTATTGAATTTGTTATTTATAAAAAAAAAAAAAAAAAAAATTATATTACATATTGTTAGACATCGATGCTAATTAAATCATATATTAAGAAACCAAAGAAAAAAAAGAAAGGAAAAAAAAAACAAAAAAGAAAAAAAAAAAGAAATAAAAAATACTCATTAGGTGACATTGGCTCTGAGTTTTATTAATTAATAGAGAAATGAAAAAACGTTACTCAGAATAATGCCCACGCTTTGCGTAATAATTATTAATAAACTAATTATTAAATATAACTTGCGTAGTTTATATGCTATAGCCAAAGTTTAAATAATTGTTTGTTGAAAAGTTATACTGCGAATGATAATTTTCCTATAAGCGTTGAGGATGAGAAGAAGAAAGTTTATCATATCATCCAGAGAGAGAGAGAGCGAGAGAGAGAGAAAGAGAGAGACAGAGAAAAATATTAATGAGAGTTAAATGATAAATTTCAGAAATTTTGCTTGAAAATAATACGAATCTTGATACTCTGTTCATATAATTAGTGATTTAAAATAATTTTCAGCGCTAATGTTTACTTATCTAATCTCGCATATATATATTTAAAAAAAAAAAAAAAAAAAAAAAACTAAGATATTATAATAATGTTATCAATTATTTATTAAATAAATAGTAAGTATAATCGAAGACTTTAATATAGGTGTCGCAATAAACACCAGATACATTCCTATGTAAATAATATATTTTACTTTTCCATTATCTATTTATTTCGAAAATTTGTTATTATATTTCGACAAATCATTATTTACCCGCATCGCAATACGCTATATACAACGATGTTTCAATCGACCTAATTTCATTGCACAATAATACCGTATACGTTTTTATAATCATTATAGAAATAGTCTTACTTATTATAATGCAAGTTTTACTTGAATGTTAAAACTTTAAAGCTTCTATATATTCTTTCCTAATATTATATGATTAGCAAATTTTTTTTCCTTTTTTATATACCGCGTAATAAAAAATAATAGCAAACAATTCAATGTATACTAATCATTTGAATTTAAATTTCAAGCTTCTCACCACGCTACACCCAAACAAAATTCGAATCTCTTTATCTAATTCTTCGCCGCTAAATATATTTGTATTCAAATTTTATTTATAGTTCAATACACAGGATGACTTTTCCCCCCCTGGAATGAATAATCTAATAGAATAAAACTCGAGACTCTATTGAATCGATAAGAAAAGGGAAAAGAAAAAAAAAAAAAAAAAAAAACGATCTGAATGATTATAACTCGTTATACCTATACAGTTATAACAATAAGAGGGAAGATTTATCCTCTGTATACATAACTGTATGTATCATGTATTTGCGATATTGTACATACACATAGTATACATTGTTTCAACGATCTTTTTAAACATTTAAATGTAAGATTATTGTGTAAGATGGTCCCTTACGCATAAGCACAAAGCACATTCACTCATTACGCGTGTACATTTATATACTATAATAATAATAATAATAATAATAATAATAATAATAATAATAATAATAATAATAATAATAATAATAATAATAATAATGTATTATTACGTGAGAGAAATAATAATAATAATATTAATAATAATAATAATAATAATAATAATAATGATGATGATGATGATGAATAGTAATAATTTATTTGAAAAAGTCAAGAAAACGAGAATGTACGAGCTCTTCCCCCCGAAATATTAAATTACTGTGTAAAATCTAGTGCTTTATTTGTAACATACACAAATATTGGATAAATAAAATATAGAGAGAAATGTTAAATAAAGTGTATTACTTCTACGACCCCAATCACTGTCTCCACTTCCTTGATTCACGTTTATTCTATTTTAAAATTATACAATTTATGCGTGCTATTATAATTTGATCAGATTTGAACAAGACACGAATTGGCGCGTTTTCGCCCGACACTAGGCAACTGAACATACACATTTACGACAATGGCTGTATGATACAAATCGGTGTGGTGTCGTTGCCACTACGTGGCTTGGACCAGCAGAAGACTTGAGACTGGGACGTGTATACCGAATTAAATCCGTATTTTGATAAGAATAAAAAAAGTATGTAATAAAGATAAATACAGAGCAAAGAAGGGTGTGGGCAGAGAGCGACGTAAGTATTCAGATATCAAAATCCCGGTTATGAATAATTATTTATCGTAATATAGGTATCACGCGTTATTTCGTCTATCTATTATTAAACCGTGTAGAATTGTCAACAAGAAATTAATTTTTCAACAAAGAAAAAAACGAAAAGAAAGCATCAATTAAAACTCATCTCCATGCGGTTCTATATACGCCACATTTTTGCAGGTCACAATGGCTCGCGTTAAGAATCAAGAAAGGCTGGCTAAACCTAAGCCCAAATCGCCTAGCGTTGGCGAACCAAAGAAAGAATATTCTAAAAAAATTCCAATGCTCAACACGGTCCTAGCCGCTACCTGTATCGCTATAGCGGCTTGGTTCAGCTACAAGGGTTACTTGGAAACTCGAGTCAATACGCCATTCGATACGGAAAAGGTGATATAACATTCTTATAATAACAATGACGAGAAAAAGAATTCATTCATTCATTCATTCATTCATTCACGCTTCCCAATTCTCTCAGCTCGTCACCGAAACTGGACTCGATGTGCCTGACCGATACTGGGGAACCTACAGGTCTGGGGTTTACTTTGGACTGAAAACCAGAGACCCTTATTCTCTGGTTACTGGATTGATGTGGTATTTTCCACAACATCTGAGGCAGGGAGGAGAGGGGTTTAGACATTGGTGCGAACAAGGGGATAGATTGGATAGGTAACTAGCTATTCTTGTTTAAATAAACCCATTATTTGATATAAATCAATCTTTTCTGAAGGAAGTTAGCTCTGATCAACGTAATTCCTCTTTGCATTAGTGGCTTTTGTATCTTCCCAAAATGAAATACCCTTTAATTCTTTAAAATTTTTAAACTTTAGATACGCCTGGCTGGAGCATGACGGTAAAAACTTTGGGGTACAGGAGCTGGTCGACGGTTCAGCGTTGATAAAAACATCATTTGTTAAAAAACTTGGCGGGAGTCATGGCGGGGATTGGACAGCAAGGATCGGAGTTTCGTCAGAGAACAAGGAGAGAGACGGGGAAGAAATCTCACTGCTTTTTTACACGGCTATCGAGGACAAGACTCAAGGTTGGATCAAGCAGGTCATTGGGGGAGACGACAAGCTGACTGGAGTTGAAGGAGACACTGAGGGATTAGGCTCTTTCAAGCTGGACTTGACTCCTATCAATGGGGTAGTCGAGGAGCATTCTTTCCTCGTAACTACAGCCCCGGGTCTTCACTTATTGAAAGAAACTGTTCTACACAATTTGAGATTAGCTTCTCAGAAGGGAAGCGCCAAGAAGCACATAGTTTTGGGTGGAGAACAGCTGCCGTTAACTACAGAGGGAAAAGAGACTAAGCCAAATTTAATAGTCACTCAAATAACAGCAAAAATTCCGTTCGAATTCGAGGTGGCATTTGAATCTGGGAGTTTTATAGACCGCGGTGAAAAACTCGGGGGTAAAAAGTACGACACAGAGTTGGAAATTCACAGAGCACAGTTCGACAATAAATTCGAGAGTATTTTCAAGCTGAAATCTAAAGGTTTCAAAGATGACGAGATAAAATTCGCCAAAATCGCCTTCTCTAACATGATAGGATCCGTCGGATACTTTTATGGGAGCTCACAAGTCCAGAGCGAGTACACCAAGGGCCCGGTTCCCTACTGGAAAGGGCCTCTATACACCGGAGTACCAAGCCGCAGCTTTTTCCCTCGAGGTTTTCTGTGGGACGAAGGATTTCACGGGCTGTTAATCTCTGCTTGGGACTTGGACATTGAATTAGACATAATTTCCCACTGGTTTGACTTTATGAATGTGGAGGGTTGGATACCTAGGGAAATGATTCTTGGTCAAGAGGCGCTGGCCAAAGTGCCAGAGGAGTTTGTAACTCAAGTCAATACAAATGCAAATCCGCCGACCTTTTTCCTCACTCTACAATCGATCTTGAAACAAAGTGACGGAGAATTGAGCGAGAAGCATATCCGGGCTCTAGAGAAATTGTACCCAAGATTACAGATCTGGTTCGACTGGTTCAACACAACGCAGACTGGAGATTTGCCTGGGACTTATAGATGGCGAGGGAGAGATCCGACTGCGATTCGCGAACTTAATCCTAAGACTTTGACCTCTGGGCTTGACGACTACCCCAGAGCCTCCCACCCAAACCTTGACGAACGCCATGTAGATTTGAGATGCTGGATAGCTTTTGCAGCGAATGTATTATCGCAGATATCAGAGGTCCTAAAGAGACCGGGATGCAAATATTTGGATACTTTCAACTACCTGTCCGACAATGAGCTGCTAAATAAACTGCATTGGTCACCAGGGGCGCAACGCTACGCCGACTTTGGTTTACACACTGACAAAGTGGTTCTGCGTAGACCTAAACCTCCGCCAAGATCGCATGCGCCTACTTCAGAAATGGTCAGAGTGGTATTGGAAGACCCGACTTTACGCTATGTCGATACAACCTTTGGCTACGTTTCTTTGTTCCCTTTTATCCTGCATTTGATAGAGCCGAATTCTCAACAGTTGGAAAAGACCTTGGACGATTTAATGGATAAAGAATTGCTCTGGACAAACTACGGGCTTAGATCACTCGCAAAAAATGCTCCTCTTTATATGGCGAGGAATACAGAACACGATCCTCCCTACTGGCGTGGAGCGATATGGATGAATATCAATTATCTCGTGGTCAGAGCTTTGCATCATTATTCAAAGTACGAAGGACCTTCGCAGACTAAGACGCTCAAAGTTTACCGTGAATTGAGACAAAATTTAATAACGAATGTTATATCTCAGTACAAACGTTCTGGCTATATGTGGGAAAACTATGGGGATATTCATGGCGAGGGAAAAGGGAGCCATCCCTTTTCAGGATGGACATCCTTGACCGTTTTACTAATGGCAGAATTGTACTAATACATTATGTTATACAATATCGGTCAGTTGTTACGTAAACCAAAATGCATCATAAGACTTCTAAAGAGTTAGTGAATAAATCAAACTGTATATCGCGAGAAAAATTCAAAATTGCGATGAGTAATTGATAAAATTGATTAATTAGTAAGTACCTCGGATAGAATATTGTTCAATCAATTGATTAGACGAATAATGAAAATTAGGTATATTAAGAGACATTGCGCTATGTTAAACGCATCAGTTATTGAGAACCAACGTAATATAACGTTCTTTTGAATAGTATGTACTACAACAATAGATGTTAATATCAACAATCTTTGCCCAGGCACACATACTTCCTTTGAATCTTTTCTGTCTTTGAATACATGTAGTTCTGTACACGTCGATCGTATAATCATTGAATTGTTTGTCATTTTAGAAACCCCAATTTTATGTAACAATGAGAGCGCATTGTTGAAGCCTTGTCTTTACGAACCTTTTTAAATGATATACTATAATCTTGTATCTTGTATATATACCTATATATAAAGAAAATGAAAAAGAAAAAGATAAAGTGAGTCCCTCTAAAGAATCCTGGCTGTGAGTCGTTGAACTTTCTACATACTATGATAGTAATACGCCGATAAATTTCACACTATTCTTACTCTACTCTTGTAATATGTTATACTATCCCGTTGTAATAAAATTCTTATTTTTCAAAATACGACCTCTACTCGATTCTCCTGACTTTAAATTATCGCCTAAATCGTGATAATAATTAATAATTACTGTCTTAAAAACTTACCCTTTCGAATTGCGGCGACGAATAAGAAGTCGAACATCGATTTCCGAGCTCTCGTCTCGAACGCGGATGGAGGTGAACGCGACTCGAGAGAATTTCGATAGACAGATTCTGGCAGCGATAAATTGCTTCCTTCACAGCCCACCTGAAAAAAGGTGTGCGACAGTGAGGCTAAATTCTATCGTGACAGTAATTTAGACAGTTAAATATCGTCAGATATTGAGATGGAGCCTTACGACGTTATCGTTAATCAACCGGTCGTTATAGACAATGTAAGTGGCCCACGATATTCAGCTAAACATTAAATAAAACCGTTCATATTTCCTATGTGTCAAAATTATATCCGCCATATTGTCGGCTCTGCTTTCGATCGCCTGATATACCTTGCCAAATGATTCACTGCGATGAAATCCCGTTAAACAAAACTGTCAAACGTCATTCGTATATTTAAAATAAAAGAATATTCTCTTTGTTCGATTGACTGCCCTAACCACCTTTCAAAATCAATAAATTATTTTCGTATGCTCGGAACACCTTATCTTAGATTCATGGATTTCGCACGTAAAATCAATATAAACTTTATCGCTAATAATTGTGAAACCATTTTTACAGGGTTCCGGTGTAATAAAGGCAGGTTTCGCGGGTGGCCAGGTACCAAAATGCAGATTTCCGAACTAGTAAGTATAACGCAAAAATCTCATCGATTTAAAGACCAGTTATTCACTTTGAGGTTATCAACGATCGATAAATAATTTACATTAATTTTTTCACGTTTTACAAGTCCGCAACTTCTCTCGAGATTATCAAACCCCCAAATTTTTATTTCCGAATTATTTTCGATAAAACAAACACTGAACTCTATTTCATTGATCTAAAACAGCATCGGCAGGCCGAAACATGTTCGTGTAATGGCAGGGGCTTTGGAAGGGGATTTATTCGTCGGTCCAATAGCCGAGGAACACAGAGGCCTGTTGTCTCTGAGTTACCCGATGGAACATGGCATAGTAACGGACTGGAACGATATGGAAAGAATTTGGTCATACGTATACAGCAAAGACCAGTTAGCAACTTTCAGCGAAGAGCATCCAGTTCTGTTAACCGAGGCACCTTTGAATCCGCGAAAGAATAGGGAAAAGGCTGCGGAAATATTTTTCGAAACATTCAATGTCCCAGCCTTGTTCGTTTCCATGCAGGCTGTACTTAGTTTGTAAGTATGAATTCGTTTTCGAAAATAATTCGAACTTGCATTGACATCAATTATTAATCTAATTGTTTAACTTCATTTTCTACAATTTATTCAACAGATACGCTACCGGTCGAACGACTGGTGTGGTTTTAGACGCCGGGGATGGAGTTACCCATGCCGTTCCGATCTACGAAGGTTTCGCGATGCCCCATAGTATAATGAGGGTCGATATAGCCGGGCGTGACGTCAGCAGATATCTTAGACTCCTTCTGCGCAAGGAGGGAATTAATTTCAAGACAACAGCGGAGTTTGAAATAGTTAGGACTATTAAAGAGAGGTCTTGCTACCTGGCGAGCAATCCTCAAAAGGAGGAGACCGTAGAGACGGAGAAATTTCAGTACACTTTACCAGATGGGAGTAATCTAGAGGTATAAACAGAAACTTTGAGATGTAATTTATCTAATCAACTAAAGCACGAGTTATTCTATTTTGTTTAAAATTGTTTTCCCTTTTCAATAGATCGGACCGGCTAGATTCAGGGCTCCAGAGGTACTATTCAGACCAGATCTTGTGGGCGAGGAGTGTGAGGGACTTCACGAAGTTTTAATGTATTCTATTCAAAAGTCTGATTTGGATTTGAGGAAAGTTCTTTATCAGAATATCGTACTGTCCGGTGGCTCGACACTTTTCCGAGTAAGAATCACTGTCCAGACAATCATTAGATAAATTTAAGATGCTTGATAAACTAGATAAACTAAATCGAAACACTTTGATTTTCCAGGGATTTGGAGACAGATTATTATCGGAAATTCGGAAATTGGCACCAAAGGACATTAAAATCAGGGTGAGTGATCGAGTGTTGAATGAGTGATTGATCTGCTTTTGAAAAATTAATGTAAAATTAATTTTTGTTCGTTAGATATCAGCGCCACAGGAACGACTGTATAGTACCTGGATAGGGGGATCGATTTTGGCGTCTTTGGACACGTTTAAAAAGATGTGGGTGAGCAAGAGGGAGTACGATGAAGAAGGGAGTAGAGCAATTCACCGTAAAACGTTTTGAGCCGTAATTTTGAATTGAGTGAATGATTTGATTTGATATTTACGGACAAAATAAAAATAAAAATAAAAACATTAGGCACAGCAAAAATAAATCATGCGATACAGTGACGAGTTTCGGAGTCAAATTTATCGCGCGTACTGGCATTATCAATTACATATACCGAAAAAAAAGAGAAACGCTGCTTTATACACTTCATTTTTACACATTACTCGTATTCACTTCGTCAAATCAATCTAAGAGAGTACAGAGTGGCGACCGGGCAGAAGATGGATTAGGTAGCGAACAATTACAATATTAAATCCAATTAATCATTAGAACTCTCCGATATAAATACTAACCCACGTCTTTTTTTTTCTTTTTTTCTTTTCAACTATAGAATTAATTCTACGAATCTATATTACAGGCTTATAAATTATAACACAACATGTATTGCACCGATTTAGATTCTTGTTTTTTTTTTTTTTTTTTCTTTTTTTTTTTCTATCAAAGCAATGGTAAAGATTTGTACAATGTATTTAGAGTAGGCAGATCTGAGAAGTTTAATTTTTTCTTATATCTTCTGGTTCACTCCAAAAATTAAAAATAAGGAAATACTTACTTGTGTACTGCTTGAACAATTTTGATGTGAGAAAGAAAAAAGAAGAAAAAACGCGTAAAAAAAAAACAAAAAAAACAGACACGATTAAGTATTTAGGTGTTTAAAAGCAGTAGGAATTTTTTGCAAACTATTTGTAAATATGTATACGCTTTCGTAAAATAAAATTGGAAAATCTTGTATAAAAAAAATGAAAAAAACAAAAAATTAAATAAAAAGATAAAGTTAACAAATAAAACAAAGAAATGGCTTTTGCACTGCGTTATAAATTATTAATATACTTATTTTTTTGTTAAATTCACGTTCGATATTGAAAACTTAGATTTTTCGTTGTCTACAAGTAACTGTGATATGCAGGCAGAAGGAAAACTTTAGGATTGAAGTAAAGTGTGTGCGTGTGTGAAAAAGAACAAAATGATACTACCATAGTTTGAAAAAATTAGGATCCAAACGTTGATTTGACATTAATTTAAAACAAGAATCATTGTGATTATAGCATAAAAGAAAAAAAAAAATACCAGAAACAAAAAACAAGGTGAAATTCATGTTGATTATTGTTGCGTTACGCTTGGGTCCTGAAAATTTAAGAAAAAGAAAAAGACACTACTCTAGACTCTTTAGAATGATTTTTTGCGGTGCAAATATAATATAAGTACTAAAACCGAAACTAACAAGAAAGAGAAACAGTGCCGCGAAGAAGCTATAAGACGCATAAATAAGATAAGCACTACTCAGCAGCTTTCATCTGAATAATTATAATTTAATTGAATAATTATTGAATAATTTTATCTTTAATATTTATACTGTGTACTGTTTCATTTAATATTAACTACTATTTATATTAAAAATAAAGAAACTACATCGGAAAAAACAAAAGTAAAAGTGTCCTCGTCTTTTTCATGTCCACATATATAAATTCTCTTAGTTTAACGAAAAGAGAAGAGGAAAAAAATGAAACGGGATCTTTTCTCATCTTCACTTCAAATATTGAATACTTATCGAGTAGTAATCGTAAGATTAAATATATTTGACCATTAAGAAAAACCGTAGAGGTTTTACGGGTTTTATTGTGGTACATAAATTGGTAAATGTATTACGGTTTACGATGTTTCCATAGCCGCAGTTGTATCCTCAGTATATTTTCCCTTATCTTTGCCAAGAGCAGCCAGACGTCCCTTGCTCCTTCTGTCAATGATCTTTTTTCGATCTTTGTCCATCTTGAGCTTAACGATCACAGTCTGCAAAGTCCAGGAATAATTAATCAATCGTTTTCACACCCAACAAAAATTTATGAAAAGACTCTATCTTAGAGAAAAGATTTTTAATCAGTGCCAACTTCTCTCCATCGAATAGACCGGGTTAAATAAAGACTCCGACAAATAGGAGAACCCTAAAAGTCTCGGTCATGAATAAAACCGTTTGTCCAATTCTACGTGAATGGTTTATTTCATCATTTTAAATATTTCTTATAAATTTTCTCTCGACTTTTCATCATTTGTTAAGAAAACAAATATCTCTTCTCTCGTCTTACCTTCGACGGATCGATACCGACGTAGACGCTTGCTCCGTTAGCCTTTTCTCTCTGGATTCTTTCGACGTAAACGACGAATTTCTTTCTGTAGACTTGGACTACCTTGCCAACCTGCTGGCCCTTGTAGTGGCCACGTACAACCTGTTTATGGATTAGAAGAAAAAAAAAATATAGCAAAATCCATAATTTGAAAATTAGATCAACAAAAATCTAACGATTTGTTAATTAGTTAGAATCAGTGCCAATTTGTCTGCATGATGAAAACCGGACAATATTATCGATCCACAATTCAAGAGAACCTTGAAAGTATTTCGAAAAATAAATGTCGTTTGTTCTCATCGTCTGTGAATGGTTTGGTTCATCATTTTGTTATAAAAATTAACGAGAAGAAAATCGAAGACGAAGAAAGATGAAAAAATTAGATTTAGAGGTTAGGTTAGGTTATGTTGTTACCTGTACTTCGTCGTCTTTGCGAATGGGCATTGATCTAACATTGTACTTTTGTCTAAGTTCCTTGGACAAGGGTGCGCTCATTAGGCGTCTCCTGATGTGAGAAGGAGCGGTGAAATGTCGTTTGCGATTTTTCCTACGCGAGGAGGATACCAAGCTGTTAAACTTCATATCTGCGAATTACTGTCTCGTATTCTCCTGCAGAGAAACAGAAAAAAACCAATTATTCAAGTCTCGTACCTTGGATTATCTCGTCGCGGAATTTAATGACCGCATCGACTTGCATTTCGCGATGAAAAACTGGTGTTGACGATGCAAAGAAAAGCAGGCAATAAAGGAAGTGAAATTGTTGTCTGGGCGAAACAAACATCTCGCATGGAGACGGTGTCCCCCTGTCATTAATGTTTGGGTTTAACTTCAACGAACAAAAACTATCGAGGGAATGAAAATCCGGCCATTATATGACCCGTAATATATCGCGGTATGATATTATTCCAGGTTTTTCATTAACAAACACTTCCCCGTCGCAGATGTGAGCAGATATTATTTACTGAACACTCACCGAGAACAGCAGAGTACCGCGACATTAACCGGAAGAAGTTTGCTAGCCGGAAACTTCGACTGTTTCAATCGAGAGGCGAGGAAAATCGAACTTCGATTAATCGAGAGGAGTTATGGCGACGCGCGCAAATTTGAACTCATTCAAACGCGATGACGAAGCTTATGGCGTTTTTCCGTGGCAAAACTGGTGCGCACTGAGCTATCTCCGTCTCCTTTCGAAGTGAGGGTTGGAATAAGATGAGAGTACACTCAGTGCTGCTCAGTGCGTACCAGTGCAGGCCACGGGAAGACGCCATTAGACGCGTTTTACAGGTCACGAGGGACGGGTTTAGCGCCGACTTACGCAAAATATGAGCCATAATGTAATACAACTATGTAAATGGTCGCTATTATTCGCGTTCGATGGATAGTCATTCGTGTCGATAACATAATCTACATACCCATAAAGTAAACGTTAAATGATAAAGCGTTTTTTGAAGAGGTCGTAGACATTCGGGTTCTGACGTATATATGACGGTCGTATTTGCGTTGAGGCTTTAGTGTCGACACGATATGCCACGCGGCTTCTCTCTTATTCTCTGATAAACGATTTCCTCAACTCCTTGACAATTTCTAGCTCATAGCTGTCTATCATTACTTCAAGCAACCGCGGGGGAGCTAAATATCCGATAATGAATAGAGTGCAATGTCTCGTTCGGAAGGTAAACGCATTTTCCAACATATGTGTGGAGATTATCAATTACCTAATTCTATGCAAATTATTTATTCCAACAGACTTTAGTCTACCGCCGAAAACTAATCGATTACTCGCCTATTTATATTAATTGGTAATTATTTACCACAATTATCATCCAGTTGCCGAAGAGATTCATAGATGGAAAAAAGTTCCACAAATCTGCTCCATTCTCACGGGCGAATACTCGTCCTCTGACGGAATTTACGGACCACGAATTGATGATGAAGGAAACCGGTGAGTATCTCGAATCTGTAATTGAAAACGAAAAATAAATTGGAGAAATGAAAAATGGAACGAATATTTTACGACTGATTATCTTTCGTAATACACCATAGTTGCTAAATTGGCCAAAGATGAAATTGCACCACTTGTAAAAAAGATGGAGAAGGATGGAAAACTCGACAAAGACGTACTGCAGTCTCTGTTCCAGAATGGAGTAACTTTATTACAATTCATTCTCGTTATAGTTTGAATTATTGAGATAGTCGATTGATTGTCTTCTTTCTTTTTTTTATCTAGCTAATGGGCATCGAAATTCCCGAAGAATACGGCGGAACTGGAAGCAATTTTATGACGACTATACTGACGATCGAGGAGGTAGCTAAGGTCGACAGTTCCGTAGCTGTTCTGGTTGATATTCAAAACACACTAGTCAATTCGTTGATAATTAAATTAGGGAACGAAGAGCAGAAGGCAAATTATTTGCCGAAACTTGCACAGAATTACGTGAGTTATTCGTATCTTATTTATTAAAGAGTAATAGCAGATAGTCCATGTAACTAAAAATTGATTACCGAAACGGAAGGACGATATTCAACTCGTTCAGGATTGAATTTCGAAGTTTCACTTGTAGAATCAATTAATGTATCCAATTAACGGTATGAATAATCGATAGCAAATATTATTCTTTTTGTTTCAGCCAGGTAGCTTTTGCCTAACAGAACAATCGGCGGGATCAGACGCGTTTTCATTAAAGACTGAGGCCAAGAAAGATGGCTCTGACTATGTTATTAATGGGACTAAAATGTGGATTTCCAACTCTGACATAGCAAAAGTATTCCTGGTCTTTGCAAATGCCGATCCATCAGCAGTAAGTTTTTCAATTATAATTTGGCATACATTGTGAGGTGATGATCTTCTGCAGAGAGAATCAGGGACCGTGATCTTCAATTCTAGGGATACCGTGGCATCACAACATTTCTAGTTGATCGAGATACACCAGGGCTGACTGTGGCCAAGCCAGAGGACAAAATGGGCATCAAAGCTTCAGGAACGTGCATGGTACACTTTGACAATGTCAGGGTAAGTTTAGCCAGGTAAAATCCAGCCAGGAACCTGTTTGTTAGGGCAGAGTGATATGATTAATGAATGCACATTTGTCAAGGTACCGGAAACCAACATATTGGGAGAGTTTGGTCACGGGTACAAATACGCAGCTGGTTTTCTTAACGAGGGGAGAGTCGGAATTGGTGCTCAAATGATTGGGATAGCTCAGGGGTGTCTGGATGCAACGATACCTTATACTTTAGAAAGGAAGCAATTTGGCCAGGATATATTTTCATTCCAGGTTCGTCAAGTCATTGAAGTTTAATTTCTTCCAACTTTTTCTTTCTACATTCATTAAATTCATACCTGCTAAGTCATAATATTCATTTTTTCTAATTATAGTCCATGCAGCATCAGATTGCTCAAGCGGTAACTGATCTCGAATGCGCTAGATTGCTGGTTTACAATGCCGCACGTCTGGTGGAGGCCAAGAAACCCTTCGTCAAGGAGGCTGCGATGGCAAAGCTGGTCGCATCTGGTGAGAAATTTTAAATAAGTAAAGTTGTTTGACTGGTTTGCGATAGTGAGAAATATTTCTAATGACAAATCTTTGAATTTCAGAAACTGCATTAAAGGTAACTGCAAAGTGTATCGATTTTATGGGAGGAGTTGGATTCACCACAGACTTCCCGCAGGAGAAGTACTTCAGAGATTGTAAAATCGGTACAATTTATGAAGGAACAAGCAACATGCAGTTGTCTACGATAGCTAAAGCAATACGCCAACAATATTCTTGAGAATAGGCATAAAATTTGAGACGAAAGAGTTTTTAACTTCATATGAAATAACGCATTTACATCATACATAGTACTGAAAATTAACATCTCATTGCAGTATATATTTAAAAAAAATTGTATTAAGTTTGAATAAAAAGTTTGCATTTTATAAAATATATCTGAAATATATTTATTGAGATTGAAACCAAGGCATTATAGTTTATGATAAAGCGAACCGAAAATACCTATTAGAAATGAATCGCTTCTTCGTAATTTATTCCGAATCGAATTATCTAATACCTGACGAATTGAATTCAACTGATTAACTTGAGTTTATTGACTAGGCGCATCGAGAAGCTTTACGATAATTAATAACTCAAAGCCCGTTATCTGCACCGTGGTATGTACAGTATACGTTGTTTATTTCATTTCAAATAAAGCCAGGCATATATATTACGTAAACGGTAACTGATAAGACGTTTCGTGATAAAGTCGGCATTCGGATGGCGATGTAAACACGATGTTTGTGTTTGTGTACGTAGATCGTTAAAGCCTTGATATGCCGCGGAGCGAGTCAGTGTAGAGAAAAATTGAGAATATGCGAACGCCTTTTTCTTATTAGGCAATAACCTGTTCCCTACTCTCGTCGATTGGCGCGGAATCAGCAACAGTGGATCTCAGATCTCTTCAGTATTACTTCAGCAGTCGCGATTTGCTATTCGTACCGGTCGCATAGGAGCTAAATATCCGATAATGAATTCAGTGAGATGTCTCGTCCGAAAGGTAAACACGTTTCCCAACATATGTGTAGATCGTTAATCACTTAATCCTATGCAAATTATCTACTCTTAAGAGACTTTAGTCTATCGTAGAAAACTAATCAATTACTCGCCTATTTATATATTAATTGCTAATTATTCATCCCGATTATTATCCAGTTGCCGAGGAGATTCATAGATGGAAGAAAGTTCCACAAATCTGCTCCATTCTCCCAGGCGAATCCTCGTCCTCTCACGGAATTTACGGACGACGAATTGATGATGAAGGAAACCGGTGAGTGTCTCGAATCTGTAATTAAAAATGAAGAAATAACTTAATGCTCTGGAATTCGTAAAGTATACACAGTTGGTGTGTATACTTATACTTATATTATACAATCTCACACTATACATGTGTGTATGTAGCGTAGATTGTACATTAATATTTGATTCACGTAAAAGAAGAAAAAAAATGAAATAAAACTTTGTGTAAGTCGAGTGGATAGAAAAACCTTCTGAAACTGACACTCGTGATTTATTATTGCCTTAAGACAATGGAGCAGAACCTAATATATAACGAGCTTATATCACATGTTATCAGCCCTGCTGTATTTATTCAGTCCGGAATAATATTATCTTGTGGAAATACATATCAATCGACGAGAACGTGGAAACAACAGAATAATAACTATAACTCTCATTAGTTTTCTATGCCATATTCAAGTAGCGAAGACTTGAAAGATTAGTAAGAATATATACATTCAAAATTTACGTAACACGGTTGCTGAATTTTTATTCATAAATTCTTGACTCTTTTCCGATTTATCTGCGTGGCACTATACCACGTGATAAGATGTTACAATTGTTTCTTAATTACAGTCGCTAAATTAGCAAAAGATGAGATTCTACCGCTTGTAAAGAAGATGGAAAAAGAAGGAAAGGTCGACGACGGGCTACTGCAAAGTCTATTTCAGAACGGAGTAAGTGAATATAATTTATACCAGTTATAATATAAATTGTTGACGGAGTCAATTGATCGTTGAATTGCGAAAGTGTTCAAAGACACGCGATAATTGTTGCACAATAGTGCCCCCCCCCCCATACTGCTTTATAGTCAGAGATTAATTTCATAACTGTAACTCTGCATGTAATAGATGAATGCGAAACTGGAATACAGATTATTACAATAATAACAATGTTTTTTTTCTCTTTGTCCTAGCTAATGGGTATGGAGATTCCCGAAGAATACGGAGGTACTGGTAGTAATTTTATGACTACAATACTGACGGTCGAAGAAGTGGCTAAGGTCGACGGCGCCGTGGCTGCCCTAGTCGATATTCATAATACTCTGGTCAATTCGTTGATAATTAAAGTCGCGAACGAAGAGCAGAAGGCAAAGTACTTGCCGAATCTTGCACAGAAATACGTGAGTAATGAAGAAAGTAATGCTGATGATAATAATAATCCGTGCTATCAAAGGTCGTAAAATGGAAGTGAGGGTTTTGAAATCACAAGATTTGATATCAGAGGCTTCATTATGTGATGATAAACTTCAGGGTCATAAGAAAAAGATTGTCGAGTTTCATTAGCTGGCCGATAGTCGACCGGTTCAAGATCAAGCCTTCAAAATTTTAATTTCGGATTAATTAAGCTGATTCGAGCAGGGTATCATAAAACATACAGCAGGTATCTCTATTTTTAATTGCAGCCAGGCAGCTTTTGTCTAACGGAACCAGGCGCTGGATCGGACGCGTTTTCGTTGAAGACTGAGGCCAAGAAGGATGGCTCTGAATATGTTATTAATGGGACTAAAATGTGGATTTCTAACTCTGACATAGCGGGAGTATTTCTAGTCTTTGCCAATGCTAATCCATCAGCAGTGAGTTCTTTTATAATGATTTAGCGTACATTTCAATGTGATGCTTTCCTGCAAAAAGCATCCGGGTACCACCATTGATCTTCATCTTCATCTTCATCTTCATCTTCATTTCCAGAAATACCGTGGGATCACGACGTTCTTTGTCGAGAGAGATACGCCAGGGCTGACTGTGGCTAAGCCAGAGGATAAATTGGGCATCAAGGCATCAGGAACGTGTATGGTACACTTTGACAATGTCAGGGTGAGTTTAGCCAGGAAAAAGCAGGAACCTGTTTGTTAGGGCAGAGTGATATGTTTAATGAATGCACATTTGTCAAGGTACCGGAAACCAACATATTGGGAGAGTTTGGTCACGGGTACAAATACGCAGCTGGTTTTCTTAACGAGGGGAGAGTCGGAATTGGTGCTCAAATGATTGGGATAGCTCAGGGGTGTCTGGATGCAACGATACCTTATACTTTAGAAAGGAAGCAATTTGGCCAGGATATATTTTCATTCCAGGTTCGTCAAGTCATTGAAGTTTAATTTCTTCCAACTTTTTCTTTCTACATTCATTAAATTCATACCTGCTAAGTCATAATATTCATTTTTTCTAATTATAGTCCATGCAGCATCAGATTGCTCAAGCGGTAACTGATCTCGAATGCGCTAGATTGCTGGTTTACAATGCTGCACGTCTGGTAGATGCCAAGAAACCGTTCGTCAAGGAGGCTGCGATGGCAAAGCTGGTCGCATCTGGTGAGAAATTTTAAATAAGTAAAGTTGTTTGACTAGTTTGCGATAAGGAGAAATATTTCTAATGACAAATCTTCGAATTTCAGAAACTGCATTAAAGGTAACTGCAAAGTGTATCGATTTTATGGGAGGTGTTGGATTCACCACAGACTTCCCACAGGAGAAGTTCTTCAGGGATTCTAAAATCGGTACTATTTACGAAGGAACAAGTAACATGCAATTGTCCACGATAGCTAAAGCAATACGCCAAGAATATTCTTGAGAGTAGATGTAAGATTTCAAATACGATTTGAACCAATTTTTCCAACAGTTAGAAACAGCCCTAAATTTATTTGATGAAATTCAATGTTTCAGTAAGATAAATATTTTTTACATTGTTGTTGAATAAAAGTTTTATATTCATCAGTTCTGCAGACCGATTTCTCCGCTAAATATACTCCAGCTTATAATAGAATTTACCAGTATGTTCGAATCTTAGCTAATAATCACAAGAAAACCGATTGATCATAGAAGCTATATTAAAAAATCGAAAATATCAACGATAATTGATCGTCGAAATAAGATGAGATATTCTTTTCAGTAATTCTTCCAAATGTTTTTATCAAGTGAGTAATGTCTCAGAACCATTAATCCCACAGAATACTAATATTATAGTGGATTCATGTACACGTACATGAAGCTAAAGGCTGTAAGCCTATTTCGGATCATGGGGCAGCTTGAATCCGACGAGATCAGCCGTTTCTTTGACACTCCTTTCTCCCCTGCCTCCATAGTACTTCCTAATTTCGTTGTACTTCCGTTGGGACTCCAAGTAGTTGAGGTAAGTCCGCCCGAGACACTGAAGCTCCTCCCTGGCCTTGCATAGAACCTCGGAAGTGTCCCTGTGCTTCCGAGATTGCTCCAAGATGTGCTGCACCATTATGTTGTCCTTCATGTTTTTCTCCCTTGCTATGTGGCGAATCTCGCTGATCAGTGATCGCAAAATTTTTAAATTGGCATTCATTTTCACGGGTACCTGTACAAATATTAATAATATGTAAATATGTAAAGTCGAGGCTTTATAATCTCCATTTCTTTATGCATCTAAATTTCTCGTAACGATAAGACTATAAAGAACGCATGACCACTTGTATCATCTAATTTCAATGAATATTCAAGTTTATGAACAGTAAAAATAATCCTAGATTAACCCCAGGCAACTTACACTACTGAATAATGTATTCTACAGAGTCAGTTTTTTAGTAACAGAATTGGCAATGAACTCTATATCTTCTTCGAGATACCTAGGCTCTTCTTTATCCTCCCAAAACGATTTTGGAATAAGTTTAAGCCTTTCTTGAATGAAAATATGTATCGAAGAGTCGTTGAAAGCGTTTTGATAGTGGAAATTGTTAGGCAGTTGGATTTCCTCGACGAATGGTTTTATCCGTAGTATATATTTCGCGTTATTATTTAGTACGTTATTTGTGTGAGATTCTACGATAACGCTAAAGCTATTAGAAAATATAATGCAATTTTTTAAATCGGGACCCCAATTGGCGTAAAGAAAATTATTGGTCAATTGTTTAGGGCAGTGCGGCAAGTATATCAAAGTCGTTGACTCTACTCTGCGCTTTCCTTCTTCGTTATCTTTTATGATTCTGCAATCTATGGATTCCAAGTATCGTAATTCGTCGGTAAAGAACAGAGGATCGTAAGTATAGATATTCGATTTAAAGTAATCTTTGATAATAAGTAGAAGCGCTAGCTGATATCTGGAGTCTTTATGTTCGGAGAAATGGCCGAGACCGTAACATACGAGGTCTTTGATATCAGGCGCGTTTAAAATCTCCGTGGATTTATTCAGGCCGTTGAAAACCGTCCTAACATACTCCGAAGCGTTAAGTTCGTCTTTAGCTTCGTTTAGTTTGCTGAAAACAATATGATCGAAAAATATTTGAGGTTATGTAACTCCGGTTTGGGGACAACAACTTCGCTTACGAAACTCACCGGCTCAACTTATCGACGTCTAAATCAGGCTCTGTACTAGTATCGACGATTTTCTTGTTGCTAATTACGCTGGGAATCCGCTTTCCACGCTTACGGCTAACGACGAATTGGAATTTCTCATCTTCCGCCATTCTATTATCATTCAAGCTATCGATCACATAGTGCGTACCTAATTTTGACGACACAGATGGCGCCAGCTACCAGAGAGGCTACGATCTTTAAATGAGTAGATGCGGCTGTGGTGGTCAGACCGCGGCATGCATTTCTTTAAAACATGTAGTATTCTCCACCGATATAAAGGAGGGTAATTATTGTCGGCTAAATCCACACGATATTACGCAATAGATATCGCGACTTAATCTGCAAAGATATTTCGTTCGTAAAACCTGTGCCGAGATACGAGACGTCTGTTATGAAATTGAACAGTACAGCTGATATCTCGCCGGGCCTCTTACGGTATTGCACTACTTAATTACGAGCAGTGACTCCGTTTGAAGTAGAAAAAAGAGAAACGTAGGAATTAGGATAGAAATATCGAGACAATTATTCAGCAGTAATCTCTGACGATGAAATGTTACTTTGCAAACTATAGGTCACCGCGGAGATGAGAAAAAAAGACTTTACGTATGATAATGCTGCGATTGCTGTGTGATATTTATAGAGCCCCGGGTTTTCCGGCGTTTCAAAGATTTCAATCAACTTTTTCCCCATTGTTATATGGAACTGTGCATGTACACGTTTTTTTATATAAAAATATAAAAGAGATATATGCTATATGATCGAGCGATTGATTAGAATTTAAGAATAGTCAGACTGTTTACTCGTTTATCAACTTTCGAAGATACAATGAACTTGTATCTGAAGAATTATTTTTTAGTTAGAATCAATTTTTACCGCACATACGTTGTGCGAGATCATAGTCAGTTTCGTTTTCACAATAACATAGGGTTAATACGAAAATATGTTGTTCTGTTTAAAAAAGAAAGAAAAAAAAAAACCAAGAACCATACGCGTTGAGATCTCGGATATAAAATGACCGTGAAAAAAAATCGGGCGTCGCGTAGTCGCGGATTTGAAAACTGCCTATAAAGAATTTTCGAATAATTGTTGAGGCATACGATATATAATACGGCGTGGGCCGTATCTAGGGATTTATTTTATCATCCTGTATCTAGAGTGCAGCAAGAGTAGCGGTGAAAGCATCTGTATACATATTATACATGCACATGTAGGTATGTATGATGCACATACGATAACTGCAGCGCAAAAGGTTCCATATAGCTGCAACGTCGAGTTATATTCACGGTTGAATAAACTACTGCGAGTACTGAGGCATATACACGAGTATATAGGTATAAGTAAGCCTACCGTGAAGATATAAATAAAGCTAACGCTCGAGCACATGCATCGTTTCTGACTTTGCAAAATCGCTAACTATATTTCGAGGTCATTTATATTCTACATATCTGCGTCGCTCGTATAGTTTGCGGTGGTTGACGAACGGTGAGGAGAAAAAAAGAATAGAAAAGAAAAGAAGAAAAAAAAAAATAAAAAAAATTAAGAAGTCTAATTGTATAAGTCTGATACAGTAATACACGATGAAATGGAAATTCGTACAGTAGTCGAAGACTCGATTATAAGTTATAACTATAGAAAAGCAGGAAAAGTAATCGGGTGGATATATTCCGCCTTCAAATGTGTATAGCGCAGAGAAAACACAATAGTCAGAGAGAAAGAGAGAGATAAGTGGATAGTACTTAGCTGCAATGTAGAATAGATAAGATAACCGGGATGAATGAATCAACGCTTGCGGGAGTTTAAATTAGAAAAGTAAATATAATAAACTGATATTATAGTGCGAGCTCGGACAGCAGCACATATGGGGTATTCTCGCTTATCCGGGGTCCTTTTCTCTGCATGGGTCCCGGATTTTGGTGCCACGAGAGATTTCAGTTCTTCGCCAACCCCCAAAAACAAATCTAGAGTCATACAGCCTGATGACAACTGATTTAGAAGTTATTCGATTCAATTACTCCCCGATAATTCCAAAGTTTCCCAAAGTTGTTGGGGGCTGCAGGCCAGGAACTGAAATCTCTCGTGGCGCCAAAATCGGGGACCTACGCGGAAAAAAGTGTCCCGGGTAAGCTAGAATACCCCATATATGCCTATATGGCACAGAGATATAGCTACCTGAAATTGTTTGCTCAAAGTTTTATCACGTACTTTCATATAGCTATGCTAGTGAACTCCCCGCAAGCATTAGAGCC
Organism: Tenthredo livida; assembly: GCA_963992785.1. NCBI lineage: Eukaryota > Metazoa > Arthropoda > Insecta > Hymenoptera > Tenthredinidae > Tenthredo > Tenthredo livida. Next base: position 216,878 of record OZ023069.1, read on the forward strand.
GCGGTATATATATATATGCAGCATTGTATATAGATATATAGATAGATACATACAGTAAATAAGGAGGCAGTCTCTGCATATAAATAATAATAAAAAATAAAAAGATATAGTACCTCTCTAAAATAAATCTGTATTCATCGCTGTAGCCCTTCCGCTAATATGGGACCGTTGTACGTGTACTGCACCAAGTACATACCCGCGAATAAGCTTGACGTGATACACGTATACATATATCATTTAATATTACATCTACATGCATCCTCCTATTATATTCCTACCGAGACATGTGATTATAATTATCATGACGTCACGCTGCAGGATGTCCTCGCGAACTACACCTTCGTGTATAGAGTCACGTCCATGTATTATACCTGTGTATATTGTACCTACCTATGTATGTACGCATATATGGTTGAGTTTATTTTTATTTTTATTCTTATTGTTATAGATTTAGATATAAATTTGACCCTGACCATTGAACAAACAAGAAGGGCTACCTCTACTGTTCTCAAGGCTAATTTCAGGCGCGGTAGACACAATAAGTGACATTTTTTACCTCTGGCAATCTTTTTGTTCTCTTTTTATTTTATCATTCATTTTCACTTCCTTCTGACCCAATTATCGCTAGGTATAGGTGAGTATAGAGGTACCATGCATCCGGTATCAATGAAGATCTTAAAGATCTAGTTTCTTCGTCTTTACCAATTTTTCAATACAATAATAGATTCAGAATAAAGGAATTGGAATTAAATGAATTTCTATATTTTACAGGGCAGAGATATGCCTCTTTCTTTCTGATGATTTATTCGAGCGTGTAGATGCACTGATGAATAATTAATACGAATACTAATTATATGACTAGTATATCAATTATCATGGGTACATTGTAATTGATGATAATTCCTATCTGTATGACTTGAATTATAAGGATAAGCTGTGGCTCTTTGCCACACTTTTTGCACCTGCAGCCAGCACACCTGGCTTATGGGGCTTCAGGTGAAATCCTCCCTCTCTTATATAGAATATATATATATATATATATTGTATACTCGCGTGGGCGAGGATTGAATACGAAACTGAATATCCACACTCGGACGGAGTATTGCGTTACTCGTAATCACCTGAATTCAGTTTTCGCGACAAGGTACGTATGTTCCCATACGCGGGATAAGTAACACTTGAACCGCAATTTTATCAGGTACCTACATTATGGATTAGGAAAAATCGTCAGGTAATATACTATTGCATTGAAATTCGCATCGAGATGAAAAATATAATCATGCGATGGTGCAGATCGGAGAAAGATCGGAGATACAGACATATAGGTACCTACCTATGGATAACTTGTTAAATTGTAATATAATATCTATCAGTGACTGGAGGTTCGAAGCGATTTTATTACAATGGGCAAATAAATCCTGTAGCCGCGGTATTAACAGGAATTGAGTTTCACTCCTATATACACATACACGTATGCACGTACATATCGGTATATTAATTATATCGAGTGTGTAGAAGTGTAAAACGACAGTCTCACGGAGGATTTGCATAACGAAAATATTATAACGTATAATATAATATGAAAAGTATCTGGTTTCCCTGCACACAGTCTCTAAACTAGATTATAATAAATAATATATAGAAGAATGAATTGATGCCTATTAACAAAACTACATACCTATATGGAATTTATATTTTTACCTGTATGACGATTTTCCAAAACTTCAATACGTTATATATTTAAATAACATATTTTTTGGACGACAAGGAAACAGGATCTTGTTTGAATTTCATTCCCTATATTCCTATTTCCGGCTATCACCTCGAGCGAATCTATACAATATATTATATACCTCAACTGCGGAAATGTCGGTTAGTATACATGATAATTTAAATTACCACGACGATTTAGAATTGCTTATACATAGGTGCGTGTCCTTTAACGCACGAGCGCACGAAGCTGTTGTTTTTATGCCACTGTACAACAATAAGTGGTAGGTATATGTGTCGATCAAGATCGTGCATGATCATTGGACAAAGGGGATCTCTGAGATAATGAGAAAGAAGTAGAAAGAAAGAAAAAAAAAGAAAAATTAACCCTGCGAATGAACGCTACTAGTTCTTATAGGTATAGGTATTATACATATGTATATGTAATCAGTTCTCAAGGTGTGTGAAAAATCCACAGCCAGATATAGCCAATTGCGTCCTTACAAATCATATCGAGTTTTCTCACACGCATATATTATACGTTGTAGGTGTACAACATATAGTTATATCGTCTGCATGAACGAGAAGTATAATAATTAATATAAAGAATTAGCCCAGTGCAAGATATTGAATACCTAAATCGATTTCGAGTCCCATATGGGAACATACGCACAAAACACATGAGCCACCCTGAGTCATTCGGTCTGGGTACTTAATTTCTGTCCGAACATTAAATTCACGTTTAAATTTCTCCCCATTCAAGATTCATTGAATAAACAGCAGGGACAGCGCAGATGTTATGCCGTTGAATCATTTGCCGTAATAAAATAAGGACACGTAATGTATCGGTATACATGTAATCGAGGGTTCATTTCATTATATCTCAGGGGGGATGACCATATATATTATATAGATATAGATATAAAGATAAAGGCTAATTATTGCGTTATTCGTTCTTTTCCCCCCAAGTTCCCTGCATCGCAGTGTCCATGCATTACATCCCCGTTTGGTCGCGTGCCAGGGAACTCAGTGCGTGCGGACTTGAGACGTGTCAATTTATACCCGCGGGTATAGAGGTGTACACATATGTGTACTTGATGCGAAACGAACCGTACGCGAACGCGAACATAGGGAAAAAATGAGTCACTGATCCGCCACGCCGTCATGGGGCACGGAGTTGAGGCTGGTGGAGTGCGAACCTCGCTGTGTCTGTCCTCGCCTTTCAGTCTGATTCGAAACGTCTTCTACTACTGACCGCGGTAGCGACTACTTACTTTATACGTTGCGTCAAGCAAGTCGGCGCGCCGCGGCGCGGGGTTTTACTACTTATTCAATTAATATTCAAGTTTAAAAATCGCTCGCGCTTTCGCACCGCATTTACTCCGTACTTCCTTAATTAATAAACAATAATCATAATAATAATGATAACAATAAGAATAATTTATCATCGATAATATCATAGGAATGGAGACCAGATTGCGGGGTTAAATAAAATATATATACCTAATATATATATATTTATATTTATATAATGAGGACGATGATAGATCGATTCAACAGAATCTTTCATGTACAGTATTAATATTTTAGCAACTTCTAGATAATTACATTCCGAGAGTATAATTGATATCCGAATACAATATGCATAGACAGTTTTCCAACGATTATATTTCACGGATTAAACTGCTGCAGATGTGAATTATACCGTAATACGCGTCATAGTGTTACAGATCGTTGATATACGAATGTGTGTTTCGGCACGTGGTTTTAATCCCTTATTAATATTATTATTGTTATTATTATTACTCCGTTTCTCATCTACTCGTTTGACAATTTCTCCGGTGAGTCCTTTGATTTATTCGTCAATTAATATATTATAGAAAGAAAAAAGAACAACATCCTACGACTATAGAATTATAGAATCCTGAACAGGAACATTCTGATGAATCCATACACTTGTATGATTTATGCACATAAGTTTACTCGAGAAACAGGAAAAAGATCGAAGCGAATCGTAATCGTTTCTCAGTATTTAATTGCATTAATTCGACGTTAACGCAGATAATGACATTGGCTAATTATCTTTGGATAAATATGATTGTCCAAGTTTATGAAAATGCTGCAGGACGGAATTATTCTGCAGACTTGTAATTTTAATTATTTTTTTTTCTTCTTCAGGAAATATCATATATTAATGTCGTTTACCCCTTCACAGGGTGACTGGCTTACCACAAGGCTACGTTGCTCGAGCGATTAACATTTTTTGTCATTTGTCTAGAGAGATAAGATTCAGAGTTTATAATCGGTCTTAGACCGCGTTGCGGTGTATACAGCCGCTGCCGCTGCTACTGGTGCTACTGCTGTTTCACTTTTCTATGCTAATTGAAGATAACGTGTAATTATTATATACACTGATATAATAATTGCTAGAGAAATTATATACAGGATTTAATCAACGATAATTGAGTCATTTTCATTTACGCCATTGATGGAATTTCGATAATTAATTAATTCTTCGAATGCGTTTCATATATATATATATATATATATATATATATTTTTTTTTCATACCATTTCAAATATCATAGTAAATTTAAAAATCGAAGGGCCTTGAATTAGTACAAATCCGCTGTTTACTTTATCGTTAGAATATAACTGGAAAAAGAGTTAATAGTTGTTTTTTTTTTTTACTAAAAACCGAGGGAATTTGTATGCATACATGCGTACTGGACCGTCGCCAATTCAAAGATAGCTGCAGTATATATAGGTATAACTATAGGTATAGGTGTGATAAACACACGCATAAATCATCGAGTAGAAAAAGCAGAGTAACAAAGTTTATTTTTCTATTTTTTAGTAATTTTTTCTTCTTCTATTTTTCTTCAAATTCTTGATCTATATACACGTCTGCACTATAGTACAGGATACATAGTTGAATCACAACAGATTTCACGTACCAAATAATAATTAATTATAATTAAATTATAATTGGGCGTGGTATGGCCAAATAATTACGTTATAGGTCTATATCCACGTATATCGAATATCGGTATTCAATATCTCACATAATTATAAACGCAGTTAAAGTTTAGTAAGAAATACCACGTACGCGATGTCTAAACGCATCTATATGAACTCGACATAGCCCGAGGACGAGATAATTAACGGAATTATTTTCACTAATTAGTTATTTGCCATGACGCGCTAGCTTGTATTATATGCATAGGTTTATGGATACTGCAGCTATATACCTACTATATACGTACACTGTGGTTATGGTTCCGCTGTATATAGATCACACCGTAACATAGATCTCCGTTATAATTATTAAACGGAGTTGTGGCACCGATTCTTATTCTTCTAATTTTTTTTTTTCTTTCTCTTTTTCTTTCAACAAAGAGATAAACATTATCGGATATCACTCTGAATATGACACCTCTTGTACGTATTCATGGACCGAAATCAGATTATCGTTAGATACATATAGAATCAGCCGCGACTATTCGTATCTTTCTATAATTATTGAAAAATAAGAACGTAAAATTTCACAGACTTTGTTCTTTATCAGAAACAATAACGGTATAATCTACCCCCGCAAATAGAAAGAAAAAAAAAAACATAAAGGAGATGAGTAACGAAATAAACGCAAACAGCCGGTTTACTCATATAATGTGTGATATTACGATGTGTCAATCAATAAAGACTATATATGGAAAAATTAATTTCATCAGATTTTCTCATTATCGTTATTATCTTTTTTTCTTTCATTATAATACGCGCGGAGTAAATCGCGAATCTGTCAAATTGATCCATGTGTACCTATAATAGTATACTATTAATGAAAAGCGCGATTATCATCATAACGGATCACTGCTTCACGTCGCAGCTTTAACAATAACTAATACCGTCACTACTCTTGCTTCTGAGCTGTTCCATACCTGTATAGGCGTAATGTTGATGATGATAATAAAACCAATATTGTCTCTGTCGTTGTTTCAAAGGCGGTTATAATATTTACTCTTTAACATGTAGCTATATACCTACTATATACGTATACATATATATTATAATCTCGATTCTCGAGAGACAATTATATATTATTTCGTTTAATAAAAGGCATGCGCACGCGTAGACTAACTTATAATAAACGGTAATACGTATAGGTGTATGCAATACGTGACACGTACGTACCTATATAATATATATACATATATGCAACACCGTGGTATAATTAACACGTGTACATAGCGTGGGGATCACGAAGTAAGAGGAGGCGTGATTTAACGATATGATCAGAAGTAAAAGTATATTTATAATAATAAGACGAAAGAACTGAATTTCAAGAACTGAGCATATCATGTCCGCATCCATACCTATCGTTGTCTAATTTTATTTTTATTTCTAATCAATCAGCGAAATGAATTTTCCCCGTAATAAATATTAGCTATATCGTTGAATATTTCCCACACCCTCGATTACATATTCAAATTTCATTTGTTTCAGCTTTATTCAACACAAATCTGATCAGCATATAGTCGCATCGTCGCTTTATCGAATTTCTTTATTCCTGGATAAAAAGATGATATCCGGGTTTGAAGATCGTCGAAAAAAGAAGACAAGCACTTCCAACCCCGCGAGGTTTGAGGTCATGCTCAAACCAACATCAAGACAATACAAACGTTGATGTATCAGTTCGGATTAAGCCCGGCTACGGCAGAGGTGCCTAGCATGTCTGCAGTGGCTTTAGGGGCTAATCGATGGGCCTCAAGGGTCGTCGTGGTCCTTCAATTAGCGGCTTGGAGTGCTGTCGGGATCGTTCTTTTGCAGAAGGGGGTATCTTCGTTGCAAAAAACACCGGTTGATGTCAGAAACGTGACAAAGGTGTGCGGGAATTCAAGATTTTTGGAATAGAAACACACATAGATAATACGAACGTGTCATTGAAATTAAAATCCTTTTTTTTTCGTCATTACAGGTAAATTACACCGAAACAACAGTGGCGAATTTGATGATGAAAAGAATCCCCGTTGAAATAACCGGCGATTTAATACTAGACGACAAAAGTCGAGATCGCGGATACGATTCCGACGTGGATGCACACGGAGATTCGAAGAACACCGTGGGACCAAAAAACCGGGATTCATTAAGCGAGGAAAAAGCTGTTCCCGGAGTTGTTCCTCTCTACTCGTTAACCCCGAATCATTTATCGGTGGACAAGAAAGGGGTTCCGATCCGCGAAAAGAGCCTTTTTCAAAATCGACAGAATTCAAACGAAGAGGAAGAGGAAGAGGAAGAAGAAGAGGAAGAGGAAATGGGAAGGTCCACCGTGTCGTCGTCGACTAGCACGGAAAAATACGAGAAAATTTCCGAAGCTCGTAAAAAGCTCCATAGTTCTAATCTGAGCGGCGGTGGTGCGGCCGCAGCTGCGGTAGCAATGGTCGCAGTCGGTGCTGTGATGTTGGTTCTGGGTCCTGTGGTAATAATTCTTCGAGCTTTGGACGAGAGAAGACAGGAGAGAAGGTTCCTCAAACTTTCTGGACAGGACGATCTTCCGCCTAGTTACGAACAAGCTACTTTGATGGACGAGGCACCCAGATATTCGACTCTGAGTTTAAACACGATCAGCTGTTCCCCTGCGGCTGAGGCAGCAGCAGCAGCCAGGAACTGCAGCGTTGCAGATTCTGCAACGGCGGAAATAATCCGCGAAGTATGAGCTGAGTGAGGGTGAAAAAGTAATCATAAAAAATAAATAAATGAATAAATAAAAAAAGACAGTAAAGAGCGAGTCGAGAAGCGAAAATCATAATTCAAAGTTTCTACGAATATGTCATTTGTATAAAACTTTGATGTACCTAATGATCGGAGTTGATTGTAATTGACAATGTGAGTTTCTGAACTTATAATTGTTATATTTTCTCGATGTCGCTGCACGCATTAGCGGTTAGTTTTAAATCGTTCAGCTGTTATTAATTACTGCACTGCTATGACTCATCTTGTCAAACGACTATTAAAGACAATAATTATAGTTGTCGAACTATACCTATACGTACCGATAGATATACAGACGAGGTATAAGAGCGAGACGTGCGAGTATGAAAACGAAACCATATGAATTTTTCATCATTTTCCGTCATTATTTTGCCGAACACGTTTGACACTCGTCTTCCATTATCTGACAATTAGGTATTATCCATCTGTATGTATATATTTTTTTTCGTACACATTTTTGTAACAATTTTTGAAAAATAAATTTCAAACTTATAATGCAAAAACGAAAGTAGGATTGAGGAAAATCATTCGTAGGTACACACATGGTATGAAATAAATGTGTTCAAAAGTGATAAACGAAAGAGAAACTGAAAAACGAAAGAAAGAGTATTTTTTGTATCTGTGCTTGTAATAAATTGTTGTAAAGCAATGAAATATATAAAATATATAAGCTCCAAGTATTTTGTAATATTTTAATTTTTGCATAGCGATGTATGGGGTAGGAAAAAATAACTTGTGATTTCAATCCGATCGTGCGGGTATACCTATGTATATAATTATATTGTATATCCTAAATCGATTCGAATTTGAATACGTGAAAATTGGCGATATGATAACGGGAATAGAACACTTTCAATCATTGAATTTCGGACTGATCTATAACCCGAAGAATACGAGAAAAAAAAAAAAAAAAAATTAGGAGGAGAGGAATATAAGAGGTCGTGTTCCATAGAGGAGGCAATTGGTTCTAATTGACCGCGAGGGCCAGAGGAGCATGACCTCGACTATTTGTCGAATTGAAGCTATATAGCTGCAGTGGCAAATAACAACTTTTCGAAATGAAATATTTCATACGGAATTTAATGACGCTTGTTGAAGTGTACGTTGTGGTCTATGCTCGCGTTTGCCCCGAAGTCTTATCACTATACATTATATTGTTATCCAGAAAATATTCTATACCCACACACAGGTATATAAATTAAGTCTAAAGGATTTTGTGTAAATAGTCAGGAATTCATTAATCATTATATATATATTATAATAAAATATAGAAACTTTTGTAAGACTCGATCACCGCGATTTATTAAGCCTATACACGTACCACCCGAATAATTAACTCCGATACTTTATAACGACTGTGAAATATATATAAAAACATATATTATATATTGATATTTGTGTAAACGATATACCTATAGGGAATAAAAATATTTACAAAAATCGTTGTTCCTGTGCGATGAGGCAATTTTTTCTTCCCATTTTCAAATTCGTATAAAAAATTTTTGAGGAAAAAATAGATCAACAATAATAGAATGTATTGTACATACACCTACTGCTGCAGTGTGATAAAAATCGCAAATACTGGAAATAGATAAGACGATATAGCCACGTTGCCGAGTTATAATTATATCGTATTCAACTTTCTCGAGTGATAACGAACCGACGTTTGTAAATTCGCGCAATGCCACTGCAGGTAGATAATATTAGAGGTATGCACACGCGAATAGCGTATTATGAACGAGAAACGGTTTCATCTTTGGCAAGAACGGATTAATGAAGAATCGTGATTAACGAGGATAAGCTAGAGGCTAGATATATGTCGCACATCCCACCCTGTATGGGCGGCACCTATATACATATATGTATTAATAATTGGAGCGCAGATATCGGTTACAATTTTTTCTAAAACCTGTAATATAGCTGTCGATATATACCTATATACCCTATATACACACTTTACGATACCGAATGCCTTACACGGAATATGGCTTACACCGAACAGCCAGCAGCAGCACGACTCGGAGCTGAGATGTCGGACGGGACAGAAGCCGCACCTCTTACAACCGGTAAGTGGAAAAAGAAAAAAAGAGAAAGAGCAAAAAAGCGAATAATAGAAGTGATTGAATTTTTGCATCGATTAGAAAATAAAGTATCCTCCAAGATTCGTTCCTTTATTTCGTATCGGACTTGAGAGATATTGTACGGTCTTTCCTCAACATTAATATGTACAGTGCGATCGCTACATGACTGGCGTTGCGGCTATATCAGGTATATTATATTATATCATTCGACCAACTAGTTTTCTAAGGCACAGGTACAACGTCTACGTATTCTATGAAATTCTAAGATTATACTATGCGCGGTTGTAGTACAGTCGTAGAAAGAATCAAGTTCCTCTCGCTTTAGGCGACGATGAGCTTATAGATACACACGAGTATACGTGTGGGTATTTTTATATATACAGATATTGTAGGTATATAGGTATATACGTTATTTTTCGATCCGTTGATCCGCACTTCCCGTTATCTTATCTCGATTTCAACATCAGGCATCGATTTCAGATATATATACCTATATATTCCTTATTCCTTATATATATGCGATCTACTCGCTATTGTATATTTATACCTATTATACACACAGGTACTGCAGTTTTCCTGGCCTCTTTCTCGTTTCTTGTTTTTGCGAGAAAACCAAAATAAAAAATGATCGGATATATCCTGTTCACTTTTATATTCAACTTGTTTATTCCAACCGTTAGTCAAAGTTTGCACGCGTTACGCGCTCCCCGCAGAATATATGCATAACTAAACTAGATTTTTAACCATATGTAACTAGTAGTTGTAATATTCGTTCGATCCTGTTTTCTATCTCTTGCGATCAATCTTGGCAACTGGGTTTCGGCTCACGAACACGCTCCGCACTTACATGTACCCGCATCATATATATTATACCTACATGATATATTGTATATACGAAACTAAGCAAACCGGGATAGCTGCGGTTGATTCCATTATTTCGAATGCCTCGATCTAATCTCAACGCCTAATACGCGATTCTACTTATTATATCGTCTATCGCCTTCTCTCTCGCGATTAAGCTTCTATATAAATAATGATGAGAAATTATAGTTGGTTCTAAACATTCAAAGATAAATGAAATTCTTAACCGCGGGTATGTAATTAATAATTACATATAAATATATAATTGGCATTGAACAAAGATCGACTCGGATACTCGATCAACCTTTCACACTGTCCATACTGCACGTATATCTATATATATATTATGTTACAAAAACATGTTTCATTTGCGCGTATAATAAATCGCGCGGATATATAAAAGTGATGGCCCTTCGTTACGCGTCTTATAAATTCTCCGGCCTCGTACCTTATGGCTATTTCAAACCGAAGGATTTCTACACTTTTTTTTGGCTTTTTTCTTTCACTTTTAGAACGTCGTTATGGATTTTACGCGATGGGATGCGGGGCTGCAATAGTTCTGATTGTTCTTGCAGTCGGTATTGGAGCGATTCTAGTTATCGGGGTTCGTGACGCTGGAGTAATGCTGGCTATTTTATTACCAATACTTGTATTGGCCGCGGTATTGGCCAACCTTTTTTTGTGGTATCAGCACAAGAGAGCTAATAGGCGGAGAGAAATTGCAGCTAATCAGTGGGTATCCACTACGTACGCTGGACAGGTTCGTTAAATAAACGCATACAACAGAAATGAGTGAAAGGAAAGACGACAAGATTACATTATATTATTATTCATTTCGCAGACGCAAGCTGCTCCCGCTTCCGAGGAGACACCGAGAAATAGCGATTCATGGTCGTGGTTTAGAAGATTTTCGCAAAGGACTTCGACCCAGTCTACTCCACCCCCTGGTTACCAAACTGTGGCTGGCACGCCGTGAACAAAATTTAAACACTTTCGTTTTTCATTTCATCCCTATCAGCATAGATACTAAGGATTTATAAATTATTACCCAGTTTGTTGAATCGTATTATTTTTTTACCTATAAATGTAAAGACTTCTGATTCCGGCCTTTGAATTTCTCACACAAGATTATAACATGTTAAAATTTCTGCGTGTCCGAAGATTATCACTGTTCAAAATTTTAGTTCGAATCAACGCCGTTCCCGCGTCCCAACTCGCAGCACATACCCATATGCCGCGCGAATTTGGAATTGTATTTTTTTTTCTTCTTCGTAAAGTACGGGAAAAACCAATATTGCGAAGAAAGCATCAATACGATCGTAGTGATGTACATAAAAAGTATTACCTCACCCGATATTTATGCCACACACAGGGACTGTGTGATTTCTCCTTTCTTTTCATCATTTTATGTTGAAGACCCTCGAGTCTTGCGATAGAAAATATCAAAATAAGAATAATATATGAAACTCCGACGCGGAGGAGTGTAATTTCAATAAGACTAATCATTCCAGATAGTATTTGCGCGAACGAGTCGATAGATTTTCCAAATACGAGGAAAAAAGGAAGAAATAGTGAACATTCATAACCTTACTTTATTCAGCGATGTTTCTCCTCGGCAGTCGGCGTGATTCTGCTAATCCATTGTTTCCCCGTTATTTATATTCCTCAAGAAGTCAGTTTCCTTTAAGAATTGTAAAACAGCCAGAGTTTGCACGCATCACGTCACTAATATTCTATATTTTCGTACACATTCAACACTCACAACTAGCACAATCACAGTTGATCGCAGCGCGAATTTGAAAATATGTTAATTCGTCTGTACGCCACAAGACGGCGCCACAAGGCGGCGCCACAAGGTGCGAAGCTTGACGGAACTTGAGGAACGGTGGAACCGGGCGGAACCTGGAATCCGGAACGCGGACTGAGGACTAGTATATCCAAGATGGTGCTTGAAAGTACGATGATATGGTGAGCGGTGAAATATTATTAAATTATTAACAAAAAGCTATAAATTTAACTGATTCAACAATCGTATATAAAAGCCTGACTGAATACCGCCTACCCGAATAAAAAATTCGTCCGATTTTATCACCCGTGAAAATAATACGGGCCGTTTTTCTATACGTGTTTTTAGCGGAGTGACAATGCAAAGTTGAACGGCTTCGTGTCAACATAAAAGGCTTCTATAAACCCTGTTTAACACTTTTCAAATGCTCGCTACGCCCCTTACCCTCTCGATCATAGATCGCTAATTATATGATAGGAATTCTAGAAGCCGAATTTCTTTTTACTCCGATTTGAATTTTTTAGGTTATATCCACTTTTACGATACCTATAATATCGCGTAGAGATTTCATCTCAGTTTATTTATACTTACGCATATTTCTACCCTTTGTCTTGTTTTTCATTTCCGCAGTGTCGACAACAGCGACTACATGAGAAATGGCGATTTTCTTCCCACCCGTTTACAGGCTCAACAAGACGCCGTCAACTTAGTTTGCCATTCCAAGACTCGTTCCAATCCTGAAAATAATGTGGGACTAATTACTCTCGCTAAGTAAGTTGACCGGATTTTTTTTCATCCTCGAATCAGTCAAAGTAAAGAATCTGTGAAAATGCAGGAGACTTTAACGCCCCATATTTTATTTGATTAATTCAAAACAATTATTTTCTTTCAGCGTCGAAGTATTGGCTACGCTGACCAGCGACGTAGGTCGTATTCTCTCAAAACTCCATCAAGTACAGCCTAATGGAAACTTGAGTCTGATAACGGGGATCAGAATCGCTCATGTTAGTATATTTGCAGATGACGTTACTAAACCTTTGAAATAATTGAAAAAAGGGTCAGGGAAATCTCGTTGTGTATTAACATACTTGTTCTTTGTTCTTTCCTTCAATGCTTTTGAGGAAAGCTTAAAAAAGACAGAAAAACTCTCATATCTTAATATCTGTGGTATTCTTTGTACAAATGTTATTTTGTTCTTTCACAGCTGGCGCTGAAGCATCGCCAAGGAAAGAACCACAAGATGCGTATCGTAGCATTTGTTGGTAGTCCCATACAGCTAGACGACAAAGAGTTAGTAAAGTTAGCCAAGCGTTTGAAGAAGGAAAAAGTTAACGTAGACATAATAAGCTTTGGTGAAGAAACCATCAACAATGAGGTCCTAACTTCTTTCATAAATGCATTGAACGGTAAAGACGGTACGGGCAGTCATCTAGTCACCGTACCCCCGGGTCCTCATCTCTCAGACGCTTTGATTTCCTCTCCGATAATTCAAGGAGAGGATGGAATGGGGGCCGCAGGAATCGGCGGGGCCGCTTTCGAGTTCGGGGTCGATCCTAACGAAGATCCTGAATTGGCGTTGGTGCGTTTCCCGAATAATAGATGAGCGGTTCTTTCCCGAATTCAATCAAACAACCGGCTCTTATTTCCTGATGCTTCTCTGTTCTCAGGCGCTTCGTGTCTCAATGGAAGAGCAACGCCAAAGACAGGAAGATGAGGCTCGGCGAGCCCAGGCCACAGATGCGCCAGCTAAGCAGCCTGAGACCATAAAAGAGGCGCCAAACGAGGAAGCTATGCTGAAACGAGCCTTGGCTATGTCTCTCGAAGGGGCGGAGGACGCGACATCGAACACAGAAGCCGTCGTAACAACAGCTGGAACTGTTCCAGATTTTGCGCACATGAGCGAGGAAGAGCAGATTGCATTTGCGATGCAAATGTCTATGCAGGACCAACGTGAGTTGGAAATTTCCGAACCTTTTGTTCTTCTCGTTTGATGTTTAGCTCATTTGATATCATTTATGTTTCAGAGGAGCCTGAGACTGGTAAAGACGAGGCGATGGACGTGGAAGAAGATTATGCAGCGGTGATGTCAGATCCCGCTTTTCTGCAATCAGTTTTAGAAAATCTCCCGGGAGTCGATCCACAGTCAGAGGCTGTACGCCAGGCTGTTGGTTCGTTGCAGCAGAATAAGGATAAACAAGACAAGGATAAGAAATGAGGAAATTGGTTAGATGAAATAAAATATTTACCTACTCCTAAATTCATTTAAGATTATTTGATACTCGTGAGAGCTGCTGTACTGTGTAACGTTTATGAAAAGCTTTGATGATAATGAAATACATTATCGATTCATCAAATATCATAAATACATTTGCTCTCCTTTATTTTGTTTCAATAGTTAGATAAAATAACAAAATAAAAATAAATCACGATAACAAGAATAATAATAATAATATTGATAATATTAATAATGATGGTATCAGCGATAATGTTCACCGATTTTATCTTCAGTATTCGTCTAAATTTCATGATTTTGTTAATTCGCTGGAGATTTCTTGGGTTGAAAACTCGAGAATCGAGATTGAAGAATTTTGTTGGTGAACTTATTGCCGTTAATTGTAGCCTGGATTATTTGATTTTAATAAACAGGTTTGTGAAAACCGATTTTTTTTTCTTACACAGAAAATTTGTAATCTAATACCATTTATTACAAATTTTTGTCGGGATGTTTAAAAAAATATTTATATATTCTCATCAGAAATGAATTATTTCACATTGTTTTACAAGTTTTTAAATACGACATCTTATATCTATTTCTTAAACCCTAAAATACGGTTTATTGTATAGTTATTGTAACAATTCCTATAAGTTTGAATATCTTGACTTAGAAAAGCTATTCGATCGAACTGAAAGTTCAGGAAATTAGAATTACGAGTAAATTCACTTATATACACAATTTCTCCGCGCTGGAAGTTAATTTTTTTTGAAAATTCGTCTAAATGAAAGAAAAATCGGGAATCAAAGTTCAGAGTATTTCGAAGAAATTTTTTTTCGAAAATTCTCTTCATCTACTCGAAGATTTGGGAATAAATTTTTGACTTTTTCAACAATTTAGAATTGACTGAAAAAAATGTTGATATACATCCGAAATGTTACGTTCTTTTTCCTCGACGACTCTGGGTTGTAGCTTCTGATACTCTGTACAGAGATGTTGAAAAAAGGCAGGAATTTTCTTCAGTCTGAAATCGAAAAATCGCATTAAACATAGCATAGTATCTAACTTTCTTCTCAAACGAAGAAGAAGAACAAGAAGAAGAAAGGAACAGAAGAAAAGGAAAGAGAAGTATAACTGCTGATTATCTATTTTCTCGGCAATCTCGAAATCCTCGGAAATCTCACTAAATACCCAATTTCCATTGTTCAAAAATCTCCTCTAATCTTCCAGAGTCCCATTTCCACATTTTTTTTCTAATGCTTCTAATTCAATTATTACGATTCCAAATTCCAACGGAATATAGGGAATGAACAAACAGATCAATTGATTGAATTGAGTTCTTGAAGCGTCGACCTCTTTTTTCCCGATATGAAAAGAAAAAAAGACTACAATTTTTCTCGCCTCCGATTATCGTCTGACTAGTACGGCGTCGACTACTCGCGCGCGGCTTGCTAACACGGTTTTACCTACTCGCTCGCGCCTCGCGTTGAATAGCTGGCGCATCGTGATGTCGTAAGATTCGTCTGACCACGAACGGAATGGACTACTCGCGCGTCTGACTACATGCTTCTCTCGGCGGCGACGATAGTTTTTACATTTAAATTCTAATCGGAGAACGCCCTCCTTTCGGATTGATCGATAAATGCAACAGGTGCAAAAACAATACCTGTAGAAAGTCGTGTGACAGGATACGGCGGCGGAGGTCCAGCCCCGGTATTATTACTGTTACTATTATTATTCCTATCATTGTTGTTGGAGTTATTAACGAGAGTCTCGTCTCTATTAGTCTGAAATCCAACGGCGTTAGAATTCTGTTCCTGGTTGTTGTTGGCTCTCCTCATATTTCTGCCGAATGTTGAACTCAGGATTGAAGTCAAGTACTGAGTCCTGGTCGGAAGCGGCGCGGTGCAGGTCAATTGATTCTGACCATTTTCATCCCCTTCTTCGACCTTGTCTTGATCCCTAATAGTCGATGGAATTGCGGGCGGTATTCTCACGCTATGGGAGCTAGTTTGACCGTTTTCAATCGACGTCTGCAGGATTATATTTTGTCCGGCTGAGACAGGGACCCCCTGCAGCTGCGACGGGTTGTCGATATTTTGAACACCGCTTTGCATCATCGGTATAAATAAAGGCTCGGTTTGTACCGCCAACGCGTAGGGTGGCGGGTTCGATAATCTCGGGGGTTGAATCTGCGGAGAAATTTCTTCCGGATCTGGGGTTCTCGTTGCGGATGCGTTTCCGGTCTGGGTACCGACCACCGCGGTGTAGGAAGGCGGCAAGTCAGCCACCCAGTAGGTTTGGTATTCCGGTGGATCGATGATCTGCAAAAAAAAGGGGAGTTTTTGTATTGAAAAACGATTGTTACCCCTTTTTCTGGGTCCCTGTCGTTTTTCTTCTTTATTTTGCATCGCTTCTGCACAAACCTCGGGAAAATTGTCTATTCCTCCTGAGACTGACTCGAGCTGTTGTTCTCTGCGTCGCCTTCGTTCTAGCTGCCGGTTAGCCTCCCTGGCAAAAGCTCTCTCTTGTGTTCTGCGGGCGTCGCAAGCTGCATAACCGCACGCGACGAGAAACAGGAGGGTCAAAACAGCCAGGGCGACCCACATGTGGGTCCATTTGAGAAGAACCGAGGCTACCAGAGCTGCACCCACCCAGGCGATGACCAACGTTGCTAAGGCACGACCCGAACAGTCGGCCTCCTTCTCGAGGCGAAAATTTATCGATTAGGGATCATGGATACACGGGAAAAATTCGTGATCATCATTTTGTCGAAGCGTTGTATTGATGGTCGATAAATTATAAAAAAAATCAATGTGTATTCGGAATTTGATATTTATCGTTATATGACTGATGTAATATGTTTGGTGCAGGGTAGCGTGTGCGGGGATTCAGATCTCCGTAATTGTTACGGGTTTGATCTCGTAATCGAAGCGGAAACCTTCGTTCTTATCAAAATATATTTGATGTTTTATAGACATGGTTTTCGGCTCGAGGTTTTGCGTATAGGTAGAGATTGCCTCAATGTCGAGTTGCGTAAAGCGGTTTTCGTGGATGTAGATTGTACAGCAAACTATCGTCAAGAATCTTCACATTAATTGAAACTTTTCAGCCGAAATTCTAACAAAGTGCAATACAACAATAATTCGGTTGCATCTAATCTAACTAAATTTGTGTTGAATTAATATTAGCGTCGTTAATGAGCGGCGAATAGTCATTCATACGTGCACAATGCGCGGGTTGTATTTTTGATCGGAATATATATACGTGCAGGTGATTTATAGCTGGATAGAATAACATCTACAGTAGGTACTGTATGCATATAATATGTGAATCCGCAGCTCGGTACCGAGCTTTTGACGTTTTCAGAACGAGATGCTGATTAGATAAGCACAAAATTATATTACAGTTAATAAAATGTGTCTTGCTAGTCATAAACAGTCGCACAAAGCAGTATAGAGCTTTCAAACAAGCTTAATAGAAACACCAACAAGCTACATACGGTTACATATAGGTATACTCATTACGATAATTATTTTTTCGTTTCTTTCAGGTATGTGTATACATTTTGCTTTACTTTGATACCCCGCGAAATTTTTGTCAGTCCATTTTTTATTTTATTTTATTTTATTTTTCAAATTTTTCATCTCGTTTCAATGCCGATTTATTATTGACGTACTCTTAGGCCGTACGGACTGACGTTTTCCTCCATCTAGGGTCGGGCGTGAATGGGTAGAAATCTCTAGCGTCTGTTCCTCACATTTTTAGTATCTCCTCTGAAAATAGATTTTTCGGGTACGATCCTTTGCCGACAATGTGAAAGAAAAAAAAAAAAATGGAAAAAATCGAATAAAACCTAAACTATTGACAATTATTGCGAAACTAGCTTCCGACGTTTCATATCCTCGTCTATAGTTATTCGAGGGAAAGGGGTGAGGGGATTTGCGAGACTGTCAGCTGTCACTCATGTGGCGATATAAGGGTTGATATTTTAATTATATATATAGAATGAATAGAATTTCGTGTATAATGATGCAGGCAAATAATGGTCTATACCAGCCATATGCCTATACATATATGTATAGTTATAATATACCGCTGCATTGTGGGGTGAATGCGAGATAAGCGTTTGATTATTGATAAGAAAGAGGAATGGTAAGAAATATAAAGAAAAATGCGATGTTAATATGATCGGCAACGTACTGTGGGATTATCTTCGATATGGTTGGCCATCATTAGGCCAGCTCTCCGATGATGCATCCTCGTAGGTCCTTCGCCGAGATATGTGTGTTGCACAACGTACGCCGGTGTAGGCATTTACGCGGTTGAAATTAGCGCAGAATTGCGCTTCTCGTATATATCGACTCTTTCTATACCTTTCTTTCTTTCTCTCTTTCTCTCTCTCTCTCTCTCTTCCCCTTTCGCTCTAATTATTTCTCTCTCTCTCTCACGGTACTTTCTCACTTATATTTCTCGTCGATATACCTGATCCCTTTATCCTCAGCTGATCAGCTGCAGTCACGCATCCTGATTGAAACGTAAATTACTGGCTTGCATCAAAAACGAAGTGTATAAATTGTTTTTTTTTTTTTCTTTTTGTTCAGAAAAGATTGAAAGGTACGGGGGCAATTTATTGATTTTTGTCTCCTTCATCCTTAAGAATTTTTCAATATTCAACAAACACATGATACACCATGAAAACTTACTATCGATATAGGATATAAGTATAGTACAAATTATTCGAAATACTACTGCTGCTGGGTTGAGTGGAGTAATTTATGTATATATATATCGAACAAATACCACTTCACGTGACTAATCAGGTCTAGGTAGACATATTGGAGTAAGAACATAAAGATGATGGAATCTGTTTTAATCATTCACCCAATCCGTAATCTAAATTAGCAAGATTTGCCTCGGGTCCTATGTAGCTGTTATTGCAATAACTACATACGTTATATATTCACTATCATTATTATTGTTATTATCAGCATTATGATATGCTTTTATGATAAGCGTCCGATGTAATAATTCCTAATAAATGTATAATATACTATGTATAATGAGTATATACGTATAAAACAATTGAATATGGCGTCTATACGCGTATACAATACATCATCGTTATCATTACTATTATTATTCATATTATCTTTATTTTTTATTTTTTTATTTTTGTTTGTTTTTTAAACTCACCGTTAACAACCAGTACAGCAGCATATTTACAATTTCTCTGGGTATATAGGTGGTGGATTTTCTTTGATTAATTTGTTTTTTCCACAGCTCTGTAATAACGAATAACAATTTTAATCGTTGGAATGATATATAACATTATTATTATTTTATCTTGATAAGAATATCAATTTATCTTCAATAATTAAGCGGCTCTGCAGCTCCAGCAAAGCTATACAATAATAATTTTTGCAACATTTTCAACGCTCGGTGCAGGACGAACATACTTTTCGTTTTTCAATATACAGGCTATATATAGACATTATACATTATATACATCAATCTATGCGATATGAAATCGATTTCATTTCATATTGCGTACAGCTACGTTCTATTACGAGGGTTTTATTTTAAGAGATTAATATATCGAAAATCGCGATCGCATAAAAATGACGTTATAGAAATATAAGGTATGGCTGTAACGACCGCGAACGCCGGTTGATTTTGCAAGTTATCGCTGCACGAGCGTTTCTCTCACGATAAAAATTAATCTTATCTATACCGTGCGCGGCTTAACTCAATCACGAAAATGTTTCCAAATGAACTTCAAATTGAAATTCATACGACGGAATCTGCTCAAGAATTATTGTTATTATTATAATATACCCATACTCAAGAAATCATTCGAAACTGCAGGCTGGTATAGCAGACGTATACCATTTTTCGAACCCAGTTCAGTTTCAGTTTTTAATCTGACAGCCACATGCACCTAGTATGCGGATGAATCACAATATTTTACGATATAAATTTGATAAAATTTTATTGTGTAAAATCTTAGTTTAATTTTTCTTTAATTATTCTTTTTTCGCGATTCATTCAGAGAAACAGCTGTTATTGGACAGAAATAATAAATAATAAATAATAAATTCTCTTCATTGATTAATTTCTATCGCTGTAGATATACTTAAATCACGACGATATACTTTATCAATGGTCCACTTATTTTCTCTTTGTCTTTTTTTCATTTTTTTTCTTTTTCTGATGATCGGATGTGATAGTAAGTTTCGAATAGCCTCGGACCTGTAGTGCAGTAGCCAGTCGGAGGCCATGATTTCAAGTTTATATAGATTCTACAAAATAGGAAAAAAAAAAAACAAAATCTACATAATATATTATATACTCACACTATTCTCTGTTCCTTTTTTTCTGTATTTTTTTATTCTTATTTTTTGTCGTAATTCTTCCGAAACACCTGCAACGGTAGTTTTTTATCCTCGTTGTTTCGTATGCATAAAGTTGCACTTGTTCACCAGCTGACCGCCATGTAGTACAATATTATCGTAATTATTGCACATTTCTTGTTCACGTGTAATAAATTGTCGAAAATAAAAAGCGATGGTTATTCGTATAATTCGACGATTGCATGAAATTTGACGGAAGAAAATAAAAATTATATTCACATCTCGTCGGATGGTTGTATAATATCATGCCAATAGTACCGGAATATAAAATAATACTGAAACCGAGTAAAGGTATTCTAGTACCTGTTTAAACGATACTAGCAGCGTGCACCTAGCCAGTATGATATTCGCGACGATAAGCCCCCTCCTCTTCTTTTTAAAACGGTAGGCAGGTATCTACTTTCTGTTATCTATCGCCGTTTGTCATCTGCTAATCAGATGGATAGACGTTAAGTTTTGCTTAGAAATAAAAAAAAATTGAAATGAAAAAAATTCACTTTAATTATTCATTATACCGTCACTATATGTTTTATTACGCTGTGCACAGAAGAGTAGCTCCAGAGCGGTATTATACTCGATTGATTTCAAATTGTATTTCAGAAGTGAGTTAAATTTCTTTCTTTCTCTCTTTTTTTTTTCTTTTTTTTTCTTTTACGTGTATAATTTGTGTTCTATCAATAACGATATTGTAATATAATATACGAAAGAAATTTTTTTTTTTCGCCATCAGAGCTGTCTTCGCGGTAATCCCGATTGCGGGAAGTAAATATTTATGAAAAACACATTTAACTCATATGTCTGCGCGATATAATGTAAACATTATTTTACTTATACTTATGTATTTACTTGGGTGTCGACTGTATCTTTTTTCTTTTTCACTTTTCTTCCAATTCGTATCTTTTCGAATTCAGAAACGAGGAAAATTTATTATGAAAAAAGAACATGTTTCAAATTTTTTATATTCATTTATTTATTTATTTATTTATTATTTTTGCTGTAATTGTTAGTACATAATCTTAAAGAATGTATATGTATATGTATATAATATTATATTTATATATACGTATATAGAAATGTCAATCAGAGTCCAAGTACAAAAAGTAGAAAACAAAAAAATACAATACAATAGTTTTTACTATTTCGAATAGGGATTTTTTTCCTTCTCCTTTTCTATCTATTCTTTCGGCAAACCGATAAGGAGGATAGAAAAAAGTCTGCGGGGAGTGAATGAAAAAGAAAAATTAGAAATGATTCTATTATAGGTACTCTAACTATAAAATGATTTTGTCGTTTGGACCGTGATTAAGATTTTATATGGTATATCTTTTGATCTTCTCTGAGACATAATATATCGGCAAGGGACTAGGGTGAAGACGTTTAATAATTCTATTATGAAGTTATATTGTATGGAAAATAATGATGCATCTATCATCAATCCCTAGTTCTACGCCAATGAATAAATAACACTAGTAGTACCGCAACCGCAACAACT
This sequence comes from Tenthredo livida, assembly GCA_963992785.1. Lineage (NCBI taxonomy): Eukaryota > Metazoa > Arthropoda > Insecta > Hymenoptera > Tenthredinidae > Tenthredo > Tenthredo livida. The sequence goes on from OZ023069.1 coordinate 239,202, forward strand.
CCTACTCGAGAGTATTCTCTTTCATCGCAATTCCATATTTACATTATCGATATAATCGAGTCCCATTGATTGAGTACTTTCCAAGAGCGGTTCTGCAATTTCACAAATTTTTCTACTATCAAACGAGTGATGATTATATTTAGCTGCAGCTGGCACAGGTAGGCATAACAGAGGCGAGTGAAAATTCACTTCCGTTTCAGCTGCTGGTCGAATAATCTTCTCATCATTTTACAACGATCATAGCTATATGTATAGTCGTTTCGAAGTATAAAAAGGTAAATTCTTAGGGCATAAGACGCGGGTTAAAACGTCCCATGTGGAGGATCATCCCCGTAGGATTGTGTCTCACAAAGTAGAGGAAAGGTCTGTCCAATTTCAGCAAAGGTCTTTCGTTCTGTTTTCCTTTGCTAAGCTGCGAAAGCTCTTTGGAATTAATCGAGGAACGCTGCGACCTCTCGTCGTCCTCCTTATCCTCTGGAATTAATTGCTTTTCGGCAGGTAGAGACCCCGACCTTTTATCCAGGTCGTGGGATCGCTGAACGTACTCTCCTACCTCCAAGCTTCTCTTTATTCTCTCCACTTCGTCGTCCTGCTCTAAGGTCTCGAGCTCGTCCTGACTCTCCGTAGTTTTCTTATCCACGCGAGCTCCTCGAATTGGACTCGTTGGGTAAATTTCCACGTGGTGACGGCCCCCGGTTATCATTTCGTCGCCGCATGTGCTGAACAAGTTTATCTGTGGAATGAAAATACCGTCAATCATAGCTCTGAGATCGTACGAGGACAAAAATCTGGAAATATCGACCGAGGAAAACAAACCTGAAGCATGTCGGCGAGGTACAGATCATTTCCGACTCCGTTGATGCCCTTGAGATCCGCGTGTCTTGAGAAGAGATCGTCGAGTCCCATACGTTTGAGGGCAGCGGTAGCGTTGACCACAGACCGATGACTGAACTTGGGTACTTGAACCTCCAGGCCCATCCTAGGAATCAGAACTCTGATGAGCCTGTTCCAGACTCCGTTGGTGAAAGCACCTTCGAGAAGCCTCTTCTCCAAATGATCAAGACTGTCGCCAGGTGCAGCCACGCCCTGTTGTCCAGGGAGAATGAATATCGTTGATACTAGATTGCCGACACCTCCGAGAGAAACGACAGTCGCGTCTAGACCAGGTTCGTATCCGGCCAGGACACCGGATCTCCAAACGGTAGCGGGAACAGGAACAAGTTTCCTTTGTCTTACTGCGGGTAAAACTGCGAAATACATCTCTCCGTCTCTACCCTCGGAACTGGCACCGGTGCAATCAGTCTGGAATACGTTTGCGGAAAGAGCAGCGAGCGGGGATCTTAATGGCATCACGTTTCCCTTAACAAAGTCGCGGATTCGTCCGCCGGTCTGTCTTCTGATCAGCAAGTTCGTCCTCCGTCTAACCAAGTCGCTTATCGTAGCGAAATTCACTTCTTCTACGTGTCCGTCGTAAAATTGCTGAGCCCTCTCCTTGTAGAATGGCAGAAGTCTTCCGGCTTTCAGTCTGTCGGCGAAAAGCTCCCTGACAAAAGCGGCGTTTGCGATGCCCTGGCCTCTGGCCAGGTTCACACTGTCAGTCACGTTCTGGAAGACCAGATGAGGGTTGAACGTCACCACGTCATCGAGCTTCAGGATATCGTTCATTTGGCCAGAGGTTGGGCCTCGAGCTCCGAGGAATACCATCGCTAACATGCTCGTCATACCAAACGGCGAAAGAGCCAGAGATCTCGCTGTGCTGAGACCCTTATTTGCGGCAATCCAGAAACTGAATGCCAGCTCGTTGCAAAGAGCTGCGAAATTTCCTATGTCAGTGTCCTGGTCCCGAGTGCTTTCGTCAAGACTCACTGCGCTATGGTGTGCTTCTAGAGGCACTGATACCCCCTCGATTTTGTTTGCCGATGGTGGTTCGTCAGCTGAAGGTTTAGATTGTGTTTTTATCATGGGGTATGGCTCGCTCTGAGGTATCAGGGTCCACTTGTCTTCTCCGGTTTTATTACTTTCGGTATTTGCAGGCCGTTTGTTTACAGGAATCTGAACTTTGAGAGCATTTGGATCCACTGGTTTTTGTTCCTGCTTTTTTTCTCCGAGTTTCGCGTAGGGATCAGGGATTGGCTTCTTCTGCTGAGACGTAGACTCGTGCTTGACCTTTTCCGCATCTTGTTTCGACGGTGTTTTATCAGTTTCCTGTGAGTTTGTTACTGGAACTGGCTTTTGGGGGCTCGAGATTTTCGTGGGCTGGATCGAGACTTCGACTACCTCAGGTAGCTGGTTCGAAACCTCGATTTTCTCAGGTGGCTGGCTCGAAACTTCAACTTTGTCGATCTTAGAGTCAGGAGTTTCAGTCGGCTTGACTTTCTTCTCGTCATTTGCCTCCTTTTGAGGTATTTTCTGTTTAGTTACAAGTACGGCAGTGTCGTTAACCTGAATCCGGATCTCTTGAGTCTTGGCAGGTGTATTGTTCGGATCATCATGCGAAGTGGTGTCGATTCTGACAACAGGTTTCGCAGTTACTTCATTTTCAATTTTCGTGGTGGTTGGACTAGTGGACGAAGACGTTTCAACGGACACAGTCACTTCGGGAAGCTTGGATTCAACAGTATTAACCGTTTCTTTGACGCTCTCTTCAGTCGTCTTCACGACTATTTCAGGTTTCTCAATCATAGCAGGCAACTGAACCTTCGTTTCTTCAATGTCTGCCTTTGCTGGGGCATTCGACGTGGATTCTGAGCTACTAGCAGCAGTTTCTGCTTTCATAGGCTTCATACCAGAAGTTTCTACTGCAGAATCGTCTTTATCAGTCTGTTTCGAGGACTCATCTGCCTGCGATGTCTTAATTGTAGTTGGTGAAGAGGTCTCAGGTTTCTCTGATTTTTTGTCAGCAGCATCCATACTCTCAGGAATTTTCTCTATTTTCGTCGTTGAACTACTCGGTTGTTTTTGCTCAGGGCTTATATCTATTCTCACGAGAGGTACTGACGTCTTATCCTTCTCGGGGACTGAAGAATCCTCAATATCAGCTTCCTCAGGTTTGGTGACACTGGGAATTTTCTCGTCAGGCTTGTCTCTGTTCGAATGAGACTCCGCGTCTTCAGTCTTCACCATTTCAGGTCTGCCGACAGAGTCAATCGACTCCTTCACAGCCTGAGATGCATCTGCACTTTCCATCATAGCCGGTGATTCAGTCTTTACATTAGGCGACTCGGTTTTTTCATCAGTAGATCCCGGATTCGAAACTTTAGAATCAGTCTGGGCAGTAGCTGGGGCTTCTATCTCTTCCTGAGCCTCAGTCTTGTCAGTTGTACTGTCTCCACTCGTTGCTGTCGAAGTAGAAATCTCCGAAACCTGGTCAGACGGTTGTAAGTTCGGCTGCGCGGATGCTGGAGTAGCTAATTCAACAGGTACAAGATCCTGGATGGATTCGTTCGAATTGTTGTTAATTTTAGTCGCAGTATTATCAGCCTCGGGTTTCTTTTCCGCAATATTTGGCAAAGTATCAACCGAATCAGGCACGATTTTCTTGTCTTCTGTGTCTTCAGCTTTTTCTCCAGACTTTAGAGGCTCGACAGTGTCGTCTTTGATTTTCTCAGGGGTCTTTGATTCTTCCACCGGTTGAACATCGACGGTTGTAGACACTACGACTTCCGCTGGTACAGCTGTCGGAGTATCTTTAACTGCTGAAATCCCAGCTGGTTCATTAACCGGCTTTGGACCATCTGTCGGTTTGATTTTCTCTTCAGAAACGACCATCACTGGTTCAACAATTTTTACGGGAGTTGCTGCAGGTTTTTCCTCGGCCTCGTTCTTCGTCGCCGATTCAATTTTCTCGCCGGCAGATACCGGTGGATCGATTTTTACCACTGGCTTGACAGGAATTTCTTCTGGGAGCGCATCTTCGTCGACGGGAGCGACAGTATCCGTCGAATTTTTGGTCTCGACTAGTTTTTCGGGCTTCGTTTCATCAGATTTCTCGCCAGTTTCTGTAATTTCTGTTTCAGGTTTCGGGGATTTCTTATCTTCTTCGTCATTCACTTCTGGTTTAGCTTCAGTAGTTTCCTGCGTGGCGTCAGCTGCAGGAATCTCCGTATTTTCAATTTCCAGCTGCGGTTTATCCTTGCCCGAAGTTTCGTCGTCGGGTTTCAACGTCGTTTTCACGTCAGAATCCATATTCGCAGTTTCGGTGGTACTCGGGACTTCGATCATTTCATCTCCCGTTGCGGAAATAGCAGCCTCCACTTGGGGCAAGTCTTCCGGAGATTTATTTTCTGTAATATTCGAGGGCTGGGCACCAGCGATTAAGCTACTGGCAATATTCGCAGCCGAAGAAGATTCCAGCACGTCTTTTTCCGGGAGTGAAATCTCCTGTACAGAGACCGGGAGAACTGTCTCAGGCGCTGAATCAATCAATTGATTAATCGTCGAGACGGTATTCGTCAGTTGAATTCTCACCACTGACGACTCGGTCGAATCGCCATTCTTGACGGCAGAGACCGTCGGTTTGGTTTCAGTAATATCGATCCTAACGATTGGCGCCTCTGAATCAGAGTCAGTCTCAGGTTTTGTTTCGTCCTTTACTACATCCTTAATTTTCTCCGGTTCTTCCAATTTCGGCGTCTCCTCATCGCTGCCAGATTCAGAGATCTTGTCGGCTTCTGATTTTTCCGGAATTTTTTCGTCCTCCGAAGTCGACGTCTCTGTCTTCTTGACATCGCTGATAGATTCGGAAGGAGCGCTGCTGGATGTGGGAATATCGGTAGAAAGCGGCTCAGAAATTTTCGTACTATCCGAATCGTCGATAACAGAAGTGGTCGTCGTTGGTTCGGGGCTTTTCACCTCCATCATCACCATTTCAGGCTCAGATTTATCCGGCTTTGTCGTCTCTTCCTTCGTTGACGATTCGACATCCGACATCAAAGGCTTGGCAGCCTCTACACTCGCAATAGTAACCGTCGATGGTAGATCCTCGCTTCTCACAGTACTAGCTTCTTCGCTCTTAATCCCATCCTCAACTCTTTTCAATGGTGGTTCTTTGGTCTCAGACTTCTGGGGAATGGGAACCATAGAAGGCATCATTTCCGAGACTTGGGATATCATGCTGGACACAGAGTCCGCTAACTCCGTCAACAACGTTTCTGGCTTTTTCTCCGAAGTCGTCTGGGTCGTTTGGCTATCCAATTCTTCCTTATTATCAGTCACATTATCTGCCTCCGATGAAGCAGCCTCAGTAACGGGGATTGAACTCTGCGTCGTTTCGCTATGAATGTCCGTTACAGTCTGTTGGTCGATTTTGTCACCAGGAACGGTCGCCTCAGCTGAAATCTTAGTTGGTTCAGAAACAACCTCGATCGTTTCAGGTTTATTTCCGACATTTTCGGATAGAGCCGGAGCCTCAACCGCTGTTTTAGTGCCACTAGAATCTGGAATAATTTCAGGCAGCATTTGGAAGACGGATTCAGCCTCCGTTACCGGAATTTCAGAAGCTGGAACGACTGGCAGAGTTACTTTAACATCCGAACTATCGGGTTCTTCGGAAACCGAAGTTGTACTATCGTCTGTTTTCTCCATAGAGTCTTGAACCTTCGTTGCATCTTCGGTGCTCGGTGCATCTTGCTTCTTCTGATCATTATCATCAACAGAAGTTGTCGAATCATCAGATTCGACCTTATCCTTGGTCACCTGTTCTGCCACATTGACGCTACTCTCAGAAATGAGCTCATCGACGATCGAGCTTATCGATTGAGGGATGAGATTGATGATTTCCGAAACTTCCTGTCCGATGGTGTCAGCTGAAGTAGTCGCTTCAGTTTGCAATGACGGTGTAGCTGGCATCTCGTCAACACTCGTCGGATTTTTATCCTTGGTCTCTTCCTCCGTAGTTATAGGTTTCACTTCCGAATTATCTTGCGCCTCTTTTTCCTCAGTCTTAATCAAAGGATCTGCAGGTTTTTTATCGGCCAACGGGGCTTCCAAATTAATCGAGGGTTTCTCCAGCTTCTGTGTATCTACAGTAGGCTCTGCTTCCTCCGTCACCTTCAACCCGGAAGGAGTTTCGAGTTTGTCAGATCCTTCTTGAACCGAGGGGACGAAACTCGAGGTGACTTCCATCGCTATCATTGTTTCCACTGACTCAGGAGTCGTAATTGGCAATTCTTCGACAACTTCCGGCTCCTTTACTTCATTCTCTATCCTTTCAGTAGCTGAAATAATCCCGGATGAAGAATCCGGAGTTTCCTTTACCGGAGTAACAGCTGTCTCAATTTTTTCCGGCTCTGTACCAGCAGGCTTAGTTTCCTTATCCTTTATCTCGTCGGCAGAAATAGTGTTGAGTATTTGATAGACCGGTTTCTTCTCGAACAAAGAAGGGTCTTTCGTCGTTGATTGAACACTGTCGGCAGTAATCACGGGCACCTGAATCATAGGTCTTTCAGGCTCCTTGGATGTCGCCTCCTCAGCCTGTGCCGGTTCCTCTTCTTCATCCGGTTTTTCCATTTGATCGATTTTCACCACTTCATCAGTCTTGCTCCCTTCATCGGTTGGTTTGGTCTTCTCTGCTTCTGGCGATTCGGTTACTTCAACTTTAATTTCCGGCGTTTCAGGAGCGGGCAATTTTTCAAGACTGGTTGCAGCTGCAGCTGGGATCTCAGCGGTACTGACGTTCTGCTTGACCATTTCCTTCATCGGTTTACTATCAGCTTCCGGTAGGGTTACAGGCGCTGATTCAGTTTCACCCCCTAAAATTGAGGGGAGAATGCTGCTCCATTCGTCGTTTGCGTGTCCAGGAATAGTCGGCACGGTTCCTATAGGCATCGCAGGTTTGCTCAGCTCGCCCTTGAGCACGTTTTGGACATTCTGAACGACATCGGCTACCTGAGAAAGAGGGGAGAAAAAAACAAAGAGAAAAAGAAACGATATAAAAATAGGGAAACAAAAGACTAGCGAACCAGGTTTCAAAAAATCAATTCACACCTTCATCTCTCCGCTTATATTGTCTCCCATTTTCTGCGGGTCCTGCGTTTCGATGGGAAACGGTCCTCCACCGGCGGCAATAATGCTCTGGATTTCGGCGTCCGTCATTTGCCTGGTTATCAGTTGTCCCTTCTCGTCGACGGTGTAAAATTGAAAGCCGTCTGGTTTAAGCATGTCAACTGTCGACGGTGGCAGATCATCGGTCACTTTTCGCGTGTCTGATTTTTCCGAATCGTTTTCCGAGTTTCCATCCTCGTGACCCATAACCACGGACACAGACGTCACCACGCTGTAGGGTCAAGCAATGAATTTCATTCAGAACGATAATCAGTCGGTTAAACGTTACGATTTTGAAAGAATTTCAATTATAGCTACCCACCTAGAACCAATCAGCTTGGTCGAGGTGTCGATAATTTCGTCTGGAACCGGAAGTCCCGTCGTCGCCGTTAGGGCCACCACTAATAGCAGCCATCGCCAGACCCGGGACATTTTTCTTTGAGTTCTTCACCTGGAAATATTAAATTTATTTGATAAAATCTCCGTGCAGGAGTGGGTGCAATGTGACGAAGTAACCGTCCTTTGAACAGTTTTCTCTTATGTGTGATGCTTAATTAACGAATTAATGAATCGCGATGGACAGCGCTGCATGTGTCATAGAGACACGAAAGCCACTACTGTAGCAATTAGCAGTCGAGAAGTGGCTGACACGATCCGAATAAGTTCTCGTCTCGTAAATCGCCGGTGGGGAGAGGTGGGTTTTAATAAACTCTGACCACGTTTTTGAACGACCCAGTAAACCGGGCGAGTAGAGCATGACGTTTTGGCGTGACGCCCAAGGCGCGGTTCTTTATTCGTAAGCGATAATTGCATACGCACGCTAAAGAAAGAAAGAAAGAAGGAAAGAAAGTAGGTGTGATTTTGAAAGGAAACAAGGTTCAGGGGCCAATTATCACATGCGTCTTCCCTCCCGTTTCCATCTCACGAACCTCGAGACGAGGCATAAAGAATGCTAATTGATTAGACTGCCCGCTGTCACGTCCGTTATAAATTAATCATCGCACCTAATTGACGTTTCGTTAGAGTTAGAAGCTTTCAATTAACGCCTGCATGCTCGAAAACCGAAAAACGAAACCATCATTCGACTCTATGAAAGCGTCGACGAGGTTTATTGAAAAACAACCAGGGAATTCCGTGCGAAATCTTGGCTGACACGTAATGTGCGAAAAATTTGGAGCGCCTGGTTTTCGCATGGGACTACTGACCCAAAGAATAGAGGATCCTCGACGAGGCCTCCGGGGCAGTCGTTGACCGGTGTATAGCGTATACCGGATTACATACTGCATATATCGGAGGTCAAAAATTGATCAAATTTACTTAGCGACCGGTTTACAGGCGAGTATTTGCAGATTCGTGAAAACAGGTACAAGAGTATACCTATACTGGTTGCAGGGTGTCGTGGTATCTGTCAGCCCGAAAACTCGCAATATACGCATGAATACATGAATGTACGGAAATTTCGCCTGACTCATTCCGAACCATAAGCCAAAGCCGAGAGTCCGTTATTCCGAATGCGGTTAACTGAACTGTTATAATCGATGTGCAGTATCGATTCTGTACGATATATATATATATATATATATGTATGTATATTGTATACAATATACGTATATCACGTATGACTGTGTATTGAAAGACAGAAAATAGTATATCGACTACACCGAATCTGAGAAATGAGGTATGGGTATAAGGATTGAATGGCCAATGAATGGTTTAGAATCGAGTGGTTATACAGTTAACTTGGATTCTCGCCCCGCAACCGTTACCTCATTAACGTTTCTTTCCGAGGTCAATCAATTCTTGTTTCCTATTCAGTAACAGATCCCATTATTATAGAGAGTCGAGAGTGCCCACAGGGGTAATGGAGGAGCTACAGAGCTGCAGAGGAGGTAAGAAAGGAAGGAATCGTTGCATTGGCAAATAATATCGAATCTAAGAATTGGAAGAGAAGGCGGGGGAGATGAGAATAGAATTCATTATAAACTCGCGGAATTGACGTGGGTGGAGTGTGAATCTGGACCGAAAGGAGGGAACTGAATTAAGTCGGTCACGAACAGACGTTACTCTTCAGGATCGGACTAACTGTAAGTTTGACTAACCGCAGGACCACGCAATTCAACCTACGACCCAAGACCGGTGAATGATCTCAGAGTCTAATGGATTATTTTGTGGTTTGAGAAAAAAAGAGAGAGAAAAAAAACAAAAACGGTCAGAAAATCGAACAGTCGAATTCAGGAGACAGAAGAAACAGAACCGAACCTTGTGAATTTAAAATCCAGGCAAAGTTCGTCAAGTTATCGAATGAACGAACAGATAAGACTATTACTCTATCTTTGAAGGACACTCCGTGCCCGTTTTATTCCTATGGTTCATATCCTCCGGGCAGAAAATAGTTTTTGAAATTTTCTCACATAGAACGCCTGGAGCCGTGATGGGAACGAGGAAAGTGCTCTGAACTGAAATGCATGATTAATAATATACGAGAAAAGAAATTATGCCCGTACCAAGGAATGACGCACTTCTAGGTGGAAAGAAAAAGGGAAGAAAAAAAGTAGGGAATAGTAATGTATAATCGAACCACAGTCAAAAGTTCGAATAAATATAAAAGTAAGATTGAACCGTGTTCGTATACATCGTATCATATAGTATGGTAGTAATGAGATAGGAATTCAGTGTTTTCGATTTCACTGATTGTGAGTGTTATTGACTTTGCTCGCAGTAGGTACCTACACGAGTTTATTTTTCTATTCTTTCCTGTTCGTCACGATCGTATAATAAGAATTAGCCTGAACTCTCCAAGTACCTATACTAAGTATATAGGTATGACTATATGTGAGATAGAAATCTAGACACCCGCTGAATGAAAGATTGTAACGGGATTAGGAACGGTCCACGAAACTGGACACTGGTCACAGACAGCTCGGAGAATTTAGTGATACACCAAGTCGAATGAATGAAAAGAAAAAAGAATCTTCATCATAAGATTCGGGCTTGTTTGATAAATTGCTGGTCAATTTTTCTGACGCAGATATAATTAGCCGGAAGTAGGCGAGGCTCGAGACCAACGTCCAGTACCAGTTTGACTTGAAAATTCTGGACCGCAAGTTCTGGAACACGCGAAGCTCCTCTCCGTGGTCGAGGCGATGGCCTTGACCACCACAAGACTCCAGGAATACATATACTCGGTGACACGGATGACCGGGTAGCAGATTTACACCGGAGCACGACGAGAGGAAGAAGAAGTTTAAGGTAAGAAGAAGAAAAAAAATATGCAAGTTTTTACGCTTCCCAGTTGATTTTTACACCGAGAAACCGAGGCGGAGTTGGTATTTGCCATTTGGAATGAATTCGAGACGAGCTGAGAAGAGAGTTTCGTGGATAAATCGGAGTCGATGAACCTCCGCGGGGTTGATAATCGGCGAAGAATAACCGATCTCGTGCGAGATCATTATCGACAAGATGTGCAGCGGCGAATATAAACATGAACGGGGATAAAAGACACCCAGTAGTTATCGTCATCTAAAAGAAGATGATATCGTAATAATTCTCGTAGACATCGGAAGATGAACTTCTGTACGAAATACTATATTATTAACATGTATACTACGAAACGCATACTAAAAACGGGGTGAAAAACTTACAGCTGGATTATACGAGTGCGATGCGACGTCTTCTTAATGGCACACTTAAAGATTAGTCGCGCGGTGTATTCGAAATTGAATCCTCTAGGTCCACTCGAAGAGTAAAATGGGATTAGAGGTAGTGAGGTATCGCGTCACTGGAGATCAAAGAGAGAAAAAAAAGGAAAAAAAAAAACTTGTAAAAATGGGAATATATAATGACGGGTAAATGTCCGCTGTCGCGATGCAATCCATGTATAATCTCCCGTCTGGCCTTGCCTCTCTCGGAAGGGTAGTGACCCCTGCAGTAGTGGTTCCCCTTTTATTATTCTTCTTGTTTCCCTCCTGTATGCAGCAGCTCTTGAAGGAGCAGCGCTAATTCCACTATTTTCCTCCTCTCTGTATGCGTGCTATGCACGGTCCTCTCTCCAAGTATCTTATAATGGTTTAACCGAGAGAAGAGCGGCCGACTCGGATCACGGCTACTAGCTGACTGGTATCACACACCTGCGCACCTTCCCTGACTCTATACCACAAAGAAGACTTCTCGCGTCCAGACCTCCACGAATCCCCCTGGAATCCTCAGACCATTACAGGTGCAGACCAACTCCTCCTACTATACGCGGCCGCGGCCGCGGTCTCTTCTCTCTTTATCCCCTCTTTTTCATCTTACTCTTCTTCATCTTCATCTTCAGCTTCTTCTTCCTCTTCTTCGTGGAAGAGCCGCGAAGACGCTACTGATGATGGCCTCGCGTGATACGTAGTGCCTATACGTACCTATAGGTACTTCTTTCGGCATCGGATCTCTTTCTCTTTACTTCCGATCGAATTCACCTCAAGAATTTACGAGTCGACTAATTATACGGACGTTGATTTCTCCGACATATGTATTCGGATTACGTACAGGAATAGAGGTAGAACACGATGTTCTTTATAACCAGCAAAGTAGCTTGGGTGTCAGATGTGGATGTAAAACGGGGTGTATATTTTATTGGTACGATCAAAATTCTCGAGTGGTATTTAGGCATAATACCCAGACGCACGTATATGTACATATACGTATAATATGCTGACATACGTGGGTATTCCCAATAGCATATTATACACCCATATCCACAACACCAAAGGAGTAGGTATATATGACATGACGATAGTTTATAAGTTGTTATCGTCTAAGATCTGGGTTCTAACGGTGATATATACCTAGGATGTCGTCGAGTCGCGAGGCCGTAAACCGGCGTTATTAAAAAGCACACACCACGGTTCTCGGGAAGAATGTTTCCCGCGGTAGGATTTCTTTTCTTCTTCTTATTTTATTCACTTTTCAGAGCCTAAACAAACTTTGGCTCGCGGAGACCGAAGACCGATCGCTATTCATTTTCTGTACAACAGAATTTCGATCCGAGGTTGTAGACCTCGAAACGAGACTCGTTGAATTATTTAACTTCGAGTTTTGCTGGGTTTTTTTTCGTTTTTCTTTTTTACTTTTTGCTTTTAACGGTTCAGGTCAAACGAAATTTCCGCAGATACATGGAATTTTTACAAATAAAAAAAAATCAAGGGAGCTTCGGGCTCATCTTAAAATTGGAATGAGAGCATGGTCAATATTTGTCCCACGTTCAACCCAATAGGTTCTGGTAACGGCGTCGAAAAAGTGCATCATACAGGGGACCATCTGTTCATATAATATTCTGAAAATTCTAGCCATAACTAATATCCTCGATTTACGCTCTTTTTCAACGGTTCATGGTTTGGGTGGCTCCGAGCGTTACCGGAAGTCGACCATGCCACCCGAATATCCGTCGCTAATTAATTGACATTGGCGTCATATATCGGCGCAATGTAAACTCCATCATAATATCCGGCTCCGCGGTAATACCGCAATGAAGGGAAAATATCGATTCGGGAAAGGTGATTTTCTCGGCAATATCATCCACTTGACTTGAAGCGACTTTATAATATATACCTAGTTGAGTTGAGTTTATAGTTGACGATAATCCAAGTTTTAAGCAAACTAGCTCGATCGCCACCACCTCATGCCTAGGGCAATGCTCTTTACTTTACTTCCTCTCCACCCGCGAAGACGTAATCTGGAATTTCATGCCGGAGCGATCATCCGTGAACTTACTGCGGAGATGAGAGAGAATGGTCCTTTTAGTCATTAGTATAACGTACTCTGCACCGTTGCAACTATAATTATATACCTAATCTATGGGTGGATGAATTCTATCTATATAAGAGCGTCGCGGGTATCTTATTCGCGATCAATTTGATCCGCGATATTCGACCGGGAATTAATGTCTTTATCGACCGCGAAATTGGACGTTGGATTTTTTCGCTTTTCGAAATCCCAATTTTGTCAAGCGATATATATGCAGATGTATATATATATATATATTATATGATTTACAGTTAGACGTCCGCGATCGCGCCTAACGCTATTCGTTTGTGTATGCAAATTTTTTTTTCTCTTATTTTTTTTCCTAGTTCTCTCGCCTGTTTACAGATCCTAATCCAAAGTTTACTCGGTGAGTATCCGGTAGTTTGTTCCTCAAACAAAACTCTCCGTATATTCATGTCTCTGATGGCGCGCGCAAGTCCTACGCGAATAATCTTGGTCATCGTCTATCGTATATACCTATATAGGTACACCCGTCTGGGTAATTATTCTGCAAATATTTATTTCCGACTAATGGCTGTAACTGTTCTTTTCTAACTTAGCATCCCTCGGGCCGTATAGACACCTGTGTAAAACAGGCGTTATAATCGATCCTCGTTTGAGAGTATGAAACGATGCCTGACCCGGTCACCCAGACCCTGAAGATGTAATTTTATTCTAGGCGACGAGAGGTCGAGCGGCGATGAATCGTACGCGTGTAGCAAGTCTAATTCCGATCTAGGAATAAATCGATATTCACCAAGCATCGGTAATAAAATCGGTCATTTTATTGCCCAATGAAAGAAATGAAGAAACAAAGAAAGAACGGCTTTGCAGCTACTCTTTCTTCTTCCTCTTCCTCTGTACTTAATTTTTTCCGAAACGATAATTCACAACGCGTTCGGTCAGAGCTGGGATAAAGACGGGATATACAAACTCGGAGATTGTCTCTCCGCGATGATGAAAGAACGGAAGTCGTAGCTGAGGCCCGAAAAAAATGATCAAGGGCATAAAACTGAACCAAAGAGTGCCGGGGCTCGACCTGGGATTCAGTTGGCAACGAAAAGACCGTTATGTCGGGTATTCTGTTCCCACGAAAGTCGTCCAGCTTCGTCCGTTTGTCTTTGAAGCAGTATTGTTTAACTATACCACAGCTGTCTTGAATTATTTCCTTTTTTTCCCCATTCTGAGCAAAGTTCCCTTTTGTCTTTCATTCGTTCGCTTCACATACTGCATAGATGCTGCAGTCTTCGATAGCGTATGTATGATAAATCGAAATTCGACGATATGGAAAGACCGGACCTCTTGTATGCGGTATGCAGACTCTTTCTCTTCTTCTTTTTGGCCGATAACCCGGTGCAGGTAGTCCGAATGAACTTTCTTTGCATAAGTAGATAACGGGCGTTAGTTTAGAGTCTAGACATACCGATGCTCGACACGCCCGTGACCGTCATTATATTATACACTAGCTGCGGTACGAATCGCGTGACCGTGCAATAAATTATGGTATACTGCGAATACATCGTCTCATGTCGAATAGGCAGGTGTACGTTTTCGAACAAAATTGGAAATCGGTCGTCATAATCGGCGATAAAATAAAAAAATCGGTAGTAAAAACAGGAGAAATGTTAAGAAAAGAAAGGCAAAAAAATGAAATAAATAAATGAATTCAATACCGATTCTTCATTCTGCGTGTAATACACGCTGCAGTTATGTAAATGGTATTTATTTATGATCGTTGACATTTGCGTTTACAGTGGCGATTAATTTTTCATTTTTTTCTTTCTATTCTCTCACGCACGTAATGGGGTAATAATAAAGTATCGGTAAAGGTCGTTAAATTGCGCAATGATATTGGGGTCATTTTAACCGATTACAGAAATTACTTTTCATCTACGTTGTTCTATGGATTTATTCAATTTTTAATCGTGTAGGGGGTACCTGTATCGAAAGGTCAGCCTACCTGTGGATTCATGTTGTGCGATAGTTCGTACGAATTCGTAATCGAGTTTGGTAGAAAAATCGCTGAAAAATCAAAGGGAATATAAAGTTCTAGGGAAAGGGAAACCAGATAGGTATATAAGACCTTACGGTTTCGATATAAATTATTATTAATTAGACTACGAAACTAATGAACTTGAGAACAACTCGGTTCGCCTGTCTCACGCTTATACAGCTATTGTCAGGAAAATATACTCTCGAATAGTTTACCTAGCAGGTAGCTGCACTGCAGTCGTCGACAAGGAAACAACCACAATACATATAATTACACAATATAAACGCGAGCAGGATGAACAGAGTGAAACTGACACCGACTAGGTAGGCAATTAAGAAACCAACCATCTTACAATTTTTTTATTTCATTTTTCACACAAAAAATCGGATGGAAAAATGAGAAAACTGTATCCTCCATGCATCAGATTTTTCTTCTCTCAATTCGATTTCGTATATTACATATTATATTATTGCACATAAGGTTATATAAATACGATAGGTTTTTTAGGTTTTATCGAAATACTTTCACTGTCAGAGGATATAATATACCTACGCCCGGATATTATATAGATTTTGCATATTTTTCAGAGACGGTCTTTTCGTCCGACGTTGATGTTACGTTTCGACGCAGATATAACCATTTCGCGGATATTAGTTTTTTTTATTACTTATATTGAATTTATTCTAAATGAAAGCGTCGAGTCGCGGGATGATCGTGTCCCGATTCAACGAGCCGGTTATCCGATTCCATCTATAAATACCCATATACCTGATATATAGGTAGATACGAAATTTCTCTGTCATAATTAATTCACATGAATTTATATATTAGATTAATTAATAATTTGTTAATACCTAGCTTCGACGAAGAAATATAGAAATATTTCTAATAACAAGCCGTATATTTATTAACGAGTCAATGACTGTCTTATGAAATTAATTACACGCGTTGACGCGCCGTATTATGATTTAATTAGGTGTTGGTTATCTCTTCATGTTTCAGTTCCTCGACACCGAGACTAACAATTCCTCTCATATCGTTGCAGCGATTAAGTAACGAGTTTCAATTACACAAATTGCAGGAATTCTCGCCCCTTCGTCGTTACTAATTTAGAGAATGAGAAACGCACGGGGAAATAAAATGAAATAAGATATTGTAAAACCGATTTATTTTGACGATCGTTAGGGGAATCGGAATCATCTAACTAACTGCAGATTAAGAATGTATTTTGTGTAATAGGGAGATGGGTTTGGCTGGATTCATATACATATGTAAATTTCAGGTGTCATTTAATATGCCAGTTTAACATACCTACACATAATATGATCATAAATTTATAAACCAAAGTGCTAACGGATGTTTAACAATTTTCAAGCCTGATATTATAACTGCAGATATTATCGTTGTTAACTTGAAGCATAAACTGATACCTGCATCAGTGTTCTCGATGAAATACGATTCCCTTAAGCTGAATCATAATCAATACTACCGATATTAAACACGATCGTTGAATAAAACGAAGAAAGAAAAAAAAATCGATTTTCATTCCTTACGAATATCTGATGAGACATTTTGCGCTTCGGTATAGCTGCGTACTGGTGGGTTGCGTAAGTAAATACTTATAACAAAAAAAAGAAGAAAAAATACATGAAGTAACAATACAAAATTTACAGTAACTCCAGACTAGTCGAATACAATACCTATACTGAAGATTGTGAGCAAATTTGTTACAACAATTTCCATAGTCACCAGTATAGGTTGCAAAATTTTCAGCACCGATCTCTATCTACAGCCTCATTAATCATTAGTTACAGTACGGAGTCTCGTCTTCTTATTAAATACAGGTATGGTAGTGTAAATTGTTGAAAAATGTTAAAAAAACACAAATTCAAATTTAAAGGCTTAACATGAATGAACGAATAATATTTTGTCGTCTATCTTACCTGCGGGCTAAACTTTTTTTCTTTCTTTATCCTCGATCGATCGTATACCTATACTACTATAATTTAGTTATAATAAGTTCACAAATTATTTATTTCTTTCTTTCATCTACACTTTCACACAGTATTTTAATTTCATCCAGTTTAAATGGTCTGGCTATACATTACATGATATAGTACGTACATCGGTAATTATTTTCGATCGATGGTTTAGAAAAAAAAAAAAAATTATAAGAATGAGAGAGCGAGAGAGAGAGAGAGAGAGAGAGAGGGAAGAGAGAGGCAGAGAGAGAAAAGAAAAAAAATTTTATTTCTTTCGCAATTTTAATAATAAAAAATGATTATCACACCCTGCAGTTTATTAAAATGCAGACTACGTGCAGTTCGACTTACGCGGTGGCACTGAGCTCCTCTCAGACTCAACATGTCTTTTATAACCCCTACCATATAAGTACAGCATATAGTAATAAATTTCGGTGTACCTACTATTCAATTGTTGTGCAGCGAGGATTTTCATGATAGTACATCGAATTATCGCTCAAGTATTATAGAGAATATGAATAATAATGAAAAAAACTAATAATAATAATTAATGAGAAGAAGATGTATGATAGATAAACGATCGTTAGATTACAAAATATATTAACAGATGGGGGGACTTTTTATCTAATTTTTTTTTCATAAACGCGAGACATCACATGGGAATGAATTGTATACCAATACGTATATAATATGCACCTTCAGTTGTAATAAAATGAAATCGAATGAAATGAAATTGACAAACAGTTAATTGTTCTTCGTTGTTTGCGTGTTTGTTGAGAATTGAAAAAGACAAAAAATAAAAAATAAAAAAACACTTTGGAGAATGGTCGATTGCAGCGATCAATCGGTATATTATTATACCTATACTCTGTTTCACAATTTTTTTAGGACGAGAGAAATTCAAACGGTTTCTAGACCCTATAGCTGTTACATTCGATTTTGCACACAGACATATTATATACGTACAAAATATATATAGGTATATAAAAAAATGTCGTGACTCGGAAAATTTGACGAATTAAATTATTTTTTATTAATATTACAGTATAACGAATGTGAAATGAAAATATTTCATATTGTTCACAATTATGAAATAATGAATTTGAAACAGTTTTCACAAATTTTATCTTGAATTCTGTATTGGGTATACGACGCATAGGTATAATAGCAATATTTAACTGTTATCGAACCGTTAAGACTTAAAACGAAAGAAAGAAAGAAAGAAAGAAAGAAAAAAACGAAAAACCCAAAAAATAACCGGTTCAAAATATCATACTTTCACAATGAAACCGTTCACTTGCTTGGTGAAAATAATGAGTACAACAACGATGATGAAATTTCGAAAAATTTTATCCTAACTTTCCAGATCTCCTATCATTCCGGTAGAGAGAAGCGAATTCAATATACCTAATACTTCGTCAATTTGAATCCTGTGAAAAAATTCGGATTTTCCAATTACTTACGACCTATACTTACGTGTTACGCGGGTGTGTCGCTAGAGTTGCAATTAAATCGCTGGCCTCTGCAGCAGCTCGACGGTACGTCTGCTGCTGCACTTGACCTGACTTTATTTAATCTGAGGTGGGTGCACGCGTTTCTGCAGCAATCGTTGCTGCTGCGGTTGCAGCGCGTAATTTTTAATGAAAGAGAAAATAAAAAGAATGGTTGAGAGAAAAAGAGGAAACGGAAAAGAAAATCGAGCCAAAGTTCAAGTTATAGCGCGCTATTTGTCATTCAAAAATAATTATGTCAAGGGGTGCGAAATTGTACAGGAATACGGTTTTTCTATACTTACGAGCGTGTTTAGATGAGGCTTATACTTTTACGCGGAATCGTTTTTTTCCCAGAAAAAAGAAAGAAGATTATCCCAACGATCGAATGGCTTTCGAAACTTTTTATCACAATGTGCGTATCGTATATAGGATCTTCAAAATCCATCCTGGGTGGAACCCCACCAGGACTCATAAACCAGAAAATTTCATTCCCTTTCCCCTCCAAAATCCAACGAGAAAAAGAAAAAAAATAATTTTGTTCAGTGTTCTGAAAGTTGCACAGGGGCAAACTAGATATAAATTCAAGAGGAAACAATTTCTGGCCATTTGGATCTAGGTGCCGGTCCTAAAGGGTTAATAATCATATCGTTAGTTCAGTACGCGATTATTCGACGTCTTAAGATGCCGAAGTAGTAACTTACGATGTATCTGCTATATTGCGATAACGAATATGAAATGTAAAGATAGAACTTATATGTGAGATTTGAAATAAAGAAAGGCAAGTGAATTATTATTTTAATGATAATTTTTTAAACACGCGATCATAAAGTTGTCACGAATTATTATAACATATATTACTATAATATGTGTCTGGGCATACGCATTATGGTTTCCGTTACGTATATGGGTAGTCAATTTATACGAATCGTTTATAATTAAACGAATAGGTTGGAAGAAATTTTTTATTCATTTTTTTATCTTTGCTTTTTCTTTTTCTTCACCAGATTTGAAATTTTTCTGTTGAATTCCGTAGTTCATATGGGCAATGTAGTTACAGTATAAATTCGCCTGGACTGTTTCTGCGTCCACATATACTACTATATACCTATATGAAATGAATATAACCGGGAGGACGTCGAACTCGAGAATCCGTGAGGCTATATAATATAAACGCGCGTAAACCAGGAGAAATTATTTTTATTATACAGTAGTTTCCCGTTCTTATATACATATAGACTACGATTCTCTTCTATATAACTGGTTTTTAGAAAATATATGCCGTATATGCCTACACCTACCCATACTACCCCGAGAAAACATCTCGGCTATTACGAAATAACCCGCGAAATCTTGTTCGTATACTTATGTCGAGCCTTGAACCTTGCGACGATCAGTTTTCGAAAAAACTGCAACATCGTATCGCAATATCGATACTTTCACATAGATATGGAGGAAACGAAGGAGGATATGCTTCTAGAAAAGTTGAAAAATGAATTAAATAAGTAAATAGATATCGAGACGAATTCAATTCTGCATGTGATTATTCGAGGATATAATAACCGAGATGGGTAAGTGATCCCTCCTGAATAATCGTGAAATTGAGAAACATAACGTTTAAACCGATTCGTTTTTTGCCTTATTTCTCTATGATATATCGTGTTGAAAACTGTTCAGAAATAAAGTCGGGAACAGAACCAGGCCAAGAATTACTTAGTCAGAAATCAAGTCACGAACGGAACGGCGAGTCGAGTCACGAACCGACTATGGATGAATCGGATCAGAAAAGTTTTAAAAACTTGGAGAATCCAGGGATGGATGATAGTATCAGACAATTATCTCGCAAATTGAGAATAGTGATTAATTAATACACCCACTACGTGTTACATAAGTCGTCAATCATCATTCGAGTGAATTCATCGTTGATATCATTTTCTGTTACCCTTACCGGACTTTTCTTTCAAGCCCTCCTTACCAATGTCCACAACGAGTTATGAGTTTATCGGCGATTTGTCCACCGCCCAAGGCGAGGCCTTCTTCGTGGACGGATCCCGGTACCAAGGGACATGGGATTCCCTGGGGATGGCGGGCGTTGGAAGTTACAGGATGCCTCACGGTAATTAGAGTTAGGAAGAAAGAATTTTCGTTGATTAGATCATTAAGAAAAATTGAATTGCACACCTAGTAACAAAGCCGAGTAGCTGATAGACACTTGATTGCTCGATTTGAGTGGAACGAGACTCATTCATTAAAGATTGATCGAAACCTGGTGACAACCTACTCGCACGTAGTTTAGAATTCACTCATCGTCAGCGAACTGGTTGAATTTGAAAGTGTGGCGTACCGTTACACGATCGAGAAATATAGGCGTGTGTCAGGTCCAGTTCATTCATTCATGCATTCATTGATTCGTTCAGTCATCTCTTCTCTTTTCGTCTCTTCTCTTCTCTTCTCTTCTCTTCTCTTCTCTTCTCTTCTCTTCTCTTCACGCCTCGCCTTCGAATTATTCAGAAGTTCTCTACCTGGGTGAGATGAGAGACGGTATGCAGCACGGCAAGGGGAGCCTTGAGTATCCAGGAAAACAGGTAATAGACGGTGTCTGGAATCGTGGTGAGCTCGAAAAGTGGAAATACACTTTCAGCGACGGTCTAATATTCGAAACTGAGAACTGGACGTACTGCAGATTTCCTGACCGCAGGTAGAATCGCGATAATTCATTCCTGTCATTTATTTTTCTCGATTTATCTCTATAATTGCTCTCAGATTTTATGAGTCTAAAATGAAAGGCCTAAACCCAGCCGGAAGATCGTTGAAGACTCGGCATCAACCGACGAAAGTTATCCCATTAGGATGCTACGATTCTGGTGACGGGATCTTCGACCCCACAACCCTTTGCGTTACGAATTTCGAGCAGCCCTCGAAAGTAGGTGTACCCGCGTCTCTTCCTGGCGAATAAGCTCGTCATGTCCCGAACTCCTGATCTCTTATATTCCTGCGTAAGTGTAGATAATCCGAATCCCATCAGCAAAGGAGTGTCAATGGATAATGAAAAACTGTCGAAAAGGAGGAACAGAACCGACCGGATATCAGCCTTGGCTGAACGAAAATTGGTCTTCGACACCCCCAAAGCTACCCCACAGATTACCAATGTCTAATGATTCGCCAGAGAGATGGTGGAAGAGGTACTACATACCTACATATATTCCTGTAATTGAATAATATGATCTATAGATCCTGCAGGTGTGGTCACGCGTTACTTATTTACATATATTAATCGACGATCTTAGATATGAGTTTGGAATGACTTTCCTCTTCACTCGGGCGAGTGGATCAACGACAACTTTCTACCCGCGATCATATATTTAGAAGATATCGCCGTATGTAACATATGTTTATTATCTCTCCCAGGATTTTCACTTTCGAAAAAGATTCGAATCTCATCCTAAACGAGAGGCGACGGTATTTGGAGGAGGGTGAAGATGGCTTTTACGGGAGGTAAAATCATCTTTCAACCGTTCGATTGATAAGTAGCGATTTCATTTATAGGGGAAAAGTTTGTTGGCGAATAAATATCATCATACTTTCAGGTCCGAGGGACATACGGATTGCATTTGCATCCCTGAAGGGCTGCAAATAGAACTGGAAACAGATTACGACGTATGTCGTGAGCCCGGCGTGCGTGGTGATGAAATTTCTGACGAGGAGCTTGATATCTTGTAGGAATTATGCTTACAATTGTTCGACTAACTAGGGTCTCATCTTCCCTTGATAATTCACTCATGTCTGGTAATTTCGTGTATTTCTACAGACGTAAGGTCATCTGTGAGCAGATGACTGATTCTGATCAAGAATGGAATGGCGAGGACCAGGAGGATCTTCTAATGACGGTTTGCTGCCCACCGGGAATCGAAATAACGACGAGGCGGAGATGGAGTTCAAAGTCGACGAAGAGTTTGGAGAGTGTGAGAGAAGAGGAAGAAGAGGATGAAGAGGAAGAAGAGGAAGAACAGGAAGAACAGGAAAAAGAGGAAGAACAGGAAAAAGAGGGTGAAGAGGGAGAACAGAAAGAAGTGGAAACCGAGAAACAAAAAAAAGAAGCAGATGAAGGGATGGAAGCAGTGAAAGAAGATAAATCCTCGAAGGAATCGCAGACACACTACTGGGGTGAAGAAGAGCAGCATTTAGAAGAAGGTTTTATACCTAAGTGGGAAGAAGAGGTGACGACGAGAGAATATCACCTCGATGATTTTATTCCATCGAATGAAATATTGCGGGAGAAATCTATGGGCCAAGATTATGATTTCGGTCCATCAGAGCAGTCGAGGCTCAGCAAGGATTTCAACGAGTCAATGCAGTCGAAGGTGAATACCATTTTTTGTCCTTTTCCTTCTGATTCAGGTATAGTTAGGTTGACAATTCATTTATTATGCGTGATTTCCAGAAACGATCAGTTCTTCAGAGACGCAAGCCAGACGGAGCCCAGAAGATAAGACCAGTTGAAATTGGGCTCAAAAAACAGGCAAGTCTCTTTTGAATACAGGGAATAGGTTTATTTCAGTGATTTTGGAAACATTCATTTTTTTTTCACTCGGATATGCAAGACTCGTGATTAAATCTGTACAAGACAAAGAACAAGGCTGATAATTCCCTTGTTTATTGGCTTAATGGGATCTTTATTTATTTTTGCAGAAAAAACGGCCCTGTCCTATCGTCGACGACACAGAGCAGCTTCTTCAAAGAAAGGTAAATTACTATGTAGACATGAATCGTAGCTGTATGAATGAAAAATTCGTTTTCTCTATTTGAAAATCCTTCAAATAGTGTATTAATTAATTTTTTTTATTGTTTCCTTGTTTTTTTTTTTCCAATTATTTTCTTCTCAAAGGTTGGAGACTTGTTGTTTTCGCCGGCGTTAGATGCTCCCAGGTCGCCGGTTCACCTCGTGAGAAAAGAATGCGATCAAAAATCGTGCACCAAGTGCAAAACTCAACCCCCGAAGTACGACAGCTCAAAATGCGGTGTTACCTCACTATCCCTCGTGAATTGCCCAACGCAGAGGAGGAAACGTGCCCGAGCGAGTGTTTGTAAACGGGATAAAAATTTAAGGGACAATTTAGACGCGGAAAATAAGAACATTTGCTCATCTTCTAAACCATTCATCACCATCTAGAGTGAATAGTCGAGGGATAGGAATGAATCGATTTCATTAAAATGAAAATGAAATTGATGAACGAAAAGGGAAAGGAAGAACGAGTGGGGAATATAATGACTGCTTTATTATTTACGTTTTATACCTATTTGATAAAAACGGGGTGCATCTACTTCTAGATATTGTAAAAAATGATGAAAACTACCAAATTATTCTTCATTATAAAAGTATAAAAATATGACTTTCATTGATTAAATATATGTAATGAAAAGGCGTATGCAACATGAAACATCTTTCTTTTCGTATTCTCGCATCGGTATGTATAAAAATAAAATAAAAAATGAAAATGATGAAATTTATTGCTGAAATATCCGAAAAATTATTCATTTTCAACCCCCTGCCCCCCGCCCCCATATCCCTCGTATGAGAAAGAAACGAAAATTCATGATAATCGATTGCGAAATCGATTAGAAATGCAGATTTTTAGAAATTTCTCAACATCCCTGCGAATGAGAATAATTTATTTTTGTCTTATAAAACGCTAATATGAATAATAAATTCAGCGACGCTGAAATTTCATACTGATTGCCGCCCGCTGTTTGCGGGGAAAGTGGTTCGTGATTTTGCCAGTAGCATGGTGGTGGCGTTAGCGGCCGGACTAGGATCGGCACTGACCTACGGTAATAGCTTCCTTGCTCTGACGAGCGAGTGATATCATGGAGTCAGTGACCCTCGTGGCGTCCAAACCAGGGCCCGGCAACTCTATAAGGGGAGGCGTGAGGGTATTCTAGTCATTTGTACCACCTGAAGGGGCGCTAGCGGCGCTCCGCACGAGCGCCTCTGTAGTTTGCTCGATACACTAATCTTCATGGCGGGCTGTTTAAACCGGTATATTGGTACGGGCATTTTGTTTATTGGGTGAAATTGATAATTTTAATTAGTAGGTGGCGGGATTTTATCCATATTTGTAATAATCAAAACGAAGTGTAATGAAACAACGCCTTTTTTGATTATTGCATATATGTATACATTCAAATAAAACAAAGAACACATCTATTTCTGGTTAAATTATTAGTTTATTATTGGAATTAAAATTGAAACAAGAAATTTGAATTGATTTTAAGATCAGTGTAAAAACTTACTTAAAAAAAACCCTACGAGCATGAAGGCAGTAATGGGAAAAATGCTGAAGGCGAAAAAACCCATTTGAATACTGAAAAAATCTGATACAAGTTATAAATAACAAAACCTTGGGAAAAAGCAGAAGGCAAAAAACCCTAAGGTGATCCAATATTCAAAGTCACATCAATAAAATTATTTGCTAACAATCATAAAAATCTATACATCATTTAGAGAGTTGTCAATCGTAATTTTAATATAATCTCAAAACTTAAATAATTCATTACAATTTAGTAGGCGTTACTATAAACTGAAGACTTAAATGATTGATTCCGCTACAAACTAAATACTTAGATACTTCATTGACCTGTACATAAAAAACTTAAATAATTTATTTCACTACAAACTAAATACTTAGATACTTCATTGACCTGTACATCAAAAACTTAAATAATTGATTCTACTATTTACTTAAAAGATAAGAAACGTATGATATTTACACATTTTTCTTATGCTGCGAGTGTTTAAATCTATAAGTCCTAGCTTGCCTAAATACAAAATTTTTACAGTAAAGTGAGCTATCGTATTTACCTTTAAGAATTCTATTAACATTGCCACAAAAAGCATGCACCTGAGACAAAATCAATATCTGGATGAATTTCGATTTTATAACAGAGGCATGCTTTGTACAAGTGGACCAAGTCACAGCTTCATTCTCACTTAGTTTGGAATGAAGCGTCGAGATCAATTTTCTTCTAAAACAATATGAAGGGAGTATGGATTTTAATAATTGATTACAATTTTCGAGTGACGTTACAAAGACTGAATTAACATTACGTAAGTTTTGGCTACCTGGAATAATTATTCGATGATCATTATTACTGAATGGATCACAATTTTCTGCTAACATACACTTTTCACATTCTACACAATTATTTACAAATTTTAACAACTTTTGAGCTACAACACTCGCAGCATGACTATGCATAGGTTCATAAAAAATAGAATTAGGAACCGACTGCTCGTTACAATTTTCTAGTGATTCACCTGAGTTCAAAAAAGTAACATAATCCAAGAAAACGAGAACAGAATTCAGGTACCTTATTTTTCCGATATGGCTGAAAAAAATCGTTGTGAAACACAATATTTTCTCGATTTTTTTTTTAAATCAACAAGAGCCTTTTCAAATTGATCAAAAAATTCATAATACAATAACGGTTGAAGAAAAGAATCTCAAAAAAATGCGAGTACCATTAAGTTGGTGCAAAGACATAAAACAACGTGGATTAAATCCGAAACGGTCACGACTTGGTCGAGTTGACATGGAATACCCCATATACCTCGTACCTACGTGTTTGTTGAAATTCAGCAAAAGATTTGAAAATTACATGAGTTTACTCACGTCTTCATCCGTGAAATCATGAACAACTTGTTCAACATAATCGTGGATTTTGGGCCTATCTCTCTTCAACACAACAAACTCTAAATCATCACTAGATGATGATGATGATGATGATGATGATGAATTTAACGAATATAAATTATTTTCAATTTCATCATTTACGTACTCGTCTTGCACCAAGAACCATAAGAATTCCTCATCTTCTGATGATAAGGATGATTCGAAGAATTCAATTTCTCCCGCCTCCATCGAGTCGTTAAGTAAATTGAGTAAATTGTCGGAGCAGAGTATGGCTGGATTTTCACGGCAGCAAATTACTGCGGCAGCAAAATACTGCCGTAGCGCTATTGGTTGGGTTGCCTACGCTATTCGTTGTTAATCACGTGGTTGCAGTTGTTGATCACGTGGTGGCAGGTAATCACGTGATGAACAGCGAATCGCGTAGGTAACCACGTGATTAACAACCAATAGCGCTACGGCAGTATTTTGCTGCCGCAGTAATTTGCTGCCGTGAAAATCCAGCCTATGGAGCACGGAACACGACAGTGAAATACGAAACAGCGCCCTCTGAACGGCACGGTGCAGAACTAGAATTCAGTGTAACGGTGCAGCACCAGTTCAGCACGGTGCAAGGAAAATTGTCCCAACCGAAAACGCTATAAGTTCAGGAAAGAGCGACAAACAGTCAAGTGCCTCTCGAAGAAAGTGCTCTTGTTATAAAGGACAGGTGAGGGGATGATTAATACTCTGTATTGATATAACACTCTTTATTTATTTAATCTTAACTAAGTGCCTCGTGGCTCTTGCCATGAGGTGAGCACCGGAAAAGGAACAAGACTACTTCTCTCTAGGTGTCACGTGACGCCGCTAGGCTCCGTTCACCTCAGCTCTTAAATAGAAAATTAAAAGAAATAACCAGAGTTTATTCGGTAAAGCGGCTTGGCCGAATACCCTAACAAAAAAAAAAAAAAAAAATATTAGTGACGTGATGCGTGCAAACTCTGGCTGTTTTACAATTTTTAAAGGAAACTGACTTCTTGAGGAATATAAATACGCTGTGGCTATTCGCAAGGTAGAGTGACTCTAATAGAGACACGCAAGAGTCACGCAAAAATTTTGTACTGCTTTTTTTGGACTGCTGAACCACCGGGTGAGTGGCTCGCATGGGTCACGCCGCTTCGCGTCGTGACCCAGGCTCACAATTAAGGAAAATCATCCCTCTCGCCCCCATACCACCTAGTGGGCGGATTCTCGGACGGAATTCATACATTTTTTTTGTAAGGGCCCCAGTCTCGTTTCATATTATGAAAAAAAATTAATAATTCAATCACTCCAATTCTCCTAAAATTTTTGTGTGACTCTTGCGTGACTCTATTAGAGTGTCTCTGGAGTGTCTGGAGTGTCTGTCTTGGAGTCAATCTGTCGTGCGAATAGGCACATCGATATAAATAACGGGGAAACAATTGATTAGCAGACTCAATCACGCCGACTGCCGAGGAGAAATATCGCTGAATAAAGTAAGGTTATGAATGTTCACTATTTCTTCCTTTTTTCATCGTATTTGGAAAATTTATCGACTCGTTCGCGCAAATACTTTCTGGAATAATCAATCTTATCGAAATTATATTCCTCCGCGTCGGAGTTAATAGCACGCCATGGGACGGGTTTCCGTTAGATCGCCCGCCGGATATAACGGAAAATCCTTACTCATAGGCTCTGGGACGTTCCGTTCCGGATTAATTCTGGCCATGTGAATCCAGGTTCATAGCGTTTTCTACTGGGGAACTCGGTGCAGATCTTTACACGCGAGTAAGTGAGACAGAAGTATACTCAGTTCATCTGTGTCTCAGTTGCTCTAGTGTGAAAAACTGGAGCCGGTGCGCACTCGGTGCGCCAGTGGAAAACGCCATCAGTGTACACTTTTGTCGGTTGAAAATTTGAATCTGATCAAGTTTCACGGAACGGAACGGAACGGTGCACGGAAAAAAAATATCGTCCTCCGAACAATATTATATTGTTGTAGTAACGATACACACTCAACTATCTAATGAGGCTGAATTTAGCGGCCGGAGCTAGCGGCCGTTGAAAGCCACGAAGTTATTGCAAGCGAATATCGAATTGAAATTTCGTATTCAACGCACGACTAACATTCGAACTGAGAGAAAAATCAAAATCCCGGGAGACGACCTTTGGAGAATTATGAAATATTGGTAATCGCTCACTAACGGCCTAGCGGCCACTAGCTCCGGCCGCTAGATTCAGCCTCGTCTGCAAGGCAAGCATACGGGTGTTGTTTTTCTAGATATAGAAGGCGCGTATGATAATGTAAATATTGAGAAGCTGATTAAAATATTATTAGATCAGCGAATTAATAAAAGAATAGTCAACTTCATTTCTCAGGCTTTTGGGAATCGCAAGGTCACTGCTTATAGTGGGGGTAATCTGGTAGCCGAGTTTATTACAAATAAGGGTTTACCTCAAGGTTCTATCTTAAGTCCGCTTCTTTTCAATATTTATATTGCTAAAGTGGTCACATGTCTTTCGGGAATGACTAAAAATATCTCTTTTGCCGACGACTTAACGTTTATAACTTCGGCTACAACCATCTCAGACATTACTAAGGTTATGTCTGAGGATTTGACAAAAATTTATACATACTTTCAAAGTATTGATTTGAGCATATCGTTTTCCAAAACTAAATTGATGATGTTTCCTAAAACAAATGCCAAGATCCCTGCGAACTTGGTCACAGTGGAGATTGGAGGGGCTCGCATTAATAATGTTTTGTCGGTCAGATATCTTGGGACCTTTTGGAATGTTAAAATGGATTGACTTGATCATGTTGAAAATCTAAAATCTAAAGCGACAAAATTAATTAATATGTTAAGATGTATTTCCGCTTTCTCCTGGGGATCCCATCCGTCCACTATGATTACTTTTTATAAATCTTTTGTTCGGCCTAATCTTGAATGGGGCTTCAGTGTTTTCTCTGATGCGAAAAAAAAATTGTTGTATAAACTTGAAGTGCTGCAAAATAACTCTATGAGAATAGTTTCTGGTTGCTTCAGAACAACTCCAATTAATTCATTACTACAGATTAATGGCGTTACTCTGTTGGCTATAAGAAGAAAGTTCCTCATGGAAAAATTCCTCATTAAAAACTATAGAGTCGCAGATAGTGACATTGAAATCACTTTGGGTAAAATTAAAGAGTTATCAGGAGCATTGGAGGGTGATTCTGATAGGGGTCTACCGTCTTCGTTTTTGATTTCATGTTGGGAGAATTTAAAGAGCATATTGCTTCAAGTTAAGAGACAGGATAAATTGTCTACGTTTTCAATTCCATTCAAGGCCCACTATATGGGAGAATCTTGTAATCAGGAGGTTGGAAGAGTAAGTCAAAAGGCGAACTGTCCTGATAAAGTGATCTCTGATTTTATCCGGGATGATTACTCCAATTTCAAAGTTATATATGGGGAATTCCACGTGAACTCGGTAAATGTTTGACCCTGACACCTTCCGATTCGGGCCATGATTTTTTATGTTATTATACTTGACCGAAGAGACGCACCGAATTTTTTTCCGATTTTTTCGAAACGCCGCCATTTTTTTAAAAATGCACAAAACGCCAACATAAGGGCCCCAATTTATAAATCTGAAAAAATTCTCAAAAATCCTCTGTCAGATATCAAAATTTTCCAGCCTTGAGTCAGAGTGGGCAAACGTTTGCTTCCATTGTTTTTCGTGATTTTTTCGAAAAAAATTATGAAAAAGAATAGCAGCGGATGCCAGTCCACTGTAAACTATTGCTTGAACGTTTTTATGCGTCACGCACGATTTTTGGGAATTTTTGCTGATTTTTCCGAAGCGATTATATTTTTTCTCATATTTTTGGATTCAGATCGGATGAAAAAAAATCGCATGGGAAAAATCTGATAAAATTTGCGAAAACGTTCAAGCAACAGTTCACAGTGGACTGGCAACTGCTGCTGTTCTTTTTCATAATTTTTTTTCGAAAAAAGCACGAAAAAGAATGGAAGCAAACGTTTGCCCACTTTGGCTCAAGGCTGAAAAATTTTGATATCTGGCAGAGGATTTTTGAGAATTTTTTTAGATTTTTAAATTGGGGCTCTTATGTTGGCGTTTTGTGAATTTTCAAAAAAATGGCGGCTGTTCGAAAAAATCTGAAAATAATTCGCAGCGTCTCTTCGATCAGGTACGATAACATAAAAAATCACGGCCCGAATCGGAAGGTGTCAGGGTCAAACATTTACCGAGTTCACGTGGAATTCCCCATATACAAATGGCTCTAAAAGTTTTTCTGAAGATGAAGCCGGTTTTGGTATATGGTCAAGCGATTTGAGTATTAGTAAGAGTTATAGGGTGAACGGGAAGTTCAGTATTTTTTCTATTGAAGCCTTAGCGATTGTCGAAGCGCTTAAAATTGTTTCAAAAAGGGAAGTGCCTAATAATTACCTTATTTGTTCGGATTCTATGAGTGTCATTGCCAACCTTGCTCAAGATGGCCTTAATGGCAAAATGAACTACATATTGGGAGAAATTAGGAGAAATTAGGAGAAATCTGGTGGATCTGAATAGTTTAGGGCAATCTTGTAAAATTGTTTGGATTCCTGGGCATCATGATATCCGGGGAAATGAGAAGGCTGACGGATTAGCGTGCGAGGGGGGGAAAAAGGGGTGCTCTCGGTTTGCTAAGCTAGACACCTCTGACATTTTCCCGGTTGTTAAACAAGAAATGCTGAATATTACTTACCAAGAAATGGGGCTCTATGGAGGCGATAACTATAAAAAGGGTAGATTGTTTTATGATAATGCTCCAAAATTTTGCACGACCCCTTGGTATATGGGATCTGGTTTGACTAGAGCTCAAGTTGTTTTATCCAATAGGATTATGACTGGCCATATGAGATTAAATGCTGACCTGTTTAGAATGAAAATGGCACTTTATGGAAATTGTGAGTGTAGTCTTGGCGAGGAGGATTTGAACCACGTGATTTTGGTCTGTCCTTTTTGGGAAGGCTCCGCTAGAGAGCGCCTTATTGGATTTTTAATAAGTAGGGGGGCTAATAAACAAGATAATATTAGCATTAAATTCATAAAGGACTGTCAAATCAGAATAAAAATTTTAGAGTTTATTCAGTCATCTGGGATCATTCTCTGACCAATTCAAAGTAGTTAGTAAAAGCTGTAATAAGTTGAAGGAATACTTTTTTTTTTTTTCCATTTTTCTTTTTTATTTTTCTTTATGTTATCACTTGTTTTTTTTTTTTTTTTTTTTTTAATCCGTTCTTTGTAGGTTATTATCTGCTTATCTTTTCCTTTGGTGTTTCACCACTCCACTCTTCATTTAGCTCTCAATAGGTAGGGGCTATGAAGGTTTTCATATGATTTAGGATTATTTGTATATAATAAAAAAAAAAAAAAAAAAAAAAAAGGTGGAGAGGGAAAAAGAAATTAGTTGATAGGATTAAATTACAAGGGTAGAGTTATAGCATGCTATGCAATTAGTAATTTAGCTGCTTTTGGCCTGGCTTGTTAATGGATGCTTTGCATGGGGGTTCTCTGGAATATATTAGGTATAATCTAAAGAGATCTTCTTTTGTGTGATATAGAGGGGGGGGGGGGGGGGGGGGGGGCTGGTCTGCTGCCGTTGATATTGTCAATGGTCTCTGCAGCTTTGAGCCTGGTCTGGAGAGCTGGGGCTAGAGGCAGCACAAAATTCCAGCGGAGTTAAGATAATTCAATTAGTAATAGTCTAGGATAAAACTAAGATTAGATTAGATGCCTTAAAGAATTAATGAAGGATTTATATTAGTTGCATGGTATTTCCATATTGCGAAATTACATTTGTCGAAATACTAGTTTATAAGAAATATCCTAGGGAATCAATAAAGGATCTTTACCCCTATGGATTAAAAGTCTGAAATATTGGAAGAAAAAAAAAAAAATAAATAAATAAATAAATAAATTAATTAATTAATAAATAAATAAGTAATTAAATAAATAAATGGCAATAATAAGTATATAGCATTCTCAACATAAGAAGGTTAATTTTAATAATAATTAAAGCTAATAAACTTAATGATTTAAGGGCTTATATCTCTAGAATGGTTTAAAATAGTTATACGGAAGCAAGAAGGTCTTAAAAGTGTAAACAAAATTGAATAAAAAAAAAAAAATTTAAAGATACCGGGTTCAAGTGCTGAGAAGTCATAAAAAGAAAAGTATTTAATAAATAAATAAAAGAATTAATTAAATTAAAAGAATTCCCAAGTCTTAAAATTAGTTCAAGGACCCGACTACATGCCTGAATAAGGCGATAAGTCGTTAACGGATGAAAGAAAGAAAGAACAAAACGTTAGATAGCTGAAATAGCTATACGGGATCGTTGTGGCAGCTATACAAGGTTCATATGAGTACGCTGTAGGCATGCGCGTTGCAAATCTTGTGACATATTTTATAACCTCGAAAATTCAAAGATTGTAATTTATTATTTACTATATAAGATCGTATAAAATATTATGCTGATAAATTTATTACTAAAATATTATTCACCCACATATCCATAATAATAAATATAATGTGTTATAAAAAACTCTAATTAATAATAACTTAAACAACATCACTTGTCACTCGACTTGGCGCGGGAGCTAGAGGGCGCCGTGAGAGGGCCGCTGAGATTTTTGTATAGCAATTTTAGCTATCTAATAGATCGTTCCAGTAGCCAGACCGCATTGCTGTAGTAAGAATCACTTCACCAAAAAATAATCAAAGGTTGTGCTCGCTCACTCGATTGGTTGATGATTATCAACATACAAAAGCATTGAAATCAGATACAACTGCCAAGTACCTGTAGAATGATAAAAGTTTGGAATTGAAAAATTTGTTCAAACTAAATAACGTTGTACTCGTTTGCTCGCTGCGCTCGCTCACTCTATTGGCTTATGATTATGGGTTGAAAGAACAATTCGGATGAAGAAATTGAAGATGTCAACATTTATCAAAAAATATTCATAACGAAAAAATAATTTAATAAAAATTTGAAAAAAAAATTTGGAGTCCGTGGTACGTTGGCGGGCCAATGTTTGAATATCTATCAGATGACATTGACATGGTTCGCGATCGATATTTTATATTTCTTTTTCTACAAAAGGCCCCCCAAGTACCACTACCTCCAAATTTTTTTTTTCAAATTTTTTTTAAATTATTTTTTCGTTATGAATATTTTTTGATAAATGTTGACATCTTCAATTTCTTCATCCGAATTGTTCTTTCAACCCATAATCATAAGCCAATAGAGTGAGCGAGCACAGCGAGCGAACGAGTACAACGTTATTTAGTTTGAACAAATTTTTCAATTCCAAACTTTTATCATTCTAGTTCAAAGATTGACATACTGTATCATCATTAATAGCTGTTGCGATAATTCGATTTGATCGTTTAGTTCGCTCCTTAGATCTATAGTCATTTTTTGTAGAGTTTCTATACTCTTATTCTCAACTTTTAATTCATTTATTTTTTTTACAGCTTCCTCTAGGCTGATCATCAACTTCACCGAGGCTGCCTCCTGCTCAGAGGTCCTTTCCGAGATCTCATTGATCCTTGAAGCTGACTTATGAAAAATGTAGAAAGGATCAGAACCCAGCAAACACATAACCATCTGGTTATATAACATGAGTCCCACAAAGCAACCTAACGTCGGTAACGTTGCTGCAATGTTATTGTAATGTAACATTTGTTAGTATCTCTCAACTAACGAATGCAATGTAACTGTAATGTACCCGGAGCCCCACTAAATAACATGACATCGGTTACGTTGCATCAACAATAATGTAAAATAACATTTGCTGCTAATGCAATTCTAAGTTTATATGAGCGCGGCGGTTCGCAGCAGTTGCTCTTGGTACCGCGTCCCGGCGTGGTAGAGAGAGTTTTCGTAGCGAAGAGAGTGAAATTTGTGCCGTCGTGGTCAGTCTGAAAAACAATACTCAAAAATTGTAGGTTATATATTATACGTACAAATTATCAATAATAGCGTCCGAACTAGTAGTATACGAAATATTAGTTAATGGACGAATAATGAAATTCTAACCTTACTTTTGGTTGTGCTTATACACGTGTGCCTCACAATACAAATTATTTTCATACATCTTCACGCCCTTGTTGTAATCTTGCTCACAAGTGATTGAAAATGCCTAAAGATATTCGGTATTTATTGTAAAATAGATATAGTGGTAATAAACATATCGAATACCTGAATGGCGAAATAAAGTCGTAAGCTTCTAATAAACATGTGGAAATATATTATGGCTATTTAATGAAATCTCAACTTGAATCTATTGAGAAGAATCCGTGTACAAAAGTTCAGTGAATATATCGAATCTTTTGGCATATTCACTGTTCTTTCGTGCGTGGATTCTTCGAAATGGATTCGAGTTGAGATTTGAAGCCTATATGGCGCGTACTAACATATTTATCACAACGCTATATAGCGTGTTACCATCTGCTACCTAACTATAATGCTACTGTCAGGTATTGGAAATATTACACGGTTACATGTATGTTATGTACCTGCCACCTTGAACTGAGCGGGAAATTACCACTAACCCAGCGGTAGCAGGCAACTAACCAGCTATGTAACGTGTTATATTGAGTTAGATGTAAGTTACCTTACGTTTACATAACTGTGTTCGCTGGGAAGCTATAATATTATTGAAGACCTTTTCGATAAAATCAAATTAAATTTAATCAAATCAAAGAAAACCCAAACAGATAAGTTTAAATCTTCTTACACGAAGCTCGTATCTTCCAGATCTATGAACTTCTACGCTTCTTTTTCCCTCTTTAGAACCTGTAGTACTACTTTGCTTAGTTGACTTAGGCTTAGGACCATAGCGGTCAAGAACTTGTTGAAAGTCGATTTCGAATGAGTCCTCGGGGAAATACACACTGTTGTCGAAATCCACGAATCGATCGCATGCGCTCCTGCCAGCCTTCTTTTTCGTCTCAGGCGCACTTGCGCTTACCATAGCTGGGTTACGCTTGAGACTCCGTGTTTTGGCCGTTACCTGCCTGGTAGTACTACAATTATCAATAATCGTTACTTCCCCGGGAGGAACGGTCTCGGGTTGCTGCAAATAAAATTCGAAAAATCGTATAAAAAACGTAATTGTTAAAGTTGGCAATATAATATCCTAGAAAAGTATAAAGTCTAGTGACAAATAAATGTACAAGGTGGCAGCACTGGCAAGTCAAGTAGGAACACGACTTCCTGCTTCTTCAACGTGTAGTCAAAGAGAACGGTTGTGTAAAGAAAACGTGCTAGAGCCAAACCAATACAGTATTGAATAAAGAATAATTATTAGGATTATAAAACAAGAAATACTGGTCGCAGTGATTAAACCTTCTACCAAATCGCAAGTCTAACAACAGTAATCACACAATAAATCGATTTGAAATAGTCAAGATGAAAAAACAAAAAAACAAATCACACCTGTTTACTGGGTGGTTGAAGGGTGCTTTTCATAACAGCTTCGGAAGATTCAAATTAAATTTAATCAAATCAAAGAAAACCCAAACAGATAAGTTTAAATCTTCTTACACGAAGCTCGTATCTTCCAGATCTATGAACTTCTACGCTTCTTTTTCCCTCTTTAGAACCTGTACTTTGCTTAGTTGACTTAGGCTTAGGACCATAGCGGTCAAGAACTTGTTGAAAGTCGATTTCGAATGAGTCCTCCGGGAAATACACACTCTTGTCGAAATCGACGAATTGATCGCATGCGCTCCTGCCAGCCTTCTTTTTCGTTATTACTTCCCCGGGAGGAACGGTCTCGGGTTGCTGCAAATAAAATTCGAAAAATCGTATAAAAAACGTAATTGTTAAAGTTGGCAATATAATATCCTAGAAAAGTATAAAGTCTAGTGACAAATAAATGTACAAGGTGGCAGCACTGGCAAGTCAAGTAGGAACACGACTTCCTGCTTCTTCAACGTGTAGTCAAAGAGAACGGTTGTGTAAAGAAAACGTGCTAGAGCCAAACCAATACAGTATTGAATAAAGAATAATTATTAGGATTATAAAACAAGAAATACTGGTCGCAGTGATTAAACCTTCTACCAAATCGCAAGTCTAACAACAGTAATCACACAATAAATCGATTTGAAATAGTCAAGATGAAAAAACAAAAAAACAAATCACACCTGTTTACTGGGTGGTTGAAGGGTGCTTTTCATAACAGCTTCGGAAGATTCAAATTAAATTTAATCAAATCAAAGAAAACCCAAACAGATAAGTTTAAATCTTCTTACACGAAGCTCGTATCTTCCAGATCTATGAACTTCTACGCTTCTTTTTCCCTCTTTAGAACCTGTACTTTGCTTAGTTGACTTAGGCTTAGGACCATAGCGGTCAAGAACTTGTTGAAAGTCGATTTCGAATGAGTCCTCCGGGAAATACACACTCTTGTCGAAATCGACGAATTGATCGCATGCGCTCCTGCCAGCCTTCTTTTTCGTTATTACTTCCCCGGGAGGAACGGTCTCGGGTTGCTGCAAATAAAATTCGAAAAATCGTATAAAAAACGTAATTGTTAAAGTTGGCAATATAATATCCTAGAAAAGTATAAAGTCTAGTGACAAATAAATGTACAAGGTGGCAGCACTGGCAAGTCAAGTAGGAACACGACTTCCTGCTTCTTCAACGTGTAGTCAAAGAGAACGGTTGTGTAAAGAAAACGTGCTAGAGCCAAACCAATACAGTATTGAATAAAGAATAATTATTAGGATTATAAAACAAGAAATACTGGTCGCAGTGATTAAACCTTCTACCAAATCGCAAGTCTAACAACAGTAATCACACAATAAATCGATTTGAAATAGTCAAGATGAAAAAACAAAAAAACAAATCACACCTGTTTACTGGGTGGTTGAAGGGTGCTTTTCATAACAGCTTCGGAAGATTCAAATTAAATTTAATCAAATCAAAGAAAACCCAAACAGATAAGTTTAAATCTTCTTACACGAAGCTCGTATCTTCCAGATCTATGAACTTCTACGCTTCTTTTTCCCTCTTTAGAACCTGTACTTTGCTTAGTTGACTTAGGCTTAGGACCATAGCGGTCAAGAACTTGTTGAAAGTCGATTTCGAATGAGTCCTCCGGGAAATACACACTCTTGTCGAAATCGACGAATTGATCGCATGCGCTCCTGCCAGCCTTCTTTTTCGTTATTACTTCCCCGGGAGGAACGGTCTCGGGTTGCTGCAAATAAAATTCGAAAAATCGTATAAAAAACGTAATTGTTAAAGTTGGCAATATAATATCCTAGAAAAGTATAAAGTCTAGTGACAAATAAATGTACAAGGTGGCAGCACTGGCAAGTCAAGTAGGAACACGACTTCCTGCTTCTTCAACGTGTAGTCAAAGAGAACGGTTGTGTAAAGAAAACGTGCTAGAGCCAAACCAATACAGTATTGAATAAAGAATAATTATTAGGATTATAAAACAAGAAATACTGGTCGCAGTGATTAAACCTTCTACCAAATCGCAAGTCTAACAACAGTAATCACACAATAAATCGATTTGAAATAGTCAAGATGAAAAAACAAAAAAACAAATCACACCTGTTTACTGGGTGGTTGAAGGCTGCTTTTCATAACAGCTCCGGAAGATTCTGTCTTTTTTTTGGGAGGACACAAGAAAAGAGCTAGTCCAAACTCCCTTTCTCCCAGGACCGTCGACGAGAACGCATGGATGAGCGAAATTATACTGTACATGTAGCTCCAATTGCGTCGATAAGTATTTTTCAATATTATCATAAAAGGGTCCTGGGGACTGAGCCTTTTTATATTATCTATTTCATTTTATGCCTGTAAACGTATTGTACATCAACTAGTATTATATTCTTATATATGTCATTGCCCTTAATTATGCGCGTGTACTAATATGATTTTATTCACTCCTCAACTGTAATCGCCACTTTATTGACCTGAAAAGCGGGCGTAATGTAGCATATTATTCCCTCTCATACTTTTTTTCCCGCAAATTAATTTTTTTCCCATTTGCGGGAAATAATGTAGATTATTTCCCGCAAATTCAGATTTGCGGGAAATAATCTACATTATTCCCGCAAATCTGGATTTTACCGTAAATCAGATCTGAATTTTGCGGGAAATAATGTACATTATTCCCGCAAATTTGGATTTTGCGGGAAATAATGTACATTATTCCCGCAGATTTGCGGACATAATGTACATTATTCCCGCAAAATTTATAAAGATTGTGTAATATATGTGGGTAGACAGATGCAACAACTATTTAATGACTATTTCATATTAATTTATTGGAGTCAATTTCACACGTCTGTACACGTCAAAATCACAGGAACAAGAGAGCGAATGGTCATTACACAGTCGGCACTAGGCAAAGCGAAACTAGCACCTCTATCGTTGGTAATACAGATCGAACATCACACTCCTTCCCTTCTATTTTAATACTTTAAAATTGACAGTTTTTTTTTTTTTAATAATTCATTATTACCAATTAAGTTTAACTGGTTTGTTTCTAATTCTAGTTGAGCGACGTAACAATTCCGTCGTTTGACTTGGTATGTTATTCTCACGTGTTTTGTTAATTCTCTTATCTAAAACAATTTTATCATTATTTCCATT
The DNA here is from genome assembly GCA_963992785.1 of Tenthredo livida. Classification (NCBI taxonomy): domain Eukaryota; kingdom Metazoa; phylum Arthropoda; class Insecta; order Hymenoptera; family Tenthredinidae; genus Tenthredo; species Tenthredo livida. Next base: position 277,850 of record OZ023069.1, read on the forward strand.
TATTACATTTTGTTCCTTAATACTACTATTTACAGTTTCATTATTTTGTCTCAGTCTTTTATCAGTCGTTTGCGACTCGTCATTTATAGTTATAGGTATTGTTTGTACCACTTTTTTCATAATTTCTTCTTCGTTAAATCTATCATTAACGTGGTCAGTTTTAATATAAGGTTTCAGTTGATCAATATGACGCTTCCAGATTAAATTATTATCAGTCTTAACATCATATGTTACTAAACTATTTCTCTTAACAATAGTTGCTGGACGCCATACTTTTGATCGATAGTCTTTAGCCATAACAGGTTCATTGACTTCGAACTCAATTGTACGATTACCATGAAAATAATGTTTTTGATCGTTTTGTTTATTTTCCACTTCATCACGTAAAGATGGTCTAATTAAATCTAAACGTGTCCGAACTGGTCTATTTATTTGTAGCTCGGCTGGACTTATGCCCGTTGTCAAATGAGGTGAAGCGCGATAACACAGTAAATATTTGTCTAAAGCTTCCTCTGTAGTAAATCCGGATTTCAATAATATCTTAAACTTCTTTTTGAAAGTTTTAACTGCATTTTCTGCTAATCCATTTGAAGCTGGGTGATAAGGTGCGGTTCGAATATGCATTACACCATTTTTCACTAAAAATTCGTTAAACTCCTGAGAGATAAAAGCTGGGCCATTATCGGTCACCAACTTATAAGGTAAACCCCAACACGCAAAATAATTTCTCAAAATAGCTATGGTCGATTTGGATGTAATATCAGACATATATCTAATATCAATCCACTTTGAAAAAGCGTCAACAATTACAATGAACATTTGACTATTAATTGGTCCAAGGAAATCTGCGTGCAATCTTTGATTTGGACCTTCCGGCCATTTCCAAACATGTAAAACCGATCTCGGTGGATTATCAGCACTATCAAGACATAATCTACATGATCTAGCTGTATTCTCAATATCTAAATCAATGCCAGGCCACCAAAAATAAGATCTCGCTATAGCCTTCATTCGAACCATACCCAAATGTGCATCATGCAATTCTTTTAGCATTTCCTCCCTCAACATTTTTGGAATTATTATGCGGTGTCCCCACATTAAACACCCACCTTCAATAGCTAATTCTCTAGAACGATTTTTATACGGTAAAAATTTATTGTCTACATTCTTTGGCCAACCATTTCGGACAAATTCTAATATTATTTTCAGTTCCAAGTCATGTTCAGTTTCACATTTGATCTTATAACTACTAATTGTCAACGATTCGTTCTCTACAAAATTCAAATAAGAAAATTCCTCAATTTCAGTATCATTTTTCTCTTTACTACTACTAACTAATCTAGATAGAAAATCGGCAGTCTTATTATCTATACCCCTAATATGTTTGATAGTAAAGTCATAAGCTAATAATAGAATAGCCCAACGCTGTAATCTGCTAGCAGCCATTAATGGTATACCTTTTTTTTGACCAAAAATATATGTTAAAGGTTTGTGATCCGTTTCTAAAATAAAATGTCTGCCATAAATATATTGATGGAAATATCTAACAGCAAAAACCAGAGCTAATGCTTCTCGATCCAATTGAGAATATTTTTTTTCTATAGTAGATAATGTTCTAGCTGCATACATAATCGGTTTTTCTTCACCGTTTTTAAAAATATGTGATAATACAGCACCTAAACCAACAGGTGAAGCATCACAAGTTACCTTAATTGGTAAACAAGGATTGTAATGCACTAAAACATTATGTGACAACAAACATTTTTTTGCTTGATCGAAAGCATTAACCTGTTCATTGGACCAATTCCAACTGCTATCATTTTTCAAAAGTTTATAAAGAGGACCTACCACATTCGCATAGTTTTTGATAAATTTTGAATAGTAGTTTAATGCTCCTAAAAATGCTCGTAATTCAGTTATATTTTTGGGTTGAGGAATTTCCGAAATTGCTTTTACTTTCTTATTTGAACTTTTGAGACCTTCTTTACTTAAAACATATCCTAAAAATTCTATTTCTTCTTTAAAAAGTTCACATTTTGCTAATTTAACAGTTAATTCACACTCTCTCAAACGCTTAAGTACCAATTTCAGGCGTATATCATGTTCGCTTCTATTTTTCCCTGCAATTAAAATATCATCAAAAAATACTAACACTCCTTCAATACCTCTTAAAACTGATTCCATTTCATTTTGAAAAATACCTGGAGCTGGTGAAACTCCAAAACATAATCTTTCATATGCAAATAGTCCCATATGAGTAGAGATTGTTACCAACAATTTAGAATCATCCTCAAGTTCTAATTGTTGATATGCGCTATTTAAATCAATCTTAGAATATACTTTACCGCCACTAATAGTAGAAAATAAATCTTGCACCCTTGGTATTGGATGTCGATTTTTTTCCAAATTAGGGTTCAGGGTAATTCTGTAATCACCGCAAATTCTAATTTGACCGTTTTTCTTAAAAACAGGCACTATAGGAGTTGCCCAATCACTATCAGTTACAGGAGTTAAAATGTTATCTCTAATTAGCCTATTAATTTCTTGCTCAATACTAACTCTTAAAGCATAAGGCACCGGTCTGGGCCTATGAAAAATTGGCTTAACATCAGATTTTAATACTAATTTGACTTTTCTCTTTGTATATTTACCTAATTTATCAGTAAACACATCATTGAATTCATCCGTTAAATTTTTAATAGCCACATTCCGATCTTCAATATGATTAATTTGATTAAATGTCAAATCTGACTCCTCCAACTTAATAAGATTAAACACTCTCATCCAAACTCTACCAATAATCGGCCTACTAACACCAGGAAATACAAATAATTTTAACTCATTAACTCTTCCATTATGCCTCACTTTAACCATCAATGTTCCTAAAGGAATCATGATATCACCCTGATATGGCTTAAAACGTCTGTTGGTTTTTTCTAATTTAAGAGTATGAAAAACTTCGTATTCATTATAAATTTTTTCGGAAATAGCTGAAATAGAGGATCCTGTGTCCAATTCAAATTCAATATTCATTCCCTCCACATTAAGAGTTATTAACATCGGTTCATCTTTAACCTCCTCCTTATCATTAGAAGTAATGTCGTTAGACTTGTCACAATAAAATAAATTTTCAAATTCTACACTATAGTCTGAGTCGTAAATATTATCACATTCAATATTTTGATTACTCCCTTCAGCATTTTCAATTGGCTTTAAAAAAAATAATTGTTCGAGATCTTCTCTATCGTCATCAACTTTTGGAGTAACATCGTCAATAAAATTATGTTTATTGTCATACTTTTTAAAATTACGGAAATTTCTATTATCATTTTGATAATTATCTTTCTTAGTAGCTACATTTTGCTGCATTTTGAATCTATTCCTACAAGTTGGAGCTAAATGTCCTAGCATATTACAAATGTGACATTTTAAATGTTTATATCTACAATCAGCTGCTCTATGATTTGTCTTACCACAACAATAACATTTCATAGTCGAAAGATTATGACTCGCTGAACGTTGGTTAAACCGCCTCTGCTTGAAATTGCCGTTATTCTTATTCTTGGAGTTGTTATTGTTGATACTATGAAGAGACTCTTCCTTGTCTGTTGACGATGACATCCTCAATACATCCTTGGTTGCTGTCTCCAATGCTGTTGCTAACTCAATAGCTTTTGTATATGTTAAATTTGTCTCTCCAAGTAAACGTTTTTTCATAGCTTGACTCTTCAAACCCCAAACTAGTTGGTCTCTTAGATTATCTTCAAGGTTATTTCCAAAATCACAATACATAGACAGTTTTTTTAATTTTGCTATAAATTCTTTGATATCTTGATTATCTTCTTGTTTACATTCTTTGAATTTATAACGTTCAGTGATTGTACTAGGAGCTGGTTGTAAATGATTCTTCATAATTGTTTTTAATTGTTCACATGTTTTACTCGATGGAAGATTTGGAATACACAAGTTCTTTAATAATGCATAAGCTTCAGATCCCAATAATGTCAGAAAGAGCGATTTCTTTTTATCTTCATCAGTGATATCATTTACCGTTAAATATTGTTCGAAACGTTCACTCCAAATACTCCAATCATCCTTAGTATCAAATTCACTTAAATTACCCACTCTTCCAGATATCACATGCACAGCAGATTGAACATTTTGACCTGATACTTGTCTTGCTTCCAATAATTGTTTGTTAATCTCCACTTGTAGTTCCTGCATTTGTCTACTGATTCTCGTTTGCTCTTGTTCTTTTTTCAATAAATCTGTTTGTTGTTTTTGCAACTGCTGTCTCCACTCCACCAATTTGGACCTCTCTTTGTTAAAATTTTGTTGTTCCTTCAATATTTGAGCTCTTTGACTCTCCAACTGCTTCTTTTCCTCCTCAATTTTTAATTTCTCTAACTCCATCTTGAACACGTATAGATGCCCAGATATAAAACTTCTTCACCACTCTATTTCCACTTAATTTAAAAAAAAAAAAAAATACTTAACACAACTCAAAATTCCTTTAAAACTTCATTTTTTTTTTTAATCCTCGTCGCCAATTTGTAATATATGTGGGTAGACAGATGCAACAACTATTTAATGACTATTTCATATTAATTTATTGGAGTCAATTTCACACGTCTGTACACGTCAAAATCACAGGAACAAGAGAGCGAATGGTCATTACACAGTCGGCACTAGGCAAAGCGAAACTAGCACCTCTATCGTTGGTAATACAGATCGAACATCACAGATTGATAAAGTGGTTACAGTTGAGGAGTGAATAAAACATTGTATGCAACATGGGAATAAAGTGCATCATTCCCTCGGGCTTACTGCCCTTGCGAAAATTCCCTTGGGTGATTACTGCCCTCGCTTCGCTCAGGCAGTAAACTCACCCTCGGGAATTTCGTTCGGGCAGTAAACTCGCCCTCGGGAATAATCTTTCACTTTATTCCCACGTTGTATAATGTACTATTATGAAAATTGACTCGTTATATGGTAATCTAAGCTCTTGGCGTAATATTTTATATTCTTCACGTGTTATCTCATTTCATGAATGTCCAGTTACTCCGATCGTAAATCCAAGTTTGTTCGTAATTATTTATTTATAATCTTCGCTCTATTATATAGAAGATACCGCATTTTGCTCCTGACTGTTCAGCAAGAGGATTATTGTATTGACCTATTGTGCTGCGGTATCTTGGAGTAATTCTCGATTCACTCTTAATAAAAAGGGATATTCATAACTAATACCATTTTGAGCGTGATCTTATTTTTTTCATAAACTGCATGTCTTCTTTCCGTCTACCTGATCCTAAATAAAATATAACGTAACAAAATTCAAAACATAATCGTTACACACCATAACCTCACTAAATTACTGTTTATTACTTCGTGGTGACGGCCGAGCTATCTCTCTCGCACTTTCTGTGAGAGAGAAAGAGACACCACTAGAATGTGTAACGCGCAGGCGCGAAGACTGCGGCTATTCTTTTCAGCGGACTGCTGCTTTGTTGTACAGAAACCATTGCCCCATTTTGAAACGTCGCCGCGGCTAAGTTCCGTCTCCTTACTATTACTTCGTGGCTGAGATATTATTAACTACAGATTCTGATACCCCGTTTCCACGTACAATGTTTGTTCTTCTCCTTAGTGTTCTTCAGACCAAGATTTAGCCAATTCAAACCATTCCCATATAAAATCACTAGACGGGAAACCACACAAAAGTTGTATAGAGTGACGTCAGTATACGAGATAGTTCCGACGTAGATAGCGTCAGTATCGCAGACAGAATAGGGATGCAAATCGAACGTCAAATAATCGATTAGTGCATATCGATCAATCGTACTCTGTCCGATTAAGTTAATCGATCAATCGAACAAAAATAATCGATTTACCTAATAATCGTTAGATCGATTATCAAGAAAAGTATTGCCACATACCGTCTTTATGCCTGGTTTACGCAGCGTCGTTACTTAACTTAATTCAAGAATCGACCAATAAGAAGGCTGCTTTAGCCACGCGCCAGGTGAATCAAGCCTCCACCCCTAACGGCTTTTTTTCGGGGTATGAACGGGGTCAAACAACCGTATAATCGTTGTCGGTAGACGGTGTTGTCACCAGTTTGATACGGTGTTCCGACCGTCACGCTACGGTGGTTTTGAACCACTATCACCACCATCTATACACATTATATCTACCGTATGAACACCGGATGAATACCCAACATATAACTGGTACTATACCGTATGTAGATGGTATATCCCATCTTATGTAATTTGACACGCGATATAGTAATTACTGATGCTGGGTATAATACTGGTGAAATACCGTGCAATGACCCTCTATTGACGGTATCTAGATAGCGAAACGACTGTCGAAATACCCAACTCGATCAAGTATTTTGACGGTATGTTGACCGTGTTATACGGGTTTTGAGACGGTGGCTGCACCGTCGCTGGACCGTCAGACAACGGTAGAAAACCGGTGTTGTGAGGGTGGTGACTGTGGTCCAAAACCACAATCGTTAGACGGTGGTTCGACGGAATCTATACCGTCCGACCACGGTACGACCACGGTCAAACGACCTAAACCGTCGTTATACCAACTTCATACCATCTTGCTACCCTGTTTATACCCCGAAAAAAAGCCGTTAGGGACATTGGTCAATCCTTGAATGAAATTAAGTTACGGCGGTGCGTAAACCAGGCAATAGTCTCGATACCATCGTGGAATAAAATAGAAATCCTCGAAATTATAGGAATCTACGGCCGTTAAAAATACTGCGGGTACAACCACTAGGTACAAGTTACAACACTACAACAGGGTTTCCCTCTGGCTAAGTTTTTCTCAACTGCGTGGCGTGCGCATTTAGTGACTCAGTCGTCTAACTAGTCTTGTCTACCTACAAGGCATATACTTATCGGCACCTTTCGGGATGAGCGTAGTATTTAGCACTCGCCACAGAAGTTCGGAACACGTTTTTCATTACGTATTTCATTATTTGCTCGGTGATAATCGAATCAAAAATCACCTGTAAATAATCGATTTCTCGTGAATCGATCAAACTGATAATCGATTAAGAAAATCGAATAATCGAATGAAAATAATCGATCACCTGCATAATCGAATCGTGATCGGCCATCTCTAAGGCCGTGTTCCAACTGGCAAAGATGCACCCTTGTACACTTGCCCTTACAGCAGAGATATATCTATATATATAGATATATATAGAGATACATCAGTGGCTGAACCGAGAGCAAGTGTGCATGCAAGTATACTTCACTGCCCAATTGGAACACAGCCAAAGTAAGGGATCAACTAAGGGGCTCACGAGAGACCTACATGGAGACAGATGAGTCTCTGAATCGTAAGAACCCAATACTTCAAGGAGGCAAGGCTCATTCCGCTCTGACACAGACTTCTTCGGAGCGTCCGACCGTTCTCCAATCTTGGCCTGGCTTGTCTGATATTTGCTCGTCAACCATTGAACAAAACTCGTCGAACAACTTGTGTTTTCATGTAGAAATGGCTGGCGATTCAGGAAGGAAGCGGATCGTTAAGGACGTCAAGACTCAACTGGAATTTATCAGTCTTCCTGGCGATGAAACTTCGCATACAATATCATTGCCTACTGATAAAGGAGAGAACAGAAAACTCCACAGTAATATAGGCGGGTATATGTTTTACTGAAATTTGATGTTGATCAGGAGCAGAATCTGTTATTTTCCAGAAATTTGATGAACATGAATAGGTAACTTGTTTTTGTTCAACAGGAATTGGGGACGAAGGCGAAGCTAGTAGAGAACAGAGGAATAATTTGGCTGATATTGCCGCTGCGAGATCAGAAATAGAAAAGCCTGTCTCTGCGGATGAGATGGAAAAACGGTCGAAAAAAGGGACGAGAATGGAGTGAGAAGTTTATACCAGCCGAGAAAATCTCCTTTTGAAAATAGCCGGAAACATCGATCGAGCAAAGACAGATCTAGGAATAAATCTGTGGTTCGAGACAATACGAAACACACGAACAAGGAATATTCTCCAAGCAACCCTATAGATCCGAGCATAAAAGAACATGGTGAAAATATTTATGGAGATATGAGACAACAGATTAAAATTCCAATCAATATTCCTAGTCCTCCTCGGCACTATCCTCATCCTGATTGGAGTGATGGCTCTTTACCGAGTATTGGCGGCGTTCCAGTATCTGATATTGTTTAAATGTTAAGAAATAGATCTGAAATAGAACGGAGAACTTAAAACGTACTATTTATTTTTAGAATATGACTAAAATTATAAAACCGATTCTCCATGTAACTCATGTTGTTGTCGTAAGAAGTTTTAAATTTATCAAACAGTTATGGTCTGTTTGAAACAGTTTATTGTCTCTGTACATCTAAAACTAGACATTTTTTTTATGAGTAGTTCATGTTTACATTAATTTATACTTTTAGTGCGGTAGGTAATTTAAATTTCCAAACCTTAGTGACACTTATTATGCGATTACGGATTACGTCCCATTCTCAAATTGTAATCTCTGTCAGTATTGGTTTAGTGCATTTTTAAGAAATTTATGACAAACGAGACTTGATGCCAAAATTTGTATTTTCTAATTGTACTCCTATTTTTTTGTTTTGTTTTATATAGTACATAAAATAGAGAAAAATTCTCAATTGTTATTGACTCTAGCATGTCAATCTTCAATGCGATTATAAATATTAATATTACTACTATTTTTCTACTAAACTTTTTTTACAATAAACATTTTATCAAATGTATAATACCTCAACCGACTCAAATTCAACAGTCATTTACCACCTAATTCTTCTTTCAGATAATATTTCACCGTTTTTACGACGTCAATCCAGTTGCCAAGTCGTACAATTTGATTTTTTTTGATACCCCAATTCGAAACCACTTATAAATTAGGTCTGATTTTCATTTCTCGACGCTTTGTTCAGACAAAGAAACTTTTTATTGTATCTTGATTTATTTCATTTAGGTACATTCACTCAACTTAGTTTCTAGGAATATTTTTCAGTATAATTTGCGCAAATCATTCGTGTTTGCCTTTGTAATTGTAGAAATGCATAATTCATGTTCATGTTCATGTTCATCATGCATGCTTGGTAACAATGAAACAGTATTATTGCACCGTCTTAGAACATCTACTCTGAGTAAAGGCACTTTTTTAATTTCTCATTGAAAGAGGAAGTGAGAATTTAAGGTAATATATTCAGTAGATCCACTCAATGCTGATTTCGCACATTCTAATGTGTATAATTTCAATGCCATCGCGTAGGTCGGGTTGGGGTGGAATTCCTCATATAGAAGATTTTGTACACTGTTAAATATATTATTAACAGTAAAAACAATCGACTTGTTCACTTTTTTCCGCCTAATCGATGGCTTCAATCAAATATTTACAGACTTGTAAATATAGAACTAATGAATTTCGTTCAAAAGAAGACTTTGCACTGAAGATACTTGAACTTCTCGGTATCGTTATTGAGCTGCTTCCAATCTTGCCATAATATCTGTAGATATTCAAGAGAATAAAAGATTAGGTACTTATACCTATACCAATACGTGAGACATGAAGAATGAACAAAACTTTCATCTGAATTGCAACAATTTTCATAAATGATTATCACATTATCACATATTTGAAATTATCAAAGCCACTTAAAGAAAGTAATTTTTAATTCTTATTCCAGTATAATTATCCCATACCATAGACGGTGTGTATCCTATGTGTTCCAGCTGTCTGTGCTTAGCGCATATGTGACCCAACAGACGGTTTGTATTCTTAGCATACGAATTGCTGCTGCCTATTACCAAAGCAAGCCATCTGATGTCGTCCAAATACATTTTCGGCGGATGTTTTACGTTGCCGAATGGCAATTTCGATAATGTCGAGCTTATGGGGATCGGGGTATTCGTTTTGTCCAAACAAATTATAATGTCAGGTCGCTGGTACTGCGGCAAGACGTGATCGACGTGGATCAGTTCTTTAGAGCCGAGGTATTCCTGGAAAAAACAAAGAACACATATTTAGCTTGTGTAATTGTTCGATTATTGATAATTTCTGAAAATTAGGGTATATACCTCGCAGGTTTTCACAACGTCCAGCATAAAATACTCGGCGACGGTTAGTTGGGAAGTTTTTGACGACGGTGCCCAGTCCGTCAGTCTCTGTGAGAGAAAAAAACAGATAGAAGAGAATCAATTTTGATTATGCTGAGTTCAGTTTCGAAATAAGATCGCTTTTTTGCTCACTAGTTCTAGTGCCTGGTGTTAAAAGGCTCATAGAACTGGTACAACATTTATCATTCGTTATTTGTTCGATTTAATGTGAAGGAAGTAAAAAGAGATTATAAGCAACGAAGTTATTGCAACAACTAGACCCTAGAATATCAAATTCTGATAATCTTTCACTCGTACCAAGGCTACATCTTCTCGCGTTTGGGTGTTGAGTCTTGGGCCTTTATAATCTGGAATTTCAGCTTCGATATCCAGATCCAGGGCGAATATCTCACGCCTAATCGTGTTCACGTTAGATCCGTAGGCTCTTTGAATACTCTCAGGATCCAGTGCCTGGGCTATTAAATTCTTTGGATGAATATTCAGTATGCTGAGGTGGTGGAGGCAGGTAGCAAAGCACTTTGGGTACCTGAACAGAACGTTGAAACAAATGGTTCATTCTATTTTAATTCAACAACTCAGATCTTTGTACGTTTGAATTATTATTTCCGAAGCACGAGCTCATCCTCAATTTATATTCTCATTTCTTACTTCTTATGGATTAGTTTCAGCAAACCTATACCAATACCATAATACCAACCGTTTTAATTCTTCCTGCCTATCCAAATCGTTCAGCTCTTCTATTATACGGTCGAATATGTTTGGCTGCTTTTCTGGCACGTAGTTGAACGAGGATAAAGCAAAAACCAAACACCTGATGTCTTTGACCCTCAGCTTTGAGATCTCTCTGTAAAATCTTGAACAAAGGAGAAGACAGAAAGTTGTGGAAAATTCGGGACTTAAAAGCTTCCTATTTCACACGTATTTAAATAAATCTCACCTAGCGGCTACGGCGTTCAACAATTCTGCATAAAACAAGCTTCTGTTTGCAGCAGCGAGTATAACATGGACCAAACAAGTGACAGAGAGTCTTGGTATCTGCGGTATAGTATTCTCGAGAAGTTTGCAGAGAAAGTCCAGGTCGCTTACATGAATGCTGTACCTGTAACGGAATAAAATATGAAAAAAACTGTATCAATTGTTGAATAAATGGATTATAAAGAAATCATTAAGGCTTTGAAAACCTACCTAACAATCTTTAGTATAGCAGCCAAGCTTATTTCATTAATAGATTTAATCTCCTTAATAGTTCTCTCTATAATGATAGCGAGAAGTTCACGATCCCTGATGATAGTCTGGCTTTTAAAATATCCCAACGAAACTATGGCGATTTCATCAATGTCCATGTATCTAATGTTAGACTTAAGCTCGTGTTCAACTTCCCTAAAGTTGATGAGACTGCTGCGAGATACGCTGGCGTAAAACATCAGCTGTACGAGATCTTGTTGGTTCAACATTCTCGGATTTTTACCGAGTCTGACAATGGCTTTTCGGACAAATTTGGAACTCCTAGTCAATCTGAGTCTGTACCAATGATCAGAGACCAGAAGAAGCTTCTCAACTGACCAAGACTTGGCGCGATATTCACACTCTGAATCCAGAGCGGAGTAAAGTAGCGAATAGCTTGAATCGTCGTCGTTAGTTTCGACGAACCATAAGGCGAGAGATTTGAGTATATGGCAGATATGATCGTCGTTAAAAATCTTTGAATTACTAGCCAGAGACTTGATGATGTCTTCGTATTTTTGGTCGTATATATTTTCGTTGTTTTCCATGGCGTGGTGAGATATTAAGCGAAAGTTATTTACCAGGTCTTCGACGGGCTGGAGCCGATAATTTTTACGGAGCATAAGACTCAGCTCATTCTCCGATAGTGTGGAATTTTTTCTGCTAGGTATAACAGCGATTGTCGCACTGTACGATAGGTTCTTCTCCATTATTGAATGGGTGTATCTGTTCTCCACACCTTCCCAATTGGTATATGGTCGCTGCTGTGCGTCATCTTCGTTCGAATTTACGTCTGGATATTCGTAAAAATTACGGACACGAGAATCACTCGAATAATTTTTATTGTTATTCAGAAATTCGGGTCTGATAGCCAAAGAAACAGAGCTGTCCGCTATCAGATATCGACACTTTTTCACTGAGGTTAACCTAACCCCAAAATGACGGAGAAAATTAACTCCACAACATGGAACGACGAGTTTAAACATTTTTCAACGTTATATTAGTGGTAAGCGGTCGGTTATTCATGCTGGAAATACACCGTTTTAGAATAAACTACATTTTAATAGCCAGGAACTCCTCGGGATGTTACGTCGACGAGAGGTTATGCGATACTAAACTTCGAGCCAGCTCCGAGTTCACGATATGTACATAAATTTGGTCAGAGAGTTCTAAAATATTCCGCAAGATGGCGCTGTAGGTCACGACAATAGAATTGCCCGCATGTCTGTTGGGTTGCTTGCGATCAGGCGTTCCATTTATTTGAAAATTATTCAAAAACTGTACATGGTACATTGAGTTGCGAATTATTTATTTGATTATGAATGAGTTTCTCGTCAAAATACGCGGATGATTAATTTCAGAAATTAAATGCTTTACGTATCGAGGACTAACACTTTACTACTTGCACAAGTGTTGTACGAACAAACACGTCCTGCAGTCAATTTTAACTTTAATCTTCAATTTATGGCAAATATGGTTTGAAAGTGATGATGAAGCATCCTTTGAGACAATCGTTACTTAGAAAGTAGAAATGATATGATGAAAAAGCAATTTTCTGCAGAATTGTTGCGTCAACTGGCGCGATTTAAGAAAAATCAATTTTGTTGGGCGATCGAGATATTCCTATTCGGAAAAAAAATGTATGCGAATTTTTGATGGATCGCGCGATTTGAAACCCTCGAAAAATTGTTACAGGTTTCTCCTCCACAAGAACTTTTGGCAGTAAAATATTCGAACGACGAATTGTCTCGGCTCGGTCCCGAGTTAGAGGGAATAACGAACAATTAATTTTATATCTTTGTCCCTGATTGGAGTGAGCGAGTGGAAAAGTGGTCCTCCCTTAATCGTCGTTGTAGTAGTCGGAGCGAGACTCTGCCTTGAAATTTGTCTGGCATTCAGACTGATAACAAAGCGGTCCAATAGTCATCGGTCCTAGTATAGATATAGAGAAAGATATAGATCTCGGGTCCCTGGTGGTTGCTCAACTTCTATAGAGTTGACCCAGTTTGTTCGGTTCAACTCCGTATTCTTACCGCATAAAGTTCCTCACTCACAGGTTACTTGGTGACAAATTGGAATTAGTCCTAATTGTCTTAGTTTAACGTTAGTTTCACAACGAAACTTGCCCTGCTTAATCGAATTTATCCGTCTCTTGCTGCATAGGTATACGGAGAATCCGACCGCCTCCACCCATCAGCTCGTTTATCCTCTTCGTCTACACCTTTTCAAAAGCGCGAGAAAGAAGAGAGGGGGGAAAAAAAAGAAAAAAAAAACGGGCAAAACGTGTAGTGCGGACTTATAAATATGGAGAACAATTGAATGGGGGCATAGACGTGGAGGTGGGAATTGGTCGCGTGCAATTAGAGTCAAATTACTCAATCCGATGGTAATCCGTTGAGTTATATGATACGGACGTATGTGCCCAGTACCTTGAAGTCGTTGCAACGTCGGTACGCCCTGGGATCACGCTACCGCAAGTTCATAAATATCTGCCAGGTCGCCCACATCGGGAAATTCAGCCGGTGCTCTGGGTGTGTTATCATTTCTTATGGAGGGAGAACACGCCAGTTTCCAGCTATAAGCGTTGCAGCTTTTGAATTTGAACTGGTGAATTTCGAAGGTTTCTATATGGCGGGTGAAAATCCTCTGGTGAAACGCGCTTATAAAGAAACAGCTAGGTCGTTATCGGAGCAGGTAAACGAAAAGAAGTGGTATCAAAGCTCTGCCGAGAGTTTGCCGTTCAGCTGACACTGTGTACCTATATCTCTATATCTAGAGGCTGCAGCCGCACAACAAAGGTGACCGCACAGTTGGGGTCGCGGCGGAAAAGGGGCTGCGGGCTGAGATTGGGCAGGGGATTAATCCGCGATATAAAGTAAGATAAGTGGTCCGTGTCGGCCTCTGGTCGTAAGTACTTCGCGGCGATATCTAGGATCGCAAAACTAATTTCAGCGTCTAATGGTTCTGCCAATACCAATTTCTGTAAGACTGAATAGCGTTTCTCAGATCTTTAGGTCGGCTGACTTGTACCCAACGTAGTCTGCGGACTTATTCGGATTTACTGTTAGACTCGCCTCAATTCCCGTTTCTTTATTTTTCACCAATTTTCCACATTCTAATTCATCCTCGTAGTGGAAAACGCTTCTTATCAAGTCTTGGACTTCAGGAGAGTAAGAAGAACCCGGAAATGCCGCAACGAGCTATAAAAGTAACGCCGGGCCGTCGAAATGCTCCGTGTTCTGTTTTACGGCGTCACGTTTCGCCGAGTTATGGGTTAACTAGCTCGGAGAGTGCTGAGCACTCGAAACTATATCCCTGTTCTTCGTTTTGATCGAGAAGTTCGAGAGGCTCGATGTTTTCCCCGCAAACGATGTGTATGCGGCCCCTCTGGCCACGAGATAGCAATTCTCTTCTAACGATTCTACCACTTAATACCTCCAACCCTCCTCAAGCTTGAGGCAGAATGCGTCGAATATCTACCTGTGCCGAACTCGCTTCTCATTTCTTAAAATTTACAAAATCCTGAAGAAGTTTATGCAATCTATAAGGAACCGTGATAAGGTGAGATGTGAAAGACTCCGCTATCGGTATCTCGAATGAGATGATTGTACGATTTGTCAGTGTGTATGTAGATGTAAATAATGATATACGGCTCTGGGAAAAGTTGTGGAAAGATTCGAGGCAATTGATATACTCATCAAGTTTGTTGAAAAAATAAAAAGATAGATTATTCAAACAATTTTCGTAGAACAATGCATGTAATTTCCAAGAATTCGTGTTATTTAACATAGGCTGAAGATTTCCGTGTTATCTTCAGAAAACACTCGCTTCTTATCGGTGAAAGCAAACACCCGAAGATCACCAGTTGGAATTAACGCGTTGCGCAATGTCCTTATGACGTCTGGTATACGTTAGGAGCGACGAGGTTTCGTGCAGAGGATGTGATGAAAATCTGTATAAAATAGAATCTCGACTCGTAATCTATGCGATGATTAGGTATTGAAGTCCCTTTGAATCTGCAATAGAGTCTTATCCTTGGTCTCGGGAAGATACCGCATTATAATTGCTGTGCACAGGAATGTGATGATCGCAAAGCCGAAGAACGGAACCGAGTGTCCGAAACCCCATGATTTGGCCATAAGTAAGTAACACTTTGCGATCGTCACGGTCATGGCACTACCAGATATCCCGATTATGCAGTTGGCTAGCATCTTGACATCAGTTGCGAATATCTCGGCCTGGAGGGTCGCGGGTACGGTCAGAACACCCATGTTCAATACCATGACGAGGAGGAAGACGGATCCCAATGGAATGATGGAGTACTGCTTGACGTCGATGTCCATATGTTCCATCAAATAGAAATAAGTCGCGATAATCGCGAGGAGAGGGGATGTGATCATTCCCGAGATGAGAAGGAGAGGCCTGCGCCCGAATCTGTCCACGGTGAAGATAGTCATTGTGGCAGAAAATACCTGGAGTGTGCTGATTATTAGCGACATTGCGTATGGATCGAACTGAGAGCCCATGTCCTTCATAATTATGTGGCAGAATAACAAGATTATGTGGAGTCCGCAGAAATGTTGCAGTATTATCCCTACCATTCCGATGAAAAATGACTTGATGTTACCGCGTATTGTGAATAGTTGCCTAAAGGCACTCTGCTTCGTCGGAATGACTTGCTTTTCAGTTTCGTCCGAGTCTACCAGAGACTTGCCCTTCTCGCGAAGAGTGGCTTTGATCAGCTCGAGTTCATCCGCGACGTCCGTCTTGCCACGGAGCTTCACGAGGGAGCTTTCAGCCTCGTCGGGCCTGCCTACCATCATGTAGAAGTAAGGTGATTCGGGAGTGAACCAGAAACAGACCAGAAAGATCATCGTAAAGCCCAGGCAAACGCAAGCCATTATGCGCAAGCCAAGGTGCGACGCTACCCCAAACATGAAAAATACTCCGGCGTGATACATGATGCCGCAACTGGCTCCCAATGATCCGCGTATATTTGACGAAAAAATTTCAGCCATGTATATCGGACAAGTGCTGGCTATCAGACCCATTGCGATTCCTGCTATTATTCTTGCACAGATCAGAACCTGATGGAATATATGTTTAGAAAACGGCGGGGTCGGGTTATCCTTAGGGAAATGTGAGTCTGACGATAAGCACCGAAATACTCACCATGGCATTCTGAGCTACGAGGATCATCCCCCAGCTGACCATCAACGGTGCGATGGATATCAATATACTACTTCTTCTTCCCATCTTGTCGACGATCCAGACGCTAATCGGTAAAGAGATTATGTGCCCTATGGACGTACAGGCCGCCAACGTTGAAGCATCCTCGGTCGTTATCAAAATCCGCGAGTTTGGACCCCTCAGTTCATCCAAGCTTGGTGAATTCCATCCCAGCAAATTACCAATACAGAACATACCGGTCCCGCCTGACGAAATGAGCAAAGATTATTGCAGCGACTGCATAATATAGAGAATATGATGAACAAATTCTTTTCAGTTCTTCGCCAGTCTTCCAAACGAAAACCAGTCACCATATGGTATCAGATACTCACAGAATATCGCGGAAATGTACTCCCAGGTACGCGAGCCTTCGGGCGATGCGTATTTTCCCCGTTCGGAATCTTTCCCCATTTTCGCTGTCTCGTTTCCCAGGTAAGATGCAGATATTTCGTGATCTTACAAACGACTGCCTGGATCTGGTGAAACGTTTGCTGTTTATAACTAAAATTTGGCCTGATTGTGAGGAAGCAGTGATAAGATGGGAATGTGTAATTAGGCATTCCGTAACAATTTACAGCCCAGCTGTTGTGTTCGTCTTACCAAGCTTCATATAAATCTCATGTTTTGCAACTCACCTATTAATTCAGTCCGCGAGGGGCATGATTTGTTCGTTTTTTCAAAATTTATCTCATCTATCTCTATTATAGAATCGATCGAGGCCGCCTCCTTTGATTTTCCCTTCATTCGGGATAGATTAACGATTACAAATGCTCGAAGAAATAATAGTCGAGCTACGAGAGAGACTGTACTGTATAGCTTGGATACCTGGACAGTGTATCTTGCTTCGACATATAACTCGTAACTTTATGGGGATGTATAAGGGGATAACGGATGAATTGATCCGAGGTGAAAGTCCAGAGGTATATCACAGATCCCAAGTTTATCTTTATGAGAGAAATTACATGACTTACAGTGTGCCCAATTAAAGTGCATGGTATACCTATCTACATTTGAGCTTAGCTTTTGGAAACGTGATCGTGACCGTAACGATGCTGATGATAAGAGCCAGGCAGAGGTTGAATATAACTCTTGGTTCTATCGTTATCACTTATCATAGTATTTAACAGGTCCTTAACTTCTTATCGTAGCCTAAATTAGTATTTGAATTTTCCCATATTCATTCGAAGAATATAACCCGATAGTTTATCGTGAGCTTCACACTCGTTCACACCTTTGGCAGAAAGTCGTTTCTTGTTGAGTTCGACGTTTGCCTAATTTATAGCGACCTGGCAGTTCGCACTTGTGTCCAATCGATTCGGATGAGCTTTGAATTTATCTTCCAACTGCACCGAGTTGAAGTTCAAAGATGAGCAATGAAGCTTTGGTGAACAGATTCTTCTCATTACCGGCCACGGAAGAGCTACTTGCTCCGGTAATCAAGCGTTCAGCTCCTTTTGAATCTCTAATAGCGTCTTACCCTTGGTTTCCGGGAGCCACCGCATCAGGAAGGTTGTGCAGAGAAATGTGATGAACGCGAAGCTGAAAAACGGGACTGAGTGCCCGAAGCCCCATGACTTCACTACGAGGAGGTAAGACTTCGCGGTAACTATGGTCATAATAGAACCAGAAAGTCCGACGATGCAGTTGGCCAGCATCTTCACATCAATTGCGTATATTTCGGACTGAATCGTGTCGGGCATGTTTGAAACGCCTGTGTTCAACACCATGACGAGAAGGAAAACGCAGCATAATGGAATCATAGCGTACTGCTTGACGTCTATGTTCGTATTTTCCATCAAGTGGAAATAAGTGGCGATAATAGTGAGGAGGAAGGTTGTGAGCAGTCCCGAGGTGAGAAGGACAGGCCTGCGCCCGAACCTGTCCACGGTTAGGAAGGTCAATGAGGCGGAAAATATTTGAAGCACGCTAAATATCAACGATGCTACGTATACGTCAACCTGGGAGCCCATGTCCGTCAAGATCATGTGGCAGTAATACAAAATTATCTCGAATCCACAGAAGTGTTGCAGCGTAGTCAGTACCATCCCGAGTATAAACGACTTGAGGTTGCCACGTATCGTGAAAAGCTGCCTGAATCGACTCTGTTTTTTCGGGATGATTTTCTTCTCAGTTTCATCCGATTCGACCAGAGACTTGCCCTTTTCGCAAAGGGTGGCTTTGATCAGCTCGAGTTCGTCCGTGACGTCAGTTTTGCCACGGAGTTTCTGCAGAGCGCTTTCGGCATCGTCCACCCTGCCTACCATCACGAGGAAGTAAGGAGATTCGGGAACGCACCAGAAACAGATCAGGAAGATCATCGCGGAGCCCATGCCGCAGCAAGCAGTTACGCGCAAGCCAAGATGCGGCGCCACTCCAAACATGAAGAATACACC
The DNA here is from genome assembly GCA_963992785.1 of Tenthredo livida. NCBI lineage: Eukaryota > Metazoa > Arthropoda > Insecta > Hymenoptera > Tenthredinidae > Tenthredo > Tenthredo livida. The sequence goes on from OZ023069.1 coordinate 296,836, forward strand.
GATGTAGAACGTGATGGTGCCGAAGGCTCCTAAAGATCCGCGTATATTTACGGACAAACTTTCAGCCATGTATGTCGGATTGGTGCAGATTATCAGACCCATTGAAAATCCGGCTGTTATTCTAGCCAAGATTAGAACCTGGTGAAAGTTTTTTTTTTTCAGAAAACGGTGGTTCAGGTCATTTCCTTGGAAATGTGATTCTAGCACAATGAACACGGAAACACTCACCGCGGTACTCTCAGCAGCCAGGATCATCCCCCAGCTGAACATCATCGGCACAGTGCCGATCAGTATACTACCTCTTCGTCCTATCCTGTCGACGATGAAGACGCACAATAGGAGAGCAAACCCGTACCCCACAGCCATACAGGCAGCCAGCGTGGACGCATCTTCAGGCATCACAAGGATTCGCGAATTCGGAGCACTTAATTCAGCCAGGCTGGGTGAATTCCATCCCATCATTTGGCCTATGCAGAACATACCGAGCGCACCTAACGAATCAAGCTTAGATTATTATGGCGACTGTATAGAGAATGTGGAAAGTGAAGGCTTTCCAGTTTTCTGTCTATCCGCTGAATCAGTTCTGGTCACCATATGGTATCGGACACTCACAGAATACGGCGATAAGGTACTCCCAGGTACGCGAGCCGTCTGGCGATGTGTACTTTCCCTTCTCGGAATCTTTTCCCATCTTCGGTTGTCTCGTATTCCAGATGTTATGCAGATATCTTGTGTTACTACGAGCGACTATCTCAACCTACCGAATCACTCGTCCTTTTGTACCGAAATTAAATCTGATTGTGAGAAAACAGTGATAAGTGGGGAATGTTTAGTGAGGAATATGGTGAAAATTTATGCCCCGGCTTTCATGTTGGTTTTACCTTGTCTACCTTGGAGCTTGAGATATATTTATAGATTTGCAATTCGCGTATTAATTCGGCACTCAAGGCAAACTGGCGGGGGACACAGGAAACGGGATTCGCACGTCTTGCGAAATTCCGACTGTGAGAAAAAAAATCACCTACCTTTATTGAAGAACGGATCGAAGCCGCGTTGACCCTTCAATTCCTACTTCAGTCAGGGTATGAGATTAATGATTTGAGACGTTGGCGAAAAATGTCATGAAAATGAATGGTCAAGTTACGAGGCAGAATGCAGCTCACCTGCACAGTATGGTGTACTTCGATATGTCTAGTAGGTAAATTTCTTAGGGCAGATGAAGGAATAAGATTTAGGAATAGAATAAATACGAAGTAGAACTTTATAGGTATATCGCAGTCTTGATAGTTTATCTCCATATAGAAATAATTACATGGTTTATAGGTACAGTGTGGCAGACTTAAGGCAAAGCTGGTCTTAAACTCTTTTCGTATTCATTCGAATAACCATGCCAATAGTAGGTACAGCGTAAACTATAAATTAACGATGAGAAATCTTTTCTCGTTCGTATCGACATTCGACTGGTTTAGCTGCATCCACATTGTAGCTTGCGTTTGCATCGAATCTTTTTCGACAAAGCCTTGAGATCTTGAAGGTGATTTTTTAATCTAACTGTCAATTTTGGCGGTATCTAGAGTGATACATTAAATTGGCGCACAGCACCTTTTTGTTTCTGGCCACCGTGAAGAGCTACTTGCTCCGGTGATCAGGCGTTAAGCTCCCTTTGAATCTCTAATAGCGTCTTGCCCTTGGTTTCGGGAAGGCACCGCATCAGAAGGGCCGTGCAGAAAAATGTAACGAATGCGAAGCTGAAGAACGGGACTGAGTGCCCGAAGCCCCATGACTTTGCCACAATAAGATAAAATTTCGCGGTAAGCATGGTCATTATACAACCAGATAGTCCGACGATGCAGTTCGTCAGGATCTTTACATCAATCGCGTATATCTCCGCCAGGATAGTCTTGGGCACGCTCATGACACCCATGTTCAATACCATGACGAGGAGGAAAATTGCGGATAATGGAATCACAGAGTACTGGCTGACGTCTATGTTCATGTGTTCCATCAGAAGGAAATAAGTAGCGATGATAGCGAGGAGAAAGCCTGTGATCAGTCCCGAGGTGAGGAGAAGAGGCCTACGCCCGAATCTGTCCACGGTGAGGTAAGTCAATGCGGCAGAAAATACTTGAAGTACGCAAAATATCAGCGATGCTACGTATACGTCGAGCTGAGAGCCCATGTCCCTCAGAATCACGTGGCAGTAATACAAGATCATTTCATATCCACTGAAATGTTGTAGCGATATCAAAACTATCCCGATAAGTAACGATTTGATGTTTCCGCGTATCGTGAAAAGCTGTCTGAATGCACTCTGCTTTTCTGCAGTCGTTCTGTTCTCACTTTCCTCCATTTTCATTAGCGACTCGCCCTTGCCGCTCAGGGTAGCTCTAATTAGCTCAAGTTCATCCGCGACGTCTGTTTTCCCACGAAGTTTCACGAGGGCACTTTCGGCCTCCTCGGCTCTGTCTACCATTAACAGAAAGTAAGGGGACTCAGGAATGAACCAGAGACAGATCGCGAAGATCATCGTGAAGCCCATGCAGAAGCACGCCGTTACGCGTATGCCAAGGCATGGTGCTACTCCGAACATGAAAAGTACCCCAACGTAGTACGTCATAGAGCCGATGGCTCCTAGAGATCCGCGTATATCCGCCGACAAACTTTCGGCCATGTATATCGAACACGCGCATATTATCAGGCCCATAGAAAATCCGGCTGTTATTCTTGCCACGACCAAGACCTGATGAAATACAAGATCAGGAAATGGTTGGCTGGGCGATTTTCCGAGAAATTTCAGGCCGGACATTCAACCAGAATACTCACCAGTACGTGCTCGGCTACCAGGATCAATCCCCAGTTGATCATCATCGGCACAGTCGAAACTAGTACACTATTCCTTCTCCCTATCCTGTCGATTATGAAAATGCTGAACAGAAGAGCAAGTGCGAACCCTATGGCTAAACTGGCCGTCAAGGTAGACGCGTCCTCCGGCGTTATCAAAATCGGCGAATTTGGTCCCCTCAATTCATCCAGGCTGGGCGAATTCCATCCTGTCACGTTGCCAATACAGAACATGCCGCTCGCACCTAACGAATTGGGCTCAGATTATCGCTATGATTTCATAGCGAAGATGAAAAGGGAAGAGTTTTCACTTTCCTGTCAGTCCACTAATGGTATCGGGTACTCACAGAATATGGCGCTAAGGTACTCCCAGGTTCGCGAGCCTTCGGGCGACGTGTACCTTCCCTTTTCGGAATCCTTTCCCATCTCCGTTCGTCTCGTATTTCAGGTATAGGGTACAGATATCTCGTGCTCGTGCGAGCGACTGAATGCATCTGGTGCAACCTTGCACTTTTGTACAAAAATTTGACCTGATTGTGAATAAGCGGTCATAAATTCGGAGTGTGTAGTCAGGCATTCTGAGGACAATTTATAGCCTGGCTGTTGTCTCGGATTCACGGAGCTTCATTCACATTTCTGTAGTTGTTGCAATTCACTCGTTAATGACGAAACGATCATCCACTTATAAAAAAAAATCAAAAAAACAAACTGCGTCTCATTAATCGATGAAGAAAATAATCTTAAGTAAGATTCGGGATTACCGGATACCTGGATACAACTATAGCGATACGATTCACAGTATCGCCGAGATCTAAAGCCTTCTAAGGTTCAAAGAAAAAGCTGTTCACTTTTTCATAAACTTTTTATTTCGGTATATACACGTATACGTAGAGATTAGCCCATCTGTTTGAGCATGACTTCAGGAAACAGAACGTAGTTAACAGTCTGCAAGATAACAGTGGAGCAGAGGTTGAATATAACCAGTGATTTATGTCGTTAATGGTCCTCAGCTTCTTTTTTATTTGTCTGAACAATTAAAGACTGCGATAATGATCTGAATGCCGAATCGAGGTTCAAACACGAGCGAAATATTGACGCACATCACCCTCCCGGTGCCGGAAACCGAGACAATATAGTTACTTGCTATGGCAATCACTAATCAGGCATTGAGCTCCTTTTGGATATCCAACAGAGTCTTATTTTTGGTCTCTGGGAGCCACCGCATCAGAATTGCTGTGCAAAGAAATGTAATTATCGCGAAGCCGAAGAACGGGACCGAATGACCGAGGCCCCATGATGCCGCGATGAGAAGATAAAACTTAGCAGTGAACATGCTCATCACGCTACCAGTTATCCCGATGATGCAGTTGGCCAGCATCTTCACATCGGTGGCGTAGATCTCGGCCATGATCATCGGGGGTACGGGCACAATACCTATATTCAAGACCACGATGAAGAGAAAGGTGGAGCATAATGGAATCATAGAGTACTGCTTGACTTCTATGCCCATGTGTTCCATCATGAAGAAGTAAGTCGCGATAACAGAGAGGAGGAGACCTGTGGTCATTCCCGAGCTGAGAACGAGGGGCCGGCGCCCGAATCTGTCCACGGTGAAAACTGTCACCGAGGCAGAAAATACTTGCAGTAAACTGAATATCAGGGATGCTACGTATACGTCGAGCTGAGTGCCCATATCGCTGAATATCACATGGCAGTAATACAATATCGATTGGTATCCACAGAAGTGTTGCAAAGTTGTCACTGTTAGCCCGATGAAGAATGACTTGAGGTTTCCGCGTATCGTGAATAATTGCCTGAAGGCATTCTGTCTTCTAGGAGTAAGTTCTTTAGTTTGATCCGATTCGACGAGAGATTTGCCCTTCTCACGGAGGGTGGCTTTGATCAGCTCGAGTTCGTCCGCGACGTCTGTCTTGCCGCGAAGTTTCTGGAGGGCGCCTTCGGCCTCTCCGAACTTGCCTACCTTCACAAAGAAGTAAGGGGATTCGGGGACGAACCAGAAACAGATCATGAAGATCATCGTGAAGCCCATACAGACGCTTGACGTTACGCGCACGCCAAGGTATGGTGCTACTCCAAACATGAAGAGTACCCCACAGAAGCACGTAATGAAACCGATTGCTGCCAGTGATCCGCGTATGTTTGGTGACAAAACTTCGGCGTTGTAAATTGGACAAGTGCACATAATCAGGCCCATAGCGATTCCTACTATTATTCTTGCCACAAATAGAACCTGATGAAAACAATTCCAAAAACTGTAGCACGGATTATTCGACGAGAACAATTTCGGGCTGGCAATGCAGGAACTGAATAACTTACCATTACATTATCAGCTATCAGGATCATTCCCCAGCTGACCAACATCGGCACAGTGGAAACTAGGATAGAATTCCTCCTGCCTATCCTGTCGACGATTAAGACGCTGAATGGAAAACCAAGCAAGTTACCTACAGCTAAACAAGCCGTCAACGTAGACGCGTCCTCGGGTGTCATTGGGATGCGCGAATTCGGACTCCTGAATTCAGCCTGACTCGGTGAATTCCATCCGATCAAATTGCCAACACAGAACATACCGAGTGCACCTAACGCAACGAGCAGAGATTAGCTGCGAGGGTGGCTGCATAGAGAATATGAAGAGCAGAGACTTTTCAGCTCTTCACTATTCCACTAAACGAAACCTAGTCACTGTAGTATCGGATACTCACAAAATGCGCCGCTAAGGTACTCCCAGGTACGCGAACCTTCTGGCGACGTGTACTTTCCCCTTTCGGAGTCCTTTGCCATATTTTGTCGCCAATGATTTCGGTTAAGTAGCAAATATTTCGTGCACCTGCGAGCGACTAGCTTGAACTAGTGGAACCGCTCGTTGTTTCGTACGACAATTTCGCCCGATTGTGAGAAAGCGACGATAAAATCAGAATGTGTAACTAGGCAATCTGACGTAATTTATAGCTTGGCTCTTGTCTCCATTTTTCAGAGGTTCATAGATATTTCAGCTTTTTTGACGACTCGCTGTTATTACTTAACGTTTTGGTATATGCTCACACGGGATATGATCCGCTCATTTTTCCTAACATACTCTAGGTATAGTCCGCGAGAGTCGAATAAGCGGATAAAGTGACGAGTAGAAGATTAAGTTTTTCGCGAGTTGATCTCGATGAAATTAGGGACATGATTTACACATCGCAGAAAAGGTCAATAATAATTTACAACCACTTTTTATTTTCCAATCTCTTTTTTTTTGCAATGCAAGACATCCACTCTTCTCTCGTCGTCATGAACAGCAGTTACCTAAACTACGATAACTGACATTAATGGCTGGGTGGAACGTAGACACGTCGTTCCTGCGACATCGCCTTCGAGTCGTACGTCAAACTCGTCGTTCGGATCGAAAGCACTCTTCTATTATTAACGAAGAAATATCGATGAAATTTTGATGAAGGAAGTTACGGTGACCGAAACGTCAACCTGAACCTGAATCTTCTCTTATTCATTCTGTATAATAGATATACGAGTTCGTCAAAAGGACGTTCGGCATGTTGCAGGAAACATCGTCCTTGTACGACTTTCTTACTTTCAATCAAATCATTTCGCTTATGTATGATCATCGACCGTTCACTGTAACTCTGGTATCAGCTCAAGATGGAAATCTGAGATCCTGTTAGTGGTTGAATTATCTCGTAGCGAACTTAGATTTCGGATGAATAAGGATAAGGGAATGATATTGGGTATTCATATCCATGGATTCTAAAGTCTCGCGATTTTATTCCCAAGGAACAAATAAAAATATAACATGCTGGCAGATTTTGGAGTTGTATTTGTTTAACTTTTTATTCAGCTATACCTGTCACCCACGCTCGTACGAATGACGCGTACATCTCTGTTTGAACATGATTTTTATATACTGACAGAAATACCAGTTCAAGCAGACACTGGATTACCATTGTCATCGTGCTTCGTATTATTTTCCCATTAAAAGACACATTCAAACTTTCAATGTTTGCCACCTACTATAATTAGGAGTGGGATTATCGAGGCGAGAAAAGTGTGAGCTCACCTCACACAAAAATAGGAGCTTAAATTTCCGTTGACTTGTAAGGCAGAACAAATGAGCTCTTGCGGCACCTTTGGCAAATCGTCACATGTGGAAATATTTACCATTCGCGATATTCTGAATGTGACCCTGAATTTTATCTCCTAATTATTGAGCAAATGACAAACGGTAGTCTCGTCACTCCTTCGCGGATTCGAGGCGGAGCTAAGCATTTTATCAATCGTTCAGATTCCTCTGAATCTCCGATAGAATCTTCCCGTTGGCCTCAAGAAGCATCTTCAGAATCAGTGCAGTGCTGATCCAAGTTATCACGGGACAGAACACGACAGGAATGGAGTGATCAAGGTTTCAAGTCTCTGCTAATGTGAGGTAAGATTTCGTTTTTTTTTTTTTTTTTTTCAGTCAAAGTCGTTTTCACTCGCTACCTACAACTTGATAGCAGCAATGCACTCCCGTAATGCCGAGCCGTCCGGTATCCAGTACCTTCTTTTTCGGAATCTTCGATCATTTAAAATGTACAACCACATTCAATGTAAGATGTGACGTTTTATTTGCTTTAGCTGTACTAACGAGACATTTTTTTCGTCAAACTTTCTTCTGTCAGCTACCTCTAATTGCTTTCGTCGTTCGAACAAGACTTGAGAAAATTTTTAATACACTTATTGATACTTATTGATTAACGTATTATGTTGTTCAATGCTGGACCAAACTGGAAATAATCATGTATTAGCTTATCGTTAGTCGCTCGCCTCTTTCTTCCTAAGGGAAATCGCTGGTTGATGGATATTCTATGTTCCCCACGGGGTTCTTGAGCTAGACAATTTAATTTGATTTCGTATCCATTTATGCAACAGGATTCGTCGATTAATTTGTCGTGACTAAAATGACTTAGCTATCAACCCCCCGCAGCCTCGGCAGTATCCTGATTGTATTTATTTTCTGTATTGTTGACGGAATTTGATTTCTGGCAATCGGTTGATTCGCTATATTCTCTACTTATCGAATTTGCAAACTTGTCTGAAAAAAAGGCCGATACTTTCGAGATCTCATTCGCCAATCTTGCAGCTTCGAGATGAATGAGGAAGGGGTAATGATAGGAAGCTATTAACATTAGTATGCACAGGTACACATTCTTCGAAGTTAATTAGACAAAAATAATACAGCGATTTACAACGTGACATGGAATAGATAGGTACAACGAATTCAATTGTAATGCAGATCGATGCGGATAACAAAGAGGATCTCGAGATGCCGCTATTATGCGTTCAGATCCCTTTGTATCTCAAGCAAAGTCTTCCCCTTCGTCTCAGGCAGTAGCTTCAGTATAACCGCTGTGATGGTCCAAGTATTGGCAGCAAAGCCGAGGAAAGGAACAGAGTGACCGAGGCCCCAGGTCTCGGCTAATGTCAGGTAAGATTTTACTCCGATAATGGCCAGGACGCCGCCACCTACTCCGATGATGAGAGATGCCAGTTCCTTCACTTCGACGGAGAGGATTTCGGACTGAATTACGTGCTGCAGGGGTACGAGACCGATGTTCAATGCAACTACGTTGACAAAAATTGCGCAGAGGGAAAACATTGCGTATGGAGTGACGTCTGTACTCGTGTACTCCATTAGGTAAAAGTATACGCCGATAACCAAGACGCAGACGCCGCTGACGAGACCCGAGATACAGATGAGAGGCTTGCGCCCGAGTCTGTCGATGACAACGGCGGTCAAGATGTTACAGATTACCTGGAGTATGGCGATTATTATCGTGCATAGATGGGTCGCGATCCCAGTTTGCATTTTCTCGAATATAATTTGACCAAAGATGAGGATGCTGATGGCGCCACCGAACTGTTGGACTGCAATGAACAAAAAGTTGATACATAATGCTTTCCGGTTTCCGGCTACCGAGAAAAGTTGCTTGTAGACATTGAGCTTCTTTGGGGCTTCTCCGTCTTCACCCTCGTTCAAGTTCTTCGTGCTCTTCCCCTTCTGGCTTATCGTCATTTTGATTAGCTCCAGTTCCTCCGAGACGTCTGTCTTTCCACGGAGCTTCTCCAGGGCGCCTTCGGCCTCGTCGATCTTGCCGACCATCGCGAGGAAGTAAGGTGACTCGGGTAGAAACCAGGCACTGATTATGGCAACAGTCACGATAACCAGGCAGATGCACGCCGTTCCTTGCAGGGAGAGATAGGGTACTATAACGAACATGAAGAGTACCCCGGCGCTTAACATAGTGCCGCAAATCATGCTCACAGCCCCGCGTAACTTTGCGGAGGCGATTTCGCCCAGGTACATTTGCGGGAGGCAGTATATCAGGCCCAGAGATAGACCGCCGAACAATCTCGCCACGAAAAGAACCTGACCGGAAGGAATAACAGTTCTATCGGTCATTCTGAACTTAATGTCCAACAGCAAGAGAGCAGAACTTACCATGATGTGTGAGGTGACTGCGATTAGCCCCCAACTAATAATCGTTGGGATACTTGAGACCAGGATACTGTTTTTCCTGCCCAACTTGTCAGCCATGACCATGGTAAATAACGGCGATAGCATGTGGCCCACAGAAATCATGGCTGCCAGGGTGGATGCGTCCGAAGGCGTCAGAGGTATGGGTGAATCGGGTCCCATGAGTATACCCAAGCTTGGTGAAGTCCACCCGGCTATACATCCGACGCAAAATATCGTGAGTGCGCCTAGGAAGACAGATTTTGGTGCTTGTAATGATATCATTACCCATTTTCATCGGTGTCGGGTTGACGCTACATCTCAATGTCAGAAAATAATTCGAATCCATCTAATCACATGAGTCAAGCCTTGGGTTCTTTGCATGCTACTCACAGCTCATGGCACCAAAGTACTCCCAGAAAGCAGAGCCTTCAGGACTTGTATAACTTCCTTTGCTCGAATCCTTCCCCATCTCGGAACACGTGTGTAGCGTATTATTCGTCCCGATGTAGGTGTCACGTTTACCTTCAAACAACTATTTCGATTCCGTGAATTGAGGCTCGTTTTATACAGAAAACGGTGTAATCAAACAAGATTTTGGGCGATAAGATCGGAATATATACCTACCCGGGCATTGTCGAATAAATTTATAACTGGGGTTACAGCAAATTCCCCGTGATTGCTACGTAAGCTCTCCTCAGTCATTGCGTGAACCGCATTCAACCGAAAATCAGTAACGCACATTATTTACGGGGTGAAACCCAGCCCCGAAAATCAGGAGCATTTCCTCATTATTTACGTTGGTCTGATATTTCTCGACCATGAACGACGTCTTCCATGTATATATATGTATATATATAAACCCTTAGCGAGGCGCTGTTGCAGAATCTCTCCGATGATTTCTTCGATGATTACAACGAATGAAAGAACGAAGGAAATAATTAAAAGTAAATTATAGGTATTCGCAGGTCTTACAATCATTGCAATCTTATTTTTACAAACGAAATTGAGCGAGTATGATGAAGAATGATATGTCTGATATACCACAGGACAGGTTGACGAGCTTAAGCTTTTAATATGGCAATTGCGCGCTCTCGCGCGTGATTTGTACATTTTTATTTGAACATAACTTGTTTACACAGATATTATAGATACTGACTGTTTCTACGATAACGAGGAGTTCAAATTGAAAGTGTAATTCCGGTTACTATATCAGTCTCTACTCGTTTTCCTTACATATTCAACGTTACCGCTGCAGATTTAGCGAACTATGAACGGAGTTAGAGTTGTCGAGGTGAATCAAGGATTCTTCTCCGATCGAGTTTAACGTCCTGTGGACTTTTAGCAGAATAATTTTCGACACTGCTGGTCTGGTATATCGAAGACGAAAATCTGTCGAGTTCTCAATTTGTCGAACATCACGCGTTTAAATCCCTTTGTATCTCGAACAAAGTCTTTCCCTTCGTCTCGGGTAGCATGATCAGTATGAGCGCTGTGCAGATCCACGTGATAACAGCAAAGCTGAAGAAAGGCACGCAGTGCCCGAATTTCCAGGTCTCCGCCAACATAAGGTAAGACTTGACCCCAATGATGGCCAGTGTACCGCCTCCGACGCCGATGATACAGGTTGCCAGCCCCTTCACCTCGGTGGCAAGGATTTCGGACTGAATCACGTGCTGCAGGGGCGTCAGGCCGATGTTTAACGCAATTATGTTTACGAACATGGCGCAGACGGCAAACATTGCGTATGGGGTGACGTCCATACTCGTGTACTCCATCAGGTAAAAGTATACGCCGATTACCAGAACGCAGACACCGCTGAGGAGACCCGAGATGCAAATGAGAGGCCTGCGCCCGAGTTTGTCGATGACAAAGGCGGTCAAGATGTTACAGACAATCTGTATTATGGCCACCATCATCATGCATACGTGACCCTTGACGCCGGACTTGATTTTATCGAAAATAATCTGACCATAAGTAATGCAGCAAACGTAGCTACCGAGAAAGAGCGCCATAGCAAATAACAAAGCGATAAACAGCGCTCGACGATTTCCGGCGACGAAGAAGAGCTGCTTGAGGACACTGATTTTCTCTGGAGCTTCGAGGTTCTTACCCTCGTTCGAGTTATTCGTACCCTTGTCCGTTTGGCTGATTGTCATTTTGATCAGCTCCAGTTCCTCCGAGACGTCAGCCTTACCTCGGAGTTTCTCCAAGGCAGCCTCAGCCTCGTCCATCTTGCCGACCATTGCAAGGAAGTAAGGAGACTCGGGAATGAACCATACACTAATCACGGCTATGGTTACGATGCTCAGACAGATGCACGCCGTTGTTCGTATGGAGAGGTAGGGCCCGACCACAAACATGAATAGTATCCCGGTGTTTATCATGGTACCGCAGACCATGCTGATAGCACCACGTAACTTTGCAGAGGCGATTTCGCCTAGGTACATTTGCGGGAAGCAGAATATCAGGCCGAGGGAAAGGCCGCCGATGAATCGCGCCACGAAAAGAACCTAACGAGAGGGGACGACGGTTTTCTCGATTAAGGATGACACAAATGATGAAGAGGAAACAATCTGGACCGAACTTACCATGACATTATTAGAGGCTGATATTAGTCCCCAACTGATGATCGCTGGAATACCTGAGACGAGGATACTATTCTTCCTGCCAAGCTTCTTCGCCATTACCATGGTGAGGGCAGGTGCCACAGCGTGTCCTACAGCGATCGTAGCCGACAGGGTGGATGCCTCTGAAGGTGTCAGAGGCATGGGGCTATCCGGCCCCATCAGTATACTCAAGCTCGGTGAAGTCCACCCGGGTATGCAACCGACGCAAAATATGATCAGTGCACCTAGACATCGATAATTAACATTTCTTTGCGTCGGAGTCAAGCCTGCATCCCTCATTTGCTACTTACAGCTTGCAGTGGCGATGTACTCCCACATAGCCGAGCCATCTGGACTCGTATATCTTCCTTTCTCGGAGTCCTTCGTCATCTTGGATCCTCGAGTTTTGAGCTAAGACGTAGGTGCGGTCGCGTATCTCTTTCACCAAGTATTCGTCTTTCGCTAACAGTGGCCCATTATATATAGAGATCGGTCTAATCAGCAAGATCCACGTGATAAGATTGACTTGTGTAACTAGGCCTTGTAAAATAATTTAAAAGCGTATTTAACATGGATCTTCGTGTTCTGCCGAGTAATCCGTTACATAAACTAGGAAAAGACACCCTCTTCTTACTTCAGCATGTAAAACACACGTGCGCAATGACGACAATGCGCGTCCTTCACGGTTTAGACAGGGTATTCTGATTGACTAAAGATCTTCTGGACCTCTGTTCTGATTACTGCAGGAATTTCGTGAGGGTTGAATAAACAAAAAACCTGAGCTCTCCTTCGTTGACGCGATTTATTTAGCAACAAAGTTTTCCCGTCATTCTGACAATCATCCTCGCCGTTCCTTTTTGGCTGCCAAATCTCAATACGCCTTCTACCGTTTTCCCACCTCTTTTAACTCTGATTTTATTCCTATCCGCAGCGAAGCAGCTGAAGATCCTCGAGTAAAATCCAAGAGAACACTTGTCAGCATGTTATATTTAAATTATGTTCTATGTGAAAGGAAGTATAAAATTCTGCAAACAAGTTGCGGGTGTAATTAAATTAATTTTTTATTCAGGTACGTTCGTGCGAATCGATCTGTTTCAACACGACTTTTCGCAGTTCAATTAAGTATAATTACAATGTCAGTGATGACGCGGCGGGGTTTGAACTCGACGTCCATCCCCCCTGCCGTTATCAGTCTTCACTTGCCACCTCATTTTTACAGAAATATTTCCGAGGTTCATCAGGTATGGAAAGCGGTTGCATCGTGTGGAAACCTCAGCGACTATGAGTTCAGAGCCGTTTGAATCTCGAACAAAGTCTTTCCCTTCGTCTCGGGTAGCAGCTTCAGTATAAGCGCCGTGCAGGTCCACGTGCAAACAACGTAGCCGAAGAAAGGCATGCAGTGACCGAATTCCCAGGTCTCCGCCACCATGAGATAAGACTTGACGCCAAAGACGGCTATTGTGCCGCCAAGTACGCCGTTTATACAGGTCGCCAAAGCCTTTATTTCGCTGGCATATATTTCGGACTGAATTACATGCTGCAGAGGCACCAGGCCGAAGCTCAGCACGACCATATTGGCAAAGACGGCGCAGAGAGCGAAGATACCATACTGAGTCACGTTTACATTCGTGTACTCCAGCAGGCATAAGTAGACGGCGATAACCAGGAGGCAGAAGCCGCTGGCGATACCCGAGATGCAGATCAGAGGCTTGCGTCCGATTTTGTCGATTACAATAGCGGTCAGAATGTTACAGACGAGCTGGAGCGAGCCGATTATCATTGTGCTTACGTGGGCCGAGACTCCAGTCTCCATTCGGTCCAATATGATGGTACCATAGACCATGATGACTACGTAGCTGCCGGATTGGATAACCATCATGAACAATATGTTGATTATTATTGCTTTCCGGTTACCCGCAACCGAGAAGAGCTGCTTGAAGGTGTCGAATTTCCCTGGAGCTTCTTTGCATTGGCTCTCTTTCACGTCCTCCGTGCCCTCGCCCTTCTGGCTAGTTGTCATTTTGATGAGCTCCAATTCCTCTGTGACGTCGGTTTTACCCCGGAGCTTCGCCAGGGCGACCTCGGCCTCGTCCATCTTTCCGGCCATCGCAAGGAAGTAAGGCGACTCGGGAATAAACCAGACACTAATCACGGCCGTGGTCGCGACGCAGAAGCTTAGGTAGGCCATTTTCGATACGGAGAGGTAGGGCACTATTATGAACATGAATAGTATACCGGCGTTTATCATCGTGCCGCAGACCATACCTATAGCTCCGCGTAACTTCGCGGTTGCGATTTCACCGAGGTACATCTGCGGCACGCAGAATATCAGGCCTACGGTTAGGCCAGCGAGAAATCTCGCCACGAGAAGAACCTGGCGAGAATTGGTAACAGTTTGCATTAGAAATCTCGACAGTCTTCACGTGAAAAGTGAAAAGAAGAAACTGCACGAAACTCACGATGATATTTTGACTGACTGCGATTAGCCCCCAACTGATCATCACCGGGATGCCGCTGACCACGAGACTGTTCTTTCTTCCAAGCTTATCAGCCATTACAGTGGTGAACGTAGGTGCCACAGCGTGACCCAGAGCGACCATAGTCGTCAAGGTAGATGCTTCCGAAGAGGTCAGAGGGACGGCCGACTCCGGTCCCATGAGTATACTCAAAGTCGGTGAGTTCCATCCGCCTGCGCAGCCAACGCAGAATATCAGGAGGGAACCTAGTGACACGTTTATGATCAACTATCCGGTCATCTCGATGTCATAGTCAAGTTCGGATGCTGCAGTCCTTTCGTCTTACTTACAGCTCAAGGTGGCGATGTACTCCCACGTACTCGACCCTTGCGGACTCTCGTATTTTCCTTTCTCTGTATCCTTGCTCATTTTTTTGACTGTCGTGTATCGAGTGTATCAGATATAAGTGTCGCGTGCACGTCCGAACAACTATTTTGATCCTACGGAAGGAGGCTTGTTTTATACCTGGATTGGCATAGTCGGCGAGATACCCGCGATAACATCGACGTGTGTAATTAGGCATTGTAAGAATAATTTATAACGACGGTGCATATAAATACCCGCACGATCCCACGTATATATATACAGTAGCCAGTGTCGTAAACTTGCGCAAGTTTACCCCCTCTTCGGTCTTCATGTCTCATTTACGGGACGAGAGAACCCCGACTCGATTATTGAGAGCGTCTCTTAACTATTTACACTAAGATTAAGAAAATTTCATCTAATTTTGACGCTAATTTAGTCAATCGTAAATTCATCTTAAAATTATAGAAGAGGAGGTATCAGCGGGGGTATGAAATCCTCGGTACGCGTCACAGCTGGTGTTTGACTAAATTTTTATTCAGGTACGCTGGTGCGAATCGTTTAATATAGTACATATCTATGTTTGAAAATCTTTTTGTTTCT
Organism: Tenthredo livida; assembly: GCA_963992785.1. Taxonomy (NCBI): domain Eukaryota; kingdom Metazoa; phylum Arthropoda; class Insecta; order Hymenoptera; family Tenthredinidae; genus Tenthredo; species Tenthredo livida. Next base: position 312,219 of record OZ023069.1, read on the forward strand.
ATAAATAGAATAATTAGTCTCAATGATAACGCGGGAGAGATAGAAAATACGGCTCACCATTTTTATACCATTATCAGTCTTCATCTTTCCGTCTGTTTATGAATACAATAAAAATAAAAAAAATATGATAATATAAGCTCGCATCGTGGGCGTTCCAGTGAACGCAGTAAAGCACAGTTCGGGATCCACGTCTCCCGCAGTAGGAAGTGCCATCCCAATCTTCGATGTCTTCGATGAGACTTTTGCTTAATTCGCCGATCAATCAGGCTCTGAAATCCCTCTGAATCTCGAACAGAGTCTTTCCCTTCGTCTCAGGAAGCAGCTTGAGTATGATTCCCGTGCAGCAGCTGCTGATAATCGTAAAGCTGAGAAATGGTACCGAGTGACCGAAGCCCCAGGTCACCGCTAACATGAGATAAAGCTTCATGCTAATGGTTCCAACTGTTCCACTGATTACACCGATGATGCAGTTTGCTACCGCCTTCACGTCAGTGTTAAATATTTCCGATTGAACTACCATCTGAAGGGGCATCAGACCCATGCTCAGTGCAAGTATATTGGTAATAATGGCGCCGAGACCAATTATTCCGTATGGGGTCATGTCTATTACAGTGTATTCCAGCAGATAAAAGTAGACGGTGGCAATCAGAAGGCAAACGCTACTGCAAACACCCGAAATGCACAAGAGAGGCCTGCGTCCGGTTTTCTCGATAATAAAAGTGGTAAGGGTATTGCTGATGATTTGTAGGATGGAGGTCGTCAGCATGCATGCGTGAGCCGAGACTCCAGTCTTCATCTTACCGAATATTATGTCACCATATACCATTATGGTGATACCACCGCCAGCCTGCTGCACTGTTACGAGTAATACACAGATAGCTAGAGCTTTTCGGTTTCCAGGATCCGTGAGTAGCTTTTTAAGACAGCTGAATGCTCCTTGAACTTCGTGCTCTTTCCCCTCTGTGTGGTCATCCGGGTATTCGCCACATTGGCGCACTGTCATTTTGATTAGCTCCAGTTCCTCCGAGACGTTCGTCTTGCCACGGAGCTTCTCCAGGGCGCCCTCGGCCTCGTCGATCTTGTTAATCATGGCAAGGAAGTACGGAGACTCGGGAATGAACCATACACTGATCACGGCTATGGTCGTGACGACTAGGCAAACGCATGCCATTATTTGCACGGAGAGGTGGGGCACGATCAGGAACATGAATAATATACCGATGTTGAACGTGATGGCGCCGATGGTTCCTATAGCTCCACGCAATTTGGCGGTTGCGATTTCGCCCAGGTACATCGACGGGAGGTAGAATATCAGACCCATAGAGAGGCCGCTGATGAATCTCGCCACGATAAGAACCTGGAGGAACGAAGGCATACCGGGATAAAAGTATTGCTCGAAGAGAAACTGAATGGAACTTACCATGACGTTTGTACTAACTGCCATCAGCCCCCAATTTATAATCATCGGTATGCCGGCAACCGAAATGCTATTTTTTCTACCAAGCTTGTCAGCCATCACGATTATCAGTGTGGGTGCTACAGCGTGACCTGCAGCGGCTGCACTTGTCAAGGTAGAGGCTTCCGAAGAAGTCAGAGTGACTGGTGTGTCTGGCCCCATGAGGATGGTTAACGTTGGCGAATTCCAGCCGGCCACAAAACCGAGGCAAAACATCATGAAGAAACCTGGAAACACGGATTATCACACCGACATTTAAAACAGTAGTTGTTCGCCCTTCTCGTTCTTGATTGCAGCTCTGAGTCAGAAAAGGATTGCAATTCGGTAATTTGCACCGTTTTTTTCAGGTAGGCTACCGAGTACTTACAGCTTATCGCAGCAATATACTCCCATAATGCCGACCCTTCGGGACTCCTGTACCTTCCTTTTTCGGAATCCTCGCTCATCGTAGATGGTAGCGTATCGACTTTAGAGATGTAGATATTTCGTGCCACTGTAGGCAATTATTTAAGTCGCGGCGATGGTAGCCCATTTTATACTCGCGATTAGATTGAGGTGTGTGACTAGGCATTATGAAAAAAAATCTGTTTGGTAATATTCTTTGTTTGTCATTTTGTAAATTTTTGTTTACTCTTCGATATCCACGTGCCGAAATCACCGTTCTTGTCGGTTTTTTCACCGGTGATTGAAAATTAAAAAAAATAATTATTCATCACCGAAGAATTTCATACAGAGTTCAGCGCGAATCCTTGCCATTCCGTTCGGTACTCCACTCCGTTGCCTAAACCATCACAGAACATCACTTCGTCTGTCCAAACAATAATGCAGCACACATATCTCACGGCTGGAACCCTGTCATAATATGTCTATCCTCCACAGTCCACGATATCCACTCGGGGCTGATACTGCACCATTAATATCTCATCGAGCGAATAGTTCATCCCGCGAACATCTCGGTGAACTTATGTCAGTACGCATATACCTATGTTTGATGCAGCAGTCGCTGCACGATAAAGGATGAAGTGAAACATACGAAAACACCCCCTTGTATACCTTGTGATGTAATACACGGACGTGGAAGTGGTTTTCATTTCTCCATGCGAGTGAAATTTTAGAAAAGAGATCGTAATTCACAGCTTCAACGATAACGGGACCGCGGCTCTTAAAAATCAGATCTAATTTCTATCTTGAAATAAAATCTTTGCCAGGTCACGCGACACGTTCAAGGCTGTCTCCGGATTTTTCTCTCGACATACATATATGATACGAGCCCGTTATCTCGATGTTTACATAGCGTAAACTGTGTACCTTTAGGCAAAAAAGCGCTTTTGAGTTTGCTCGAAATACATTATATGGAAAAAAAAGTCGAACAATCTGATTAATGTGACGTTGACAAGGTATTTTAATGGACTTGCCCTTCCATTACAGACCGGACTATTTTTTGAAACTTTTTGATGTCATACGATTTTGGTAATCCCAGGAATCCCTTGGCTACTTTGGTTCAACGGTGTTCACCTAACTGACTGAAAATATACCCACTCTGGATCGAGAGATAGCGAAATGATACGCTTTTCCTGCAGGTAGGTACCGAAGTGAGAAATTTTCATTTCAAGATGGATTGAGGAAAGCAGTAGATAGCGAGGATCTGCAATGACGAGGAATAAATATCAACGTATTATTTGTAGTTTGAAAAGTTTATATTTGAAAAATAATAAATACTCCTCAGGCAAATATGATGTAAGACCTAATTTATACGTGGGATATAAATACGAGCTAATCGGCAGAGTGCGACTTGTTGAATTTACTGTTTTGCAAGTCACTGTTACGCTAGTACCTACTATCACCGTGTGTTTGTTTCAAAAATTTCGGCGGGCTTACGAAAAGGTCATAAAAAATATTTCTACAGCGATAACGAGGGAGCTCGATGTCGCTTATATTTCATTCTATTTCATCTGCTCCTTTTGGGGAAAGCCAAGGCCGTCATTAACTTCCCGAATAATCGACGCCATGGCGGATAAAGCACATGCGGCTGAAGTCAACCCTTTCTTCGCGAAGAATCTACCTCCTCATCACGCGTTGAGGTCCTTCTGTATCTGCAGGAAAGTCTTTCCCTTGGTCTCGGGAAGCAGCCACATAAGGCCGGACGTGGTGGTCCAGGTTATCACGGCGAATGATAGGAACGGTACGGACTGACCAAATCCCCAATTGGTAGCCATGAGGAGATAAGATTTGACCGCAATGGTGCCAATCAGTCCGCCAAGGATGCTGAAGATGCAGCTAGCCAGGGCCTTTATATCGGAATCGAATATCTCCGAAAGAACAACGTTTTGCATCGGCATTAGACCGAAATTAGCGGCCACAACTAGCACGAAGACAGCGTAGAATGGTATCATAGCATGCGGCCTAACGTCCATGCCCACATACTCCATGAGGTAAAAATAAGTGCCGATGATTAGCAGGCAAATGCCGCTGACCAGACCCGAGACGCAGATCAGAGGCTTTCGGCCTAGTCTGTCGACCAGAAACGATGTCAGTACAGTGGTGACCAGTTGCAGTACGGCGACGATCATTGTGCATATGTGAGTCTCTACGCCATCCCCCATGGCGCTGAAAACCACGTGCCCGTATATCATCACGGTTATGAATCCGCCAAAGTGATGAGAGAGCGAGAAGAGTATCATGATGCAAAGGGCCTTCCGGTTTCCGGGAACGGTGAAGAGTTGATTGAATGCATTGAACTTTTTCGGAGGGTCTTCGTCCTTCGTTTCATTCGGGATTCCCGTAAGACCACACTTCCCTTTCTGAACCAGAGTGGCTTTGATCAGCTCCATTTCGTCCGAGACGTCTGTCTTTCCCCGGAGCTTCTCAAGAGCTGCTTCGGCCTCCTCGGTCTTACCGATCATGACCAAAAAGTACGGAGATTCAGGCATGAACCAGAAACTTATGAGGAATGACAGGGCAAGCGCCATGCATATGTACGCCGACGAGCTGACACTGACGTAGGGAATTATAACCATTATGAAGAGTACTCCTGCGTTGAACATTATACCTGAAAGCATCCCGATACCACCCCGCAAATTTGGTGACGAAATTTCACCGAGGTACATGGAACAGATGCACATTGCAAGGCCGATGGCTAATCCGGCGATGAATCTAGCCACAAACAAGACCTGCGGGAATAAGGAAGATCGAAAGGTTTAGCGTGCTTTCGCGACTTTCATTTCGAACCGAACTAAATGGCTAAGAACTTACCATTACGTGTTTTGCGACAGCGATCAATGCCCAGCTGACGATCAACGGTGCACCGATTATCATGAGGCTTGTTTTACGCCCGAACCTGTCCATCATCACAATTGTTAACGGTGGAGCCAATGTGTGTCCGAAAGAAACTAGGGCCGCCATGGTAGAGGCGTCCGACGGCGTTAGGATCATGGGGGAATCGGGTGCCATGAGTTTACCCAAAATCGGTGAGTTCCATCCTACCACGTTACCGATGCACAACGACAAAAGCCCGCCTGTAGCGTGAATAGAAAAGCGAGACACGGTTACGGGATGGGAAATTAAAATTGAAACTTATTCTTCTCTCCTCTTTTTTTTTTATCTCGTACTTACAGCAAAAGGTGGAGAGATATTCCCAGGTGTAGGAGCCTTCGGGAGTTCTGTACTGTCCCTTTTCAGAGTCTTTCACCATGTCTGTCTGCTGCAGTATTCGTCTTTATTTAATTGCAACGAGCTTGACGTTCGTGAAACGTGCCGTTCCCTAATGATTTACGAAAGTGTGCAAGGAGTCGAGCTGTTTTATATCTTATGTAATGTCAAGATAGCAACGATAAGATCAAGACTTGCAACGAAACTGCATCGTGCCGTAATTTATTATTCAATCTTTTTATTTACTTTGCAAACATCGCGCTTGATTGTTCTTCAATTTCCCTGCACCGTTCTGCAGTTCCTGTGTTTGTCGAACTGACGTAGTAAATCTTTTGCCAAGAGAAAATCGCGCTGCAGTAATCAGTCAGACTATACGTCACAAGATAATTGCGATCATTCCAACTTTCGAAAGTCATCGCTGTTTGAACTGCGACATTTCAAGCACAATGATTATCGGGACCCGCAGGTGGACAATGGGCGCAGTGGAAATTTCGGACAACGATGGAGTAGTATCTTCTTTCGGTGTCAATTCGGCGAACGATGTTTGCCCCCCAGCTATGGCGCAGTGGTATGGGGACCACCGTGAAACTCAGCACGGTCAGGTTATTAAAGATGCCGAGCAAGATGCCTGCGTCGAATTCACCGGTATCGGGGAATCTCCCTTTATAAGTTTCCTCGAGGTTTGAAGAGCTCCATTCTGATGGGAGAGAGATGGACGAAATAAGAGGGAACGGGAGTCGGCGGGAGGAAAAAACTGGGAATAAACCGAGAGAGGAAAGAATAGTCGATAAAAATTCAAGTCACGAGTTGTGTATAGGGTGAGCTGCCTAGCTAAGTGTTGGTAGTCACCATCCCTTCGAAATTAAGGCATAAAATTGCGGTGCTAGATTTCGCTTGGCTTCTTTTTTTTTTTTTCACACGCACACACGTACGAGGGTATTTGACAATTTTGTCCACCTCTTCTCTTAACGCTCGGTTTAATTAGTCACGTTGTAAGCGAACTTTGAAACTTTCTCGATTTCCGCAAACTACGAAAAGAAAAAGAAGAAGAAAAAAAGAAAAAAAAAAAATGCCAGAGAACGTATTCTTCGAGGTATTTTATATCGAGGAAGATGAGATTCAACGATTGCAGAGTAACAGGCAAGCTTAGCCTCGTGGTAAGGTCCTTCGGATCGATGGTCTCTGCGGGCATCGAGGCTATCCGCTCTGGAATTGATATTCGAGGTTCGTATCTCGTCTGCAAACTTCGTTGGAATTTGAACTACCGCATAACAATGTGTCTGGCGGAAACACGTCGTCTAGAACGGTCAAGGGTCGGTGGTCACTTCGCTCGAGCGGGTAATAATGGGTAACAAACGGTTCGAAGCGTCGCGATCGCAGCGATCCGATTCCCGCATGCAGCTATTAACCAATTGTTGAAAAATACAAAAAAGGAAGGAAAAAAAAAATACCGAAAAAAAAACAAATGACTCCTCTTATATCGTCAACGTGTTATCCCCAATCCGCGACGATTAATCCCCTCTATATTGAAAATCTCGACTGTTTCCCGCGGCCATGTTTCCAGTACACAGCACCGTGTGCCTCCCCACGACCTACTAGGTGCGTTTAATCAGAGGTCGACCCTCTGCCCCATAGATATTGCCGATACCTTTGATCTGCGTCAAAGGGGGTAAGCCAGTCGCCAATGGCAACAGGGTTCTGAACCAGCTCAAGAGCGGACGCGGGCGGGTCGGTGTTCGAGTAACCAGAGAGAGGAGTAGGTATAGGTAATCGCGATCGCGGATGAGGGCGAAGAAAAATAAGGGGGATGAGAATGAGAATGAGAAAAAGAAGAAGAAAAAGAAGGAAAAAATTGCCTTTCTTTATAAACGGCCGACCATTTACGAGATCGTTTCTTATTTTTCGAGACCGCTTTTCAAACTCGGGTAAAAGCCCCGTTCTCAAGCTTTTACCACGCATTATTTGAATCGTTACCGATCGATTGACTATATAGCAGGCGAAACCGGGCTGCAACCCCACGGTGCGAGGGTGTGTTCTTCCGGGCTTACACGTCAGTTGAACAAACATAGATACTGCGGAGCTCCTCGTATAGCACCAGAATGTCCCGAGGCGGAGTAGGGCAGGTAGAAAGCCAGAGCTAGAGCCAGAGCCAGAACCCGAGGCAAAGCCCTGGCCAAAGCCAACTTGTCCTTGTGTTTCTGGCTCACAGCTTGCGCCAGTTAATCAGACAATTGTATCAATGGATCTAACGATCTCCGGCTTGCTAATACGCCAAACGTTTTGGCAATTAACGAGTTAATTTGCGCTGCAGACTGCGAGGGTACAATGGTATAGAATTTATTCGCGGCTAGTGATGCAGGGTGACACTTAACACTCGTTTTTCATCCCCCGGGACCCGGGGCTCGGGGCTTTCGCTGTGGAATATGGCCAGTGCATGATGTGGGGTGCGGGAAGAATTGGAACGGATTAAAAGCTGGATATTATTTATGCCGTACGTCACCGTAACTCGAATTTTCGAAATCCGCGGTCGGAAGCTGAGCTTAAATATTGAACGTTATATGTGGCCATGCCTCTCGCCTCTCGTTCGCCAGCTTTCTGTCTCTTTTTCTCTCTCGTTCTCTCTATCGGACGCGTTTCAGAGCCGGTTGGGTAAATCAAATAGCGTTGCGAATTTCAAATGGAAACTAATTGCTTTCGTGCTTTACTTACAGCCGCGCAGTGACGCTTTAATGCGCTTTAACGCGCTTTAACAACCTCTAACGCCCCGTAGGGGGTGCAAAACATACGTACATACATACATACATACATAGATACATACGTAGGTAAATAGACGCACCCGGCTAGGGCTTTACTTTACCAAAGTAGGTAGCTTAAGTCTCGTAAACGCCTGCCTCGCGGAGGCCGTTAAGGTCTGGAACCCCATTTTTATCACCTTCGCACAAGCAACTATATTCCGTACTATTTCCTATACATACTTTTTTTCACCCCTCCGTATGTCTCTCATCGGCACTCTTCGATTCCTATACAACCTATCTACCTGTATTAACTTTCCGGAGCTGAGGGCTCCGGCGGGGCTCATTTACCTTCTTGAATGGTCTCGCCCGGGTGGGCGCGAGTACAGGGCGAAATAGGATCGAATCATTTCAATTCCAATTTCAAATTCAATTTCAAAGCCCGATGTGTACCTATATCTGGACGTTTCGTAAAGTCTACGTGTGTACACAGCCACTAAACCGTCCGTACACAGACTGGGATACAAATCGTTTATCTATATCCGTAGATTTATAAAAAAAAAAAAACGAAAATTCACATACACGCTGTCTCATTATACTACCTGCGGGAGAAATCTCGCCTCTGAAACTCCTGCGGGGTACCTACAGGGTTTCGGGATCTCAGGTCCACCCTCGAGTAACTGTCAATAATGTGTCGTGAAAGATTAACGACCGGCACCCAAGCCATCGCTTTCTCCAAATTTCTTTAGCCCGCGTGTTCCCGCATGGCAATCGGAGAAATAAATATGCCTCACGGGTCACCAGTCTTCTTTTTCCCGGTTTTTACACCACGGGGAAAGGGTAACCGCTCCGATCCGTGGATTGGTATCCCCTCATAACTCTGGCGAGAGGAAAAGTTCGGGGAGACGAGAGAACGATTTGAAAAAAGAAAATCAGTATAGGTATAAATATCGATAAAATGAGGAACACGGCTCCCGCAGTCTTCTTCCATTAATGCACGCACGCACGCACGCACGTGTTGATTCGACATACCTGTATAATTTATTGAGAGAGGTTCGAGGTGCGATAGAGTAACGCGTAAGTAACAGCTGTATCGATCGTAAGGTACTCAATGGAGATAAGAGATTCTCTAAGCCAACGAAAAAGTAAAAAAGTAAAAAAGTAAAAGGAAAATAAGCATCCCTTCGACCTGATTAAAAACTTGATCCAGGTCGGATGATGAAGGCTCTCGAAGTGCTTCCGACTTTCGACAGCGTAAAATCCCCGAGGATTTGGTCGTCTTATTAATCCGGTGCCTTGGCAAAAAGGCGCGTCTCAAGAAGCTGGATGTGAATTGTAAATATGGCTACAGACCTTTTTTTTCTTCTTCAACCATCCTCCTCTCCTCTCCCTCTCCCTCTCCCTCTCCCTCTTCGATCCTAACTGCTGTATGAACGGTCGTAACTTTATTGTCAGATGAAAACACCTCGAGTGGGTATACCGTACCGTGCCGTACAAGGGTGGGTGTATAGCTATACGCGCAAGGGTTCATTAAATTCTTATGAAAGATCGTCAATTTGGGACTCGGCTGTTGTTAAACGGACAATACGTAGTCGTCAAACCCCCGATTTTGGTCGCAGGATCATTCCAGGGGTTCGCAAGGACCGGTCGTTAAATATCTAGTTACAACTGCCTGAGAGCCTGAGGAGATAGCTGGAATTGTCTAATTCTCTCGGGGGTCTAAAGCCGCGTAAACAGACCTACGTACGTCGTTTCTCATGGTTAAAATATATAATCGGTACACGGATTCGGCGGATTTGTTTTCCTCCCCAAATATCCACCGAATAGCAGGTACACCAGCTGAGTCCGGGGTTTTCATAATTTAGATTCCTCATTCGGTGAACGGCGAAAGAAGGTCAGCCCGCCAGTATTTCCGCCTTGGTATAAGGGAAAGAATTTTTCCAGCTCTTTCCTTTGACGGTAGGTATGTATATATATGTACACACACCTATACCCGCTGCACTGGGTCAAAGAGAAATAGAAATGAAGACGGAGGCGAGGGAGGAAGCTGGAAGGGTCGAAATGACGTAACGCTGGACTTCTTTAATTTGATGGATTCATGTCTTCGGCGAAGTCTGCAGCCCCTCAGAGTCTCCCAAATTATCCAGAGAGGTTCTTCTTACCTCTTCCCTTTGCCCGGTGATTTCGAGGAGAGAGAAACTCGAGTATAGTATCGTAATCGGTGTATCGTATCAGTATTATGAGGATGAACGAGGACGTTTATAAAATTTGTTCAGATAAAAATGTGACGAAATATAATATAAGTTGAACGGCGAAATTTCAACTCAACTCGAACAAAACCAGCCGCAGAATGAATGCGAGATTCGGAGGGAGGACCCTCGGTTTAAATAGGACTAATTCAGAAATTGTAGAGCATTGTACGTCGGGATCAGGCTTTTCAGGTAATAATAAGGGAATTAAGACGTCTAGGTGAGGCTTGGGCGAAGATTAGACGGCCAGATTTTCCATGAAATCTAAAACCTTCGTGCGTAGGCTATAAGCGGTCTGGAAGGTTCAGAGTGCTGCTTAAGTATTTACCGAGAGCGTGCCATGAGGGGGATCATCCCACGGCATAAGCTACCTTGATTAAAATCCCCTCAATTTTTAATCTCTTATCGAAATTTATTCAAGTTTCATATCCCGAACCCCGTGAACGTCCGTCTCTCAGCTGCCGCTGTATAGGCATCGTGGTATACACAGAGCGTGTAGCTTCCGATACCCTCACAGGTACTGTTTCAATTAAAAATTGCTGTCAGGAGGATTTCACAGAGTCCACAAAAGGCTCGACGTGCTGGCTTCGTATCCGATATGTAAAATTCAAAAAATAAAAGTCAAAAGTGATAAGATCCGAGTAGTAGAGTATAGAGTGATGTGGAATAAGGATCCTGCAGGGGTCTCGCACTCCACTTCTATGACGCGATCGTCGAATCCTTTGATTTCCTTCACCCGTAGCCGCGCACTTGCACTCGGCGCGACTAGCTCCTCATCCCCGACTCCCAAGGCGAGAGAATAGGGACGATAATATTTTACTATCCCCAGGCCCCGGGTTCGGTAAAGCGGAGTAAAAATTGAGACTGTAAAGCAGTAAAGGTGAAACGGGGGCTCGATAAAATTAAGGTAGGCATGTCGTCGTGCACGGTCTCTGCGCTTGAGCCGGTAATAAAATTAGGGGTAAGGAAGTGAATTTACGCGAAAGTTTACTCAACCCCCGCGACTGCTGCTGCTTCTGCTGCAGGTTGGCGTTTAAGGTGCGATAAAGTCGGCGTAAATTACGCGACCCCCTGCAGGTCGCGGGTAATTAATTAATCGAGTTATCTCTACGAGCGAGATGATTCCCGCGTCTGATAAATCGTCGATATTATATTGTATACCTATATGCATGCAATGTACATACACGCTATTCTTATATTATGGTCTTGCGAATATCCCCGCCATATTTTCCATCCCCTTTCTTATATCTGCGGTTCAGATTCAGAATTTCTCTTCTCTCGGGTAAACTCTTGGGGTCCAACAAACAGCGGGATCGACAAAACATCCCATTGTCCATTCTGAGGGCGCATGCAGCTTTGCTCGGCGCGGTGACCGGCGGTGGGCAAACTTCGGGAAACTTGTGTTCGAAGAACATGGACCAGCAGTGACGAAAGTCCGGTATAGCCAGACCGCGCGAGACAATAATCCCGCATTCTAACCGAAGCTTGGGATGTTCTTCGGAGTTTCCTGCTGTCAGAAGGCTGTATATATACCTACCCGCCCCCGGACCTTCCTGTTTCACAATTTACTTCCGTTTAACCGATGGCTAGGTGTATACAGGGTGCTCTTTTTCAATCGCACCGAGAGATGCGAGGAAATGTTTCATTATGTTTGAACGGCTCGAAAATTTTCAACATATTTTCAAGTTGAGGTCCCCTCGTCTGGCATAGGTATGAAGTATATTCCGTTGAATAGTTTCGGTCGTATTATTTATTCGAGTCAAAATATGGGGACAATACGTAGAGCGATTGTATCTGCACGATGAACGGCCCGAGGTGTCGTCTCCCCCTATACCCTACACCCTACACCCTACACCCCTACGCCGTTTCTACATAGGATAGAGGGTTCGGCGAGAAACTTTGGAGAATTTATCTCGAGCGGTGAATCGGTATCTCGTTGTTTAGACGCCCGGAGCAATACCCGTGGCTAGGAAACGGGCCAAAGTGCCAATCGAGAAGAATCCAAGCGCGAATTGTTTCGAGGAGTAGGTATGTACCTATAGTAGTTGTTGCCCCAGAGAATCCGAGTCCGTTCAACAGAATGGGACAAAGCGCAGGAGCTGGCGAGAGCCCCGTTCTTATAGCATCGTAATTAATAATTACTTTGCCTCGCGCTCTCCGTCTCTGAGGTAAATTCGGTAGTAAAGAAAGTGAAATAAATGCTGTAAAATTAAAACGCCAGAGTAAAGAACGAGGCAACATTAACCGATTATTATTATATCGAGTGGCTCGGTTCATTTTTATACCTGACGAATATTTAATTCGCTATATTACACACCGGCTAGTCGTGACCCTCGGTTATTCATGGCACCCATTAATTACGATGTAATTAATTAAATATTAGGGGAGTCCCTGATTAGCGGTGAATTAAGATTTCTTACTCTTATAACCCAGCTCGAGTATATAACCCAACGGGGTGCGGTGCAGTCGTGCGAAGAGAGTTTCGCGGAAGGATAAAGTGTCAAAGAACTAGACGTCGCTTAGCGTGGGCGTAAATCAACCCCGAAATAAAATATAGGTTCAGCACTTTTTTCTTAAACCCATCAATTACACCGCGCATATACTATAGCTTATCTCCTGCACCATAATATACCTATGGCTGTTTTACCTCCGCGGCAGTGATAATACATAATCGGATATCTGCAGCAATCGAGGGAAAAATTAAAGAGAAGCTCATATATAATATAATATAACATAACAGCTTTATGTCTAGGGTGAAGTCGGGAGAGATGCCCCACCTAAGCAAAATGTTTTTTAAAAAATCACGTGTTTGATGAAAAAATATTTTTATTGCACGAGGTTACTACATAAAGCTTTGGTAATCATTTATCACGAAAAAGAAAAATAATTTTCATCTTGATGTTATTGAAAAGTACGATATATAAATAAAGTGATTCGGCCATCTCACCCCAGGGGTATGGGTGAGATGCCTCACCTATGTGGGTGAGATGCCCCAGGCGGGAGAGATGGCCCCTGCTGGTAAGTTAATATATGGAAATGTTTCATTTACGCGCTTTAGATTTTTCAGCACGCTTTTCCTTTCTTCCGCACGCATTGCACTTGGCAGCATACATGGTACAGGTTTCATGCATCCACTTTTCGCAATCAATACATTGCACCCAGTCGACCTTTTTCTTTGTGTCCCGATAATTTTCTGAGCATTCGACGCAGTGATCTTCATAGTCACTGATATAATCTGACGATTCTTCATCAGAAGTGCTACGTTTGCTTTTTTTTTTGTTAGTTTCCTTCTTTATTTTCATTTCCTTCTTTATTTTCATTTTTGGTACCGTTTTTTCTTTGGCGGGCTTATTGTCGCTATTCTTATTTTCCTTCTCAGCAAGCTTCGCATGTTTGCGCCGCGATTACTTTCGTTCACACCCTTACCCTTCTTCAGTTATGTTGCGAAGAAAATTTTGGGCTAGCCCCCCAAAATTAGAATTTCCCGGTCATTTTTTTTGCGATCGTTTGCGTTTCGTTTGCGCATGTTTGCGCCGCGATTAGTTTCGTTCACACGCTTACCCTTCTTCAGTTATGTTGCGAAGAAAATTTTGGGCTAGCCCCCCAAAATTAGAATTTACCGGTCATTTTTTTTGCGATTGTTTGCGTTTCGTTTGCGCATGTTTGCGCCGCGATTACTTTCGTTCACACCCTTACACTTCTTGACCTTCAAGTACCTATCTGAGTCTACCCATGCCCATAGTACCTTTTAGTTATTGTTAAATAGTCAGATCTACCGCATAAATAATATACAAAGTTACAGCAACGAAAATGGACCGAGTACTTACCAGTAAACTACAATTTTCATGAAAATGATCGGTTTTTTTCGAGCGTTCGTGCGTGCCTCCTATCATTTGAGGTACAAGGAACAGTAAAAAAAACTCAGTGGCGGTATCTTACTATTAATTTATTAAATATCGAATATCGGCCATCTCTCCCACTGAGGCATCCCTCCCGACTTTACCCTATATCTTGTTTTTCTTTTTTGACCGGAAAATATCATTTATGGAAAGAAATAATTCACCGCCCCCGCACCCGCGTCGATATTCTCAGCACATTCAGCGGTCAGGGCCATGACCGTGGACTGCGGGATGTAAGGGAAGCGAGGAAGGTGTTTTTTCTGCGGGAATATACCGCCCGCGCCGTTTGTCAATTACGTTTTATTCGATCGGTGGATTTTACAACGGGACTATGGGGGGGTGTCTAACGAGGGATTTTATTGTCCTCCATCGTGCAATACGGGAACTGATGCCGGGGAAAGAGAGAGGCGTTATCGGGTGCTAAGCCGAAAATATTGGACAACTATTTTATGGGCCTGTATGTGGGGAGAAAGCGGATATTTCATTGCCTACCATCCCGAATTATTTACCACCCCGAGGCCCTAGTACAAAGAAGGAAGAGTCTCCCGCTCCCGCGAGTTGTTTACACGTTTCACGCAGTATTTCGCGGAGTTGGTGTGTCTCCAGATATCGGTACTAATTGGCTTCTCTTTCCTCCCATTTCTCTTTCTTTCCAGTTGGACGAAGTCGCCTATAACTCATCAATTGCACAAATATACATACAGGGGACGAACAACCGAGTGGAGATAATTTCGGGTATAAATATCGACTGTAGTCTAGTTTAGGGGTGAATTTTCGGTCCGAAATAACGCAGATGTCTAAATTCGCAGGAGTTTGGCGTCGGTAGGTGAGTTCCATTCGGAGAAATAGCCACGGGCCACTAACAATCCTCTCAGCAAAGGTGCTTAGCGGTGGCGGAAAGTGTCTGGCCTGAAAGGGTGCGCTCGCGAAATACCTACCACTTATACCTTTACAGGAATTCGAAAACCCGAGTTCCCCGCATGACTCGCGGAGAATCGCTGAAAATCGATTCTCACAGAGCTTTTACTCTGCACAACGTCGAACATATACCTATGCGGGGTACGAAAATCTGCCAACTTTTTCTTCACTTCTGACGATTTTTGCAAACCCCTTTCGGTTTAATTAGGTACAGTTCGGAAACCCCGAAGTTCTTAACGTTTCGACGGGTTGTCGTCCAGCCCCCTTAATTACCGGGCGATATCAAGGGACGACGACCGGGGTCCTGGGTCGCTTGCGAAGGTCAGTGTTTGTCGAAGGATGGCAAGAAGTCCGGACTCCGGTTCCTTCGAGTTACGGGGTACGGGGTATGGGGTAAATGTGAATTGGATCGAGGTTATGGGTAGACCCTATCTCCCCGTCCCTCGAGAAATCAGCCCAGTAGATGCCATTGTCGTCGTCGTCAACGTGTCTTGTGTATCGACTTTCGGCAAATTCCTCCAACACTCGCTCGCAGGTTTGATACAAACTCAAAGCCCCGCGAGCTATGGAACAAGTACACATACCAGCACTTGAACTAGTACTGGTACCAGTCTATACACCCTCAAGTTCAACTCTCCAAGTATTTATAGCCGAACACTGTTTGCTGACCTCTGAGCCCTAAAACCCCTTTGTGAGTCCTTTGCTTAGGCGCGCGTAACTCGGCTCGGACTAACGTTAAATTATTCCTGAATTGGTTGAGATAAGTATTTCGCCTCGTCGAGAAGTTCAAGTAGTAGGTATAACGTCCGAAAAATACAGGCCGGCTTGTTAAAGACGTCCGCCTTTGCACAGGGGGTATAATTATTCTCGGTCGAGATTTTGCCGGTTTATACGTAAACATTTTCTCAAGATTTTCCACCCCCTCTTGCCCCCCCCCCCCTTCTTTTCCTTCTCCTTCTATAATTTTCCTTATCCTCCTCCGCGCTATACGAGTTTACCTCCAAGAAACACCCTCCGAAGTTCAACTTTGAACTAAATCCGAGCAATGCACTCACTATGTCTCACGTATAGAGTTGCACTGCCTTGCCAAGGCACTAATTGGTATCTCGAAGTTATAGTTGAGGGAGAATTCCCATTCAGAAAATCGCTTACCTATCGCCTACAGAGTTAGAGGGATATAGAGAGCTGGGGAGGGCTAATCGTTGAACCCGATCCGATATAACGAGTCGCGAAACTAGATGCATGCAATGATTTTCTGCCCCTCCTCAGATTCGATGATTGAAATGGGAAGAAGAAGAATAAAAAGAAGGTGGCAACAGGTGTGGCGTTGCAGCATTGGACCCGCTGATAGGTCGAGGGTTCTTTTGAAAATGCTGAAGGGTTGCGTGGTATGCTTTTGGAAATTTGAAAGCCTGATATTGAGTCCATGAGACTCCAGGATCCGGCAAAGTTCCGTGCATAATATTATGTGTACGACAAGGTTAAATATTTGAACGAGATGAAATTCTCTCATCGTCTGAGTAAGGTTTTTCGCCGGCGCGGGCGTGCAGCACTGGCCGGGGGTTACCGTCCTCATTATATGCCGAGTGCCCGCTGTCATTTACGCCGAGTAACCAAGATTTCTGTAGCACCTCTTCACCCCGGTCGTACCTACCTACCTACCTACCTACCTACCAACCTTTCTGCACCTACCTTCCACTCATCGAGCCCCAACTCTCCTCGTAGAGCAATGCACACCAGACTTACGAGGACCTTTAATAACTCCGATACCCACCTGCAGGCGAGAGGACCCTGGTTGCTGCAGCAAGGGTTTCAAACATTGGAGTATGTATTCGAGAAGGGTGGTTCAAGGTTTTTAATATAATATCATTCCACGGCGCGGGCGTGAGGGTGAATTAAGGAATGAACGAACGAATGAATGAACGAGGGGGTGAATAAAAATGAATGAATAAAAAAATAAGGAAAGTTTCATTTCGCAGCGATGCACATAGCGGCTGTGGGAGGAAAGGTAGGTAGGTACCTACCTATATAGTCGCGCGGTGTAGGTAGGTTGGTATAAACAGTTTGACTTTCAAATGACTGGCGTAGTTGCGAATATAAAGCAGAGTTGTTTTTCTCCCTTTCTAACTCTTCGATTCGGGAAGTGAATGGCAAGGCCTCAGGTTCGGCTCGAACCTCGATGAATATTTCATGCGCCTTGGAATCGGCAAAGGCCCGGGAGGCAGGTAAAGGGACTGAAGGGGTGAGAGAAGGCATTGTCCAGACGTGAGATTACGTGCCGTATACCAAAGTCCCTGCAGCTTTCCCAGGGTAAAGTTAACCCTTTCTCCTCTCTCCTTCCCCGGGTTCCCTTTCCATTCTGCAGGCACGATCCCACGAGCCCTAACCCTTTCGCCGTTGATCCTGAGGACCACCCACTCGCGGTTCGATCTACGTGGTCAGTCATGAAGTCGTCCACGTGACTCCCCTTTTTTTTGATTACCCTTTTTTTTCCATCGCTAAATATAGAGCCCCGCTCTCCGGTGGGACATTTTTTGGAGAATAAATTATTATACTCGTGGGGGGATGAAAAAGAGAAGAAAACATAAAGCGAAAATTAAATCTACTCACACAGAGAATCTCGATTTCGTTTAACATGAGTAGGTAGGTATAACGTGGGATACTTATTATCCTTAACGCGATGGTGTGTACAGTAATTACGCGGTAAGATTATCTCGTGCACCAGCTCGACAAGAAGAAGAATAAAAAAAAAATGAAAAATGAAAAATGTAAAATGAAAAATGTAAAATGAAAGAAAATGAAGCAAAAAGTCGTCAAAGAATAATATTTCCTCTGGAATATCTGAGCACGCGATGGTCTTGAACGTAGATTCAACAATGCTCATCTCTGTATAAGATTTCCAATCAACCACCGGAAATAGCGTCTGCGTCGGAGATGAGGTTCCCGTTCGTCCTCCCCGCCGCCAAATCATTTCGCTGTTAAATTATTACCGAAGCTTTCGAGCGTCATATCCATCGGCGGGAGGTCGTACCGAAGTTAAACATCATCATCATCATCATCATCATCGTTTCCTTAAAACATTTATTTATCATGGTGAACGTATTTGTTACGCGGTGATATGAATTCTTCTCCCTTTCTCTATAATTCTTGTCGTTCTCTTCTTCTTGTTCTTGTTCTTGTTCTTGTTCTTCTTATTTTTCGCCTTCATCTTCTGGTTCGTATCAACGCGTAATCAGAGAAAGAGGGTAGTGGATAACGGGAAAGGACAGCTCCGCAGGTCCGGAGACAATATAAGTGGTTGATGCGGAATCTATTACGCCTCCCAGGAGACGTCGGGGTCGTCCATCATGCAGACGGAGTAACCGCGAGCCGACGCGACGCGAACCTCGGGTAGGTACCCGTTGGGAATACTAAAACAACGCGGTGTGCCGTGCCAGGGTGTTCGAGGATGAGCCAGCCCGGAGAATGAGGTTTCAGATTACTACCCGGAGCCTGTTTTATTGCGGTTTCCACAATTTTACCGCTTTGGTGCAATTGGCCGCGCTCTCTCTCTCTATAGAGCTGCAGAATAAGCATCTCGCACGAGTAGTTATACGACTACCATTCCGAACGGAGAAAAAACTAAAATTAGATGCTGCTCGTACTTCGAATGATCGATTATTGATCCGTTATCCAAGCCTTTAGTACGCATAAAAATCCATCGTTTCGAGTGATAGGGGTTCAACTTTGGCGAAAGAACTCGAATTTCTTATTTCTCTACTTGAAGTACGTCCGTTGGGGCTGGCCGGGTTAAACGGTGGACTGTATCAAGTATATAGGTATATATGCTAAACTTCGGGGTTAATATTTATATCCAGAGGCGGGTCTGCACCGCGGTTAAATACTGAGGGGAAAACAGTTGCTGGTTCTGTGTTATGGTGATTCGGAGAACAGTCCTTACATTCACCGCCCCAAACCCCTGGCACTTGTATTTATATAGCTGTGCCACGTGGACGGGGGTCGAGTTTAGTTTAACACGACTTAATCTCGCGTGACACGTGAAGTACGTGGTAGTACGAAAACGGGTCTGCACACGCCATCGGTAATTTCGCAGCTGTATAATATAGACAAAATAATTATACTTAGCTGTTAAAAACGAATTGAAACTCCCTCATGCTTCCCAGCTCTCTCTCGGATTTTATTACTCTCTGGAAAACTCCGGCAGCACGGCACCTCCGCGTCGTATACCACTAATACATACTACTATTCTAACGCGGTAAATAGTCGCGAGTAAGGAGAAACTGCAGTGGCAGGTGCGCCGCGATTAAACTAACATTACCCAACCCTCCGCGTCGGGCTATACATAATTACATCATTAACCCACATTATGCGCACCTTTGCATTGCAGAAAACTTGGAAAACTACGAATATCTCCGGGTCAGGCCCGTCCGGGGGTTCAGGGGCGTTCATTCGTAACGGAATTTCGATTGATGGACGAAACGCGAGTGTCAATTGAATTGTAATCCCGTTTATTCGCGCAGTTCGTTTAGTGCAGTTTTTCCTTTGCGACTATGACTATGACGATGAAAATGAATCGGAAAAGTTCGTTTTTATTTTCACGAATTCGCAGAAGGGGAACCTTTTCGAGGTATAGCGTGTCGGCGTCGATCAAGCACTCGCGCACCACCACCTCTAACACGTGCAACTAATGGGTTATTATTTCTAGTGTTATACCGAGGGATAAATGAAGTTGTTCAGGATTCGTATCGCTAAATTATAACCTTCTCGTATACGTCGCGTCGCGTCGAGCCGGGTCTGTGTATGGGTGCATGCATATATAATGTATGATGTATTGTGCATCGAGTACCCTATACATGATACACACGCGCGTGCATATATTCGACGAATCTGAAAAATTAGCGAAATGACAAAATAATTGGTATTAGGAATGATCAGCAAACATATATATGGCATTTCTCATGAAGCAGTGCATTGCGGGGGAGAGCAAAGTCGAGGAAGCGTTAAATCGCACAATCCCCGGGTCAGCTAGGCTGCATCAGCATTTGTGAAGTTTGTCGCGCCGTTGGGTTTTTAGTAAATTAAACGCCGGGGCGTAGCGCAATTCGTTATTTAATTGCATTGTGATTATAATTGGAGGTCGGAGGTCGGAGAACGCCGGGTAGGCACGCATATATATATATACGTATACACATACGTGTGTTAAACATTCTTTAATTGAGAGAGGACCAACGACAAGTCCGCTTCACGCTATACGGGTTTTAATATCTGCTACTGAACGATATACGTTTAAAACTTGTAATAATTAACGGGGGAGAAAACTCGCGTTTTTTATAACGAGGTGCCACGACCAATTCCATACTCATCAGTGTCGACGAGGATAGTATGATTAATTAACCGCAGTATAAAGTCGTCTCTCGTTCCCGTGGTCTGCTGCAGGCGGTGATAGAAAATAACCGAATCAAATATACGAACATATGTATGTACAACATACATACATCCTATGTTATAGGCATTAATTCGAAAATCGAGGAAACGACGTGTAATTTTTGTACATATCGAAAAACTATCTCGCCGAGAGAGATCGCGGGGGTGGGAATTGCGGGTGATATTACCTACCCCTCGGTTTTAAAGAAAGAGCATTCTAATATACCGCAAGCTCAAGTTTCCGGAGCTGCTGCACGGCTATGTGAACTTTGGCGTGGGCGATTAATATTTGCAGACAATGGGCCCCCGCGCAATTCTGACTAACCAAACCTTACCCAACCTTGCCTTGCCTTGCCTTACCTTACCTTACCTTACCTTACCTTACCTTACCTTACGAATTCGCATACAACGAACCAATAATACGCGGGCGAGTGTGTGTCACGGCACGTCTGCCAGCTAACGTACGAGGGAAGTTTCCATTGTCCCGGAAGCTACGAGCGGGTAGTACGAGGCATGAAAACCCTTCGAGGAAAGGTTATAGACAACTATTATATCTTAGATTCATCCCCTATCCGCCTTTATACTATATTAAAGATGTTGAAAATTCATGTCCGTTATGGAGAATTTTTATTTTCCTTTCCTGCTTTTTAGGGTTTTTTTAGACAATTTTCACTCTGGGTGTGTGTGTGTGTATGTGTTCGAAGAAATTCGTATACTCGCTATACTATGCATAACGTCGTACCTCAACGTACCCTTATTATACGTCGAGCTGTTTATTAAACTTTACACCACCACCGTCGTCGTCGTCGTCGTCGTCGTCGTCGTCGTCGTCATGTCAGTACCGAAAGAGTTTCTAGTCTAACCGCCCTGGGGTTTCGTGTATAAGGTGTAATTGCCAAGGGCTAGGCTGCCCCTCACGCCTTTACTTTGATCTCTAAAGAAGCCAGGTTTCTCGTGGCTTAAAGGGCGCGTTCAACCGGTCAAGGAGCCCGTCATCCCTCATCCCTTAAATCTCTAACAAGCCTGGGCTTGACCCAAACCTTATACTTGTCCACCGAAACAAGGGGTTCACGTTCCCTAATCCACCGCTAAACTTTACGCGGACTTATAGCGATCGATTTGTTATATTCAATATCACGTCGCTGACACATCTAGATTAATCAGACTCTTCGTTCGCAGATAAACGAACTCTTCTTCATTATACAAAGTCATATATTATAATTAATATACCTTCTTTTGATTACAATTAGATAAACGTATATCTCGTTGAGGAAACAAGCATATACTATATACATACATATATATACATATATATATATGTCTATACCTTGTTTGTCGGGATCATTTTCACACAATTTTACAGTATTATATTATCCCGATTCAGTGAAGAGACCTGTTGACGCGCGCCGCGAGTAATCGGTTTTATTTTTCAAGTGATAAAAACAGGCGGGGTCGGCCAGATGAGATCGCAGCGGTTCGCGGGGTCGGAATTAATCGAGAAAAGTATATTTCTTCAACAGCGGAGGGAAACCAGCGAGTTTCCATCCCCAAATGAGGATGGAAACCAGTCGATTGCCGGTCCTCGTTTGCGGATGGAAACTCGCTGATTCCGCTCCGCTGTTGAAGAAAATAGTATGTTCACCTCGGAGAAAACAGTCATTGGCGCCTCGTATGAAGTTGAGAACACCTCGGCTTCGCCTCGGTGCTCACCTTCATACTCGGCGCGCAATCGACTGTTTTCTCGCTCGGTAAACAATATACTATTATATATATTTCGATTATATGGAGCTAGGTGAGGTGAAGTGAAGTTAAAAGGACGAGTCTATCAGCCGCATATATTCTATAAACCATAGCTTGAAATGGAGCGTTACTTATTGCGGTCGCATCAAAAGTGACGTTTGGTTGCTGCAGTTTAGACCGATTCTGCACACAGGAGGCAAACAACAATGTGCAATCAAGCAGAGGGTACGTAGTACCTACTAGTCGGTTGACGGCTGACGTTGGCATTACCAGGACCATTGTAAAGCTTCTGGATTGCAACTAGCTGTTGCAGGGGGTTGAAACGCGCGCAATGTACATAAATAAATGAATAAATAATATGCGGCGCATCGGCTCTGCAGGGGGATGAGAATTTCTCTTTTTTTTTTCGTTCTTTCTTCCCCTATAGAATTTAACGGGTATGAAAGTTGAATTTCTAGCGGCGAAAGGCTGCATATATAGCTACTATAGGGTCGTGTGCCAGGGTATGGATTTTTCAAATTTATAGCCACTACGGTGCAACAAATATTTGCAATCTTCTACCGGCCCGTTGCCCGCATGGAGACATTTGCATATCTATGAGACCCGAGCTGGGTGCAGATATATATACGTATATAGAGGGGTGTCCACGATAATTCAAAAAGATCTCTAATATTTTCGAATGCACTAAACTGCAGCTAGCCAGCCAACTCGGTGCTCCTCCGACGAAATTCAAACGACAGATTTTAACATACCGGAAATTTTTCCTATACGATACTAGTGGGTGGGTATGTACACCTAAATATCGTCGTAGAAATACTGCGTTCACATTTAAATTTACGATTTTTCGAAAATATGCGACATCCTAAATCCGTGATCTCTATATACGTGTATAGGTATATAGGTAAACGAAGTTCCGTGTATTCTCGGTGGTTCACCTGCAGGTCAAGTACTGAAATAGGTATACAGTGCGCCTTGGGTCAAGCGAGAAGCTCACTCTTATGTTGCGAAAGTTTCCGCGAAACTCGCCGATGCTTCTCTGCACCGATTACACATCCCCGCGATTTTTCTACCCAGGATTTTACACACGTAAGGATTATCCCGATATACCTGAACCTGTACGTGTATCAGAGCTCTTCCAAACGTGGAAAGTTTTAACGACGAGAACGAAAGAAGAAATTCTGGCGCTACTCGAAACGAAATCCCCGGAGAAAATGAGCGTATTTCTGGAATGAGGTATAGAGTAGGGATACCGCTTCACTTTAGCACGGGGCTAATACGAATTAAAAGAACGCTGGATCCTTTTTCGGGGGGCTAAAAGCTTCGTTCGGTGGCTCGTTCTTCTTCTCCCATAGCACAGCTTTACGATTTTGTATATCCTTTATCTCAGGCAGAGTTTTTATTTGCATGCCTTGACTCGACCCCCTCCGTCCCTCGTCCCTCGTTCCTCTCGATAAGGTATACAAGGACATGATTATAAATAAGTTGCCTTTGTATTACAGTCTCTGATTGAATTCCCCCCCCCCCCCCCCCCCCCCTGCTCCCCAGAAAAAAAGGACAAAAAGAACGAAGAAAATTCGTTCCAGCGAGCTTCACGATCTAATGAAATCAAACGTTTCAATTTTGGTGCTTTTTATAATGAAATATACACGAACGCGGGCAGATATTAGTCGCAACCCTCGACGGTGTATACGGGGTGAAATCCTGCACCGTTGGTGATGATGAAATATTGGTAAAATATATTATATATATTCCAAAGGGAGGCTCGCCGCGGCTCGCCGCAGCCAACTTGTTGAACTTGCCGTTGACGAATCGCTCTTCTCTACACTGCAGCAATTCGATACCGATAAAACGAGGAGGCGAAGAGCAGGAGGTCGCGACCTCGTAGAATTCGAATTCAACCCTCGAATAAATAGAATTAGAAAATCCCGAGCGAAGGTTTGGCGAAGGACGGAGGACGGGGGCGGGGGCGGGGGCGGCTATTCACCATTAAATAACAGGTGTAATTCTGAAACGCGTTATTTGTCTGGGGAGGTTTTCGCCTTTCGGGTAGTTAAATGGGTTACCCCATCAGCCCTATACTCTCGTACCATATACCCCTGCAGGACCCACTCACTCGCCTCGCCTCGGCTCGTCAGCTTTTCGTTTCTATTCAACATCCCCAATGGAACACGCGTTGTTACCCAACTTTCTTCTTCTTCTTCTTTTTCTTTTTCTTTTTCTTCGCGCTTTCTATGAGTCTTCGATCAGAAACACTCGTTCCCTTATTAGTGTTAACTAATTGCGAGCTTGTTTCCGGGCCTTCGTATTACACCCCGCTTTTATTACCACTGCGGCATGCTTAGCTACTATTTCTGTTTTAATCTAGACAGATTTTTTCCACCAACTAGTCCTCATTATGATGGAAATGGTCCGTGTGGGGTCTCTGGAACGGACTTGGCTGTCCTCGTGAAGGGATACGCGGTTTAACGACGAGACGGAAGTACACGTCACATATTTACGCTCGATTAAATCGCCCCTGATATTATTATACCGCGACTCTGATTTATACAAGGGTTTATACGGCACCCTTTGCAAAGCCCTTCTTCAAACGATATTTACCCTTTGTCGGAGAAATGCGCGCGTGGTGAATCAGCACAGGGCGCGGGGTTGAGGAGCTTATAGGTACCGGCAAGTGTGTATACCACTCTGCACCCCAAACTCGACTATCTTCTGCACACCATATAGGTACTATTAGGGTGCTCCTTATTTCGGTCATATTCAAATTTCGATGCTCCCACGGGCCAGAACGTCTCGAAATATATTAAAAAAAAATTTAGTCGAAACCCCAGGTTCCTATATCAATTCCAAGTACTGCCCCCAAAGCCTTCGAACTTTCCCATTTAAATAACACCCGATTTTTAGTACTCCGGGGTTATTTTTTACTTCCTATCGCATTAGGTATAGTCATAGCTTCTCGCTGAATCTCAAACTCCGCACCCTTCTTATCTAGAGTAGTGGGTATCGGTGAAAAATTTACAGATTTTTAACGACAAAATTTTATTCGTCACGATTTGGAGATGAGAAATTTGTCAGCCCAATTATTATTATCGGTTGGATATAGAAGGGTTGGAAAACGTTTTTGGTATTAAAATGAAAAGAAGTCATAGAGGAAAGTGTACGGTAGGAGAAAAGAGAGCTCTGCCACCCCGGAGGCGATGAGCGTGACGGATGCTGCGGTGCATGCGGGACTCTTCCTTCCCCACTGCTCGCGATTTCCACTGAAAGCGCGAGAGCTGTGGCTCTAAGTCGACAGAAATGAAGAGAGAGAGAGAGAAAGAGATATACTATAAAGAGAGAGAAAATCAACGAAGCGTTTAGAATTCCGGCAGCGTATTGCCTCGCGTATATAGGTACTATATATGTACCTATACCTATTCCACGACTTACTCGAATCTCTAAAGAATAGGTATATTCTATAATTTCAACTTCAACCTGCAATCCTGAGATGGGGAAATGGATTTCTTGCACGCGTCCGACCCTTGACCCCTTGCACAGTCGTCGGATTATTTTTTTTCGCATCTTGAACCGAGCCGCGAACCTCGGTCCTAAATTTACGAAATTAGCCATCCTTTGTTACTTGGAAGATGAAAGAGCAACGAGGCGGTTGAAACGTAGGATCCTTTCCTTTCTTTTCTTTTCTTTTCTTTCGTTTCGTTTCATTTCATTTCATTTTATTTTATTTTTCCTTTCTTTTTCGTCTCTTATTCCTTTTCTTCTTCGCGGGTGAGGAAGAAAAAAAAAAAAGAAAAAAAAAGAAGAAGAACAAGAAGAGGAGAAGAGAAAGGAGAAAAAAGAAAGAAAAAAAACTCGTCCTTCTCCCCGTTTCTCGGACCCAATGCTAACTCAACCTCCGAGCAGCATCTGTCCTAATCTTTCTCGGGCGACAGGGGGCTGATATAAATCGAACCTGACCTCTCGAGCGTGGGGTAAAGAAGAGAAATATAAAAAGAGTATAGGGGATGAAGAAGACGAGAAAGAGAGAAGAAGTGAAGAAAAAAAATAAAAAAGAAGATGAAACAATTCGTTTGTATCCGGACGGATAATTTTTCTTTTAATTTCATTACTCATTTACTAAGGGTGCAGCCTATATCTAAGATATACTATGGAGAATAATAGGGGTGATAATTTTACTTGAATAAAACGTAGTCCGTTCTTCTCATTTCTCATTCAAATGAACTTTGGCAGTATTTCTTTGTCTTGAATACAAAGTTTTCGGTTCTTTCCATCCCCCCAACGGCACTGTGCACGTATGTATATATTATACACATACATATAGGTATATATATTTGGGCTCGACTCTGCTCTGCTCTGGTTATAAATCGTTAATTTCTACGACCCCTAACGCGCACCCTGCTCTGTCAGTCCGTTCGTTTAAAAGCCAGAACGTTTCTACGGGGTAGGTTTAGGGGTGTAGGGGTGTAGGGGTGTAGGGGTAGTATATACGGGTGTTTTAAATTTTTAAACCTCAGGGAGGAGGACCTGCGTTTGACACCTGACTCAGCGGCATTGTGACTTTCGGCGGGGTTTCCTGTGGCGCGGGTCATCCAGTCAGGGTAAAAATTCAACCCCCGTAATTAATCTCGTATCACGTCAACGGCAAGAAGAACAGTTTGCAAACGAAACACAATCTCACTCTCTCTTTGTTTTTCTCACTTTTTTCCCCACCCGTTTTGCCCCCTTTTCTTCTTTTCCCCGTTTCTACTCCCGCGCTTCGTTTAGCTGTAAAACTATAGTTTCTGATTTCAAACTCGCCTTTCTTCCCTTCTTTTCTCCTCTCTCCTCTCTCTTCTCTCGACGTCGTGTCGTATCTAGTGCAGACGGTTTAGCGTCGGTATTATTCAGCTCCAAAGCTTTCTAGTACTTCTTCCCTCGCCTCGGCTCCTGCATAGCCACTCGACAGAAGTCAGCTCTAGTGTCTTCAACATCGTACTTCCTCAAGTACCTACCGTACCGTGCCGTACCTATACTTCCACCCATACGCCCATCCACCCATCCACCTTATACCTATAATACTACTACTACCCTTGTATACGAACAGTTTTATTTTTCACCCGCAACCCGACGAGCGAACCGGGGTTGTCTTCGTATATATACGAGCTACGAGTTACGAGGAAGAGATAAATAAAATGAATAAGCCAACAGTTTTCTCATTACATCTACACGCGGGTACACATCCCCACATCCCTACATCCCCAACACTCGCCCTGTGCGAGTCATTAATTAATTTCATCTAAATAACAGATCTTAGAGCCCCTAATTTTCCCTGACGTATATGCCTATGTGATAGGTGGGTGTAGGTAGGTATAACGTGTGCGTCTGACATCATCTTTTGATTTTCTTCATCCCGGGGGCGCAAGGCTGCTGTTGCAGGGGTGATAAATTCCTCGTCAAATTTTCCCGGAATCAGACGCTCGCGCGCCGCGCCGGGTGAGTAGGCTTGGCACCAATCTGGGTAGGGATGTACACTCGGAAGTTGAGGGGACGTTAAAAGCACCTGGTACCATGCCTACTCCCATCGCATATATATAGATATATATATATCGCCTTTGCCCCGGCGAACTGCGGGACTACCGAATATATCTCCTTTTATCATCTAATCTCGTATCAAATCTCATCTCATATTTTCTTCTTCTTATTCAGCACGAACGAATCGCGTGTCTACCGGGTTGGAAAATTCTTATATGACCCGCGGTTATACGGGAAAGATTTTTTAAATAATCGAAAACCGAAATACAATTTTCCGCACGCACCTATATAGGTACCTAGGTATACGCGCGTAATGAACAATTGATAATAATTTCCGGCAACGATAATTGCTCTAATGGATTTTATAACATGTTGTACCTACGGCTGTTCACGTTATTGGCTCGACCTGTTATTTCTACACCGTAACCGATAATAGGCTGCCCTTTGCCCGAGGGATTTATCAAGAGTACAACCCACTTCCGGATAAAAGAAAAAAACAAAAAAAAAAAAGAATCGGTACCAATCCCTGGGGCTCTCGATCTTTTTCCGGAAAATATAGACGCACTTTGGGTTCCTATATGTATATGGAAAACGGAAAAATAGAACAGCTGATAATTGCGTTCGCGAAGACAGCGAACAAGCACGAAAGTGCAGAGAGAAAAAGCGCGAATTTTTCATGCCGCCCATATATCGGAAAGAGATTTTCGTTTTTTCTATTTCGCAGCCCCTCTTCTGCAGTCTGTTTGCAGAGATCAACATTTTTCCCCTCATATTATTATTTCGCGTAGTAGGGTAGTAGGTAGGTATATACTATATAGGTATAATGTTCGGTTGTATTTTACCTATGCACAGTGCAGTTTAACATCACGTTTATAGGTACCTATACATATACGTATCGTATATTACCATGGACCGATGGGTATTTACCGAATGCTCTGATATATCAGGAAAATATTTTCCGCTCCGTAGACATTATCCAGCTGCAGAGGACCCCCTGCCTGCGGCACTCTTCTGCGGGTATAGATTTCGATATTCAATTTTTCTTCTCTTCTCTTCTCTTCTTCTCTTTTCTCTTCTCTTACTCTTCTCTTCTTCTCGTCTCGGCGTGAGTTCCTCTCCGATGCAGTGTAGCACAGCATTGTGCAATCCGACCGTAAGAATTCTTCTTCTACTTCGTTTCTGATGCTGATGCTGCTCCAGCTCAACCAGAATGCATTCAACTATTCGTACCGGTGCCGGTGGTATACCTACCTACTTATACTACCCTCCAAAAGCCTTCGAGGTATATTTCGTTATACCAAAAACGATTAAAAAAAAATAAAAAAATAAAATACTGCCAATGCAGGATTGTTCAAAACGGCGAACTTGTCGGTCCCGAGGAGCTATACGGGGATACGTAGGTATAAAAAAGTGCTTGATAAGTTCCTATGCAAACTATAGTTATAGCGTATAATTAATCCGCAAAGTCTCGTTAAACATTTGCTAATAAGATAAGAGAATTCCGCGACTGCGCGCCTGGCTTGCGGTGATTTACGATAATAATTTGGCGCCGTTTTATGCCATTTTATCTTATTTTCATTTGAACTAATCGTGAAACGTAGTACGCGCGCTGGAGATCATATGTAGTTTGCACGATTTCGCTTTGTTGATACTCATCTTAGTGTACGATTTGTATTTCGAGCTATGCCAACGCGATATCTCGAGGTGCGGTGGCGCGGTGGTGCGGTTATGGCTAGGGATGATGGCACCCCGCAATCCTCTTAGCTGGGCGACGACGCGTTTCGCGAAATATCTGCACCACCGTTGAATAAAACGCCGGCTATTTATCTACTATCGTCTATCGGAAATTGCCCACAGCTTTATATAGAGCTAGATGAAGACGTATAGTGGAGGATGTTAGAGGTGTAAAATAGACATCGACGATGATCCGAATTTAAAAATTCCGAAACGGCAATAATTCCGAATTTCAGTTTTACTACCGATTCGCAATTTTCACCCTTGGAAACATTTGAAATTCTGAACTCAAACCTGCGGCCGTTCGATTATAAAGTGCATGACGTGATTTTCTTTGTCAAAATTATATTGCGCGACTATCGATTATTATTCGCATAATCCTCGCAGATCGAGGGGCACTAAAGCAAGCTAGAGAATTTTCGACGGACAATAAACCACCGAAGACAATGGGCCGCAGCCCTATACCTAATAGGTAATAGAATAACCGATAGAATAACGGGTGACCGCGGCCGGTCTGATAACAATTTAATTAATAGTATACCAGTCCGCGTTGTTATCAGCGAAAAGTCTTGATTGGTCGACAGTTTTTATTTTTCGGAATCAAAAATACGCATAATGCATCCGTTTAATACTTATTCAGGGATTTTTTTTAAAACCGTGTCTGAAAAAATTTTCACGGTCGGAGAATCTCAACCCCTGCACCGTCGTTGTATCACGTAGCTATAATTCTGCAAGCAGATCCGGCTATCGCGTTAGCTTTTTTTATTTTTTTAAAATTTTATTTCTTTTTAATTTCACGCTGCCGCTGATACCGCGGTGGTGTCGGTGTGCAGCAGTGCAGTAATCAGTTTAATTGTTATTGGAATTTAGCCAAATGAAGTTTAATCTCGGGTATCAAACACACGGGTTTATGATTTGCACAATTTTCAAAAAAAAAAAAAGAAAAAAACGCGAGATGAAATATAAATGAAAATATTTAGCAAAATTAGTACACAACTATACAGCGTACAATATGTTTCATATATATGCATGTAGAGTGGAGATAAAAATCTTCTTCTATATATATATATAATATAGTATAGGTACCTATATACTATATGCGGTTATACAATGCGATAAAATATCCGCAACACTAGTACGGGAAGCTACCAGTCATAATATAACGCGCATTGCACGCACGCGGATCGCGTATAACTCGCTTTGGCTTAAGTGATTCTAACCACAGGCTTTAGACCAACTTCCTAACTGCAATTCCATTTATATGCTCAAAATAGGTGGGGTGCCTACCTACCTACCTTTCTGCCTTCCGTATAGGCAATATCGAGAGTGAATATTCATGAAGGAAAAATGATGCACGGATGCAGTTTCCTGGGCGTAAACCTACTACCTACCTTCCCGGTACATACCTAGCTCGCGTATTAAATCTACAGCTTCAGCTCGTGTATACCTACGTACGAAATAACTCCGCAAGATTATACGTTTCTCAGAGAAACGGCGAGAAATTTTACAGTACTATCGTAGGTGTGTACCTATACATTTGCAATCTATTTAAGAAATAATGAATTATTTCGCAATTAATGTTAGTATACCTCTAGCTAGGTATATCGCACCATACGTCACACGCTAATTAATCAATTAATTGATGAATTAATTAATTAATTAACTCACTCATTATTTCATTAATTCATTAATTACAGCGTCTCTGCAACGGGATAGTGGTGATAATTTATACGAAACACCCTCGAGCGACGTGGGACCCTAGCTGGCTCGGTAAATATCACGCGTTCCTTATTATCCTTCAATTCCCTAAACGATAGTCAGCATGCGATATAATATACGCGTGTATATGTATGACGACGTATATGTTACTAGATATACATACAAGATTTGTGCTCATTTATTTATTTCTTTTTTTCATCCCACTTTCCCCAAATATCAATTTTTCTCCCTTCAGCTACTACTATACTACTACTCGTATACGTCTGGCTGGATACTATTTTTCACCGCTAAGAGCATTTACGCGTTCCACATATCTGCGGTCGCAGAATCCACCCGTGAGTATATATATATGTATACTATAGCCATATATAGGATAGCGGAGCTGGTATACGGTTGATTCGTTGAAAATAGACAAAAAGTACATTATACGACCCCCCCGCGTCCTATATAATACCGAAAATTTATCATTACGTACGACCATGCAGCAGCACGGATATGTATAAGGGAAAGCGTTTGTCGTTGGCGATAGGGTGAATCTCTTCCATTGGACGAAGGTAAAAAAAAAAAAAAAAGAAAGAAGGAGAGAGAAAGAATAAAAAAAAATAAAAATTGCTTCGCGACTAGAAGAAGAAATGGACGGAGGGGTTGGTGCAGGATGAAAAATCTATAAAAGCAGACGTAAAATTCATTTACTTTTCATCTACTGCTGCACCAGCAGTACGAGATCCCTCTTTTTCTCTCTCTGTCTCTCTCTCTCTCTCTTTTATACACGAGTAGATTGCAGGGATGGTTTTTTTTTTTTTTTATTCTTCACCCTCGAATTTTTAAATCCCCGCGCTACACAGGATTAGTTAAGCTTTATATACGAATTCGGGACTTCCAAGGTGGTCTCCACACCTAATCCCCTTTACCCCCTACCGCCCCCCTCAACCCCCTTTCGGAGCTTGCGGGGATTGACGAGAGAAAAAAAGAAAAAATTGAAATGAAATGAAATGAAAATGAAGAAAAATAAAATAAAAAAGAAATTAAATGGCTGGACGGAATTTAATTTACTTATATAAAATTCAATAAAACTGACGCCCGTATATAGTTCTGTTATACCCGTGCGATAAATTCTTGCGGAAGGGTCGATTATTCTTACGGTTTTCAGAAAAATGAAAAAAAAATTAAATAAATAAAAATAGAAAACAAAAAGAGAACAAAAAAACTCTCGCC
This sequence comes from Tenthredo livida, assembly GCA_963992785.1. Lineage (NCBI taxonomy): Eukaryota > Metazoa > Arthropoda > Insecta > Hymenoptera > Tenthredinidae > Tenthredo > Tenthredo livida. The sequence goes on from OZ023069.1 coordinate 344,458, forward strand.
TCAAGTGTAATGAAAGTTTTGCAGGGGTTGAAAATTTTGGGCAGACAAGCCCGGGGTTGTTTAAGATAGCCTCCGGCGACTGGAACCACCTCATCGTGCTGCTGCTGCTGCTGCAGGATCCATCGTACAGACGCAGAGCTATAATACGTCTCTGAAAGTTCCTATAAGCGGGAGTGAAACTTTGTCTTTAAAATTTGCTACCCCCTTTTTCTCTCTCTCTCCCTCTCTCTCTCGCTCTTCTTTTCTCCCTTAAGATGTTTTATACTTTGTAAATACTTTGTTATCACTCCATATTCGGTAAACGGGTTTCGTTCTGGGTGTATAATACCGTAACAATTCACGCTCATCCAACGCCTTGGGCCTCGGCGGCGCGGCGCGGGCGTCTCTCACTCTCACTTTCTTCCTCCCTTATTATTCGACAACTTTTTTTTTTCTTTTTCTTCTTCTTCTTCTTCTCTCCTCGAAAGAACGGGGATTAAACCCTCGTCGAATATTAGAAAGTAACGAAAAGTGAAAAAACAGAATGAAAATATGAAGAAAAAAAGACCGATTTACTTATCTAACAAGTATATCGAATTCAACAAGTGAACTTAAACGCAGAGGAAATAATATATGCCGGGGGTAGGTATATTTGAACAACGTTTTCTCCTTTACCTGTGTGATGCACACCGGAGAAACTCAACGTCTATACACAAGACATACATTATACGTCTCTTCGGGACGTTTATATACCATCCCTTATCTCCTCCGCGTCAAGATATACATATACATATATAAATAGAGAAAGAGAGAGAGAGAGAGAGCTGTGACTGTGGAAGCCGTCAAGCAAACGGGTGTCATTTTAACCCTGCCAACTGTCCGAAGGTAAGACCTATCCTTATCAGGTTCCCCGAGACATTGCGTCGCGTCCCCTTGCAACCCTTGACTATACTGTCACTGGTAGACGATCCGCCTTCAAACTGTACGTCTAGATCTTCAGAATATGGAAAATTCAGTGTCTGCGTGTCTGGTAGATACTGCGATAAGACATTATCCGTTATACTGCAGGATTGAAGTTGAACGGTACAGAGGATTTTCGATTTGATCAAATTTGCGACGACTCTTTTCACACCTCGGCATCGTTCTTCCCCCTGCGCTCATTTTCTTATTTTTACTTTGTTCCTGTTTTTTTAGTTCGTTGCAAAATACCACGCGAAACTTTACGCTTCGCGGTGCGGATAGTTTCGCGACTTTGGTGTTTGTCGGGTGGTTCGGTCGGTTGGTATACCCTGCAGTACTATGTGCAAACCCACCCACCTCTTTACACACAACTATAACGCGGTGTATACAATAACTGTATAAGTTTCGTGCACTGCGAACTTCTGCAGAACAAGAAGCGACCCGCACAACCCTCTGCGCAAACACCTGTTTAATATTATGTCGCGGTTACACCGCGCCAAGGGCGTTTCAAGCCCGACGAACTGTGCCATACGCGATATGTCATTTGCAATTAAAATTCTAGAACTGGATAAAAAGATCGCGACAGCGGGAGAGAGAGAGAGAAAGTTGGCTTAATCGTTTCAGCAAATAAAAAAAGTAAAAAATTCGCTACCCTTCATCTTCGGTTATGTACAACTTCGCTTGTTATTATTGCGACAGTGACGTGAAATGAAATTTAACACTCTCTCATTAGTTATAATTTATTTATAGACATTTTGCAAACTTTCGTGTGTAGGTAGGTACTAATTACTCGACATGAACAAGTTTTGATGCGAGAATATGTAGGTATATCAAGTTTAAATTTATTCACAGCTTGGAATGATTTTGTTTTTTATTTCCATTTTTTTTTGTTTTTTTGCTATTTTTAATTTAATTTTTTTTTTTTCTTGCAAATTTTTATTCGCAAAGTAGACCTTGCAGCTGCAGTAACCTTTAACGGAACTCTGTGAAACTCAAACGCGATATCGCAGACTCGAAAGGTCGGAGCGAATTAGTTAACTTTGCAGGTGAGAGCTGAAATATGTTTCACAGATAGTTGGGGAATAAGAAGAACTTGAATCATGACGTGAAGTAGCTATGATTCCGAAAGGAAGAAAAAGAGGAAGTCGTGGGAGGGGCAGGGGGGGGGGGGGGAAGAATATAAGGAGATGTAATCGTCCCATCGAGACGTTTCCAGTTCGCGCCAATTGAAATAACCCACGTGTTTTAAACGGTCCGAGAAAACCGCTTAACTCTTGATGAAATAAGGGCTCTAATGAAATTCCGTAGTACGCGCCCCGTACCTACACCCACCTAGTCGTCCTCACCTCTCCGGTTATTAAGAACTGACTTTGAGACTGGGGATATCAAGCTCGGGAGGAACTCGAGAGTTGGATCTTCAACTCGTCTAGCCGCATGAGAATCGTATAACGTGGGGTGAAACCTATATACATATAGGTATTCTATATATTTTCAAGTTCTCTGAATACTTCGCGATTGGCAGAAGGAGGCCCCATCAGCCTCGGCGATTAGGGGATAGAAATTAATTTTACGAAACAGGGAAAGAAGCGGATAAAGAGGAAGGGGCAGAAAAGAAGCAAAGAGATTCCATTGAGGGGGGAAAAAAGGAGCAGAGAAAGAGACAGGAAATTGCATCATCCGTGCAGCTTGATTCGGGCTTTTAGAACTCAAGACGTTATTATAGTCCATCGTCGAAAGTAATAATGGTTCTATTCCCGGCTATGGGTATGGGCTATGGCTATGGCTTTGGGCATGGGGCGAGGGGCGAGGGTCGGGGCCAGTCAAGGGGGGGAAAAGGAAGGTGATGGTTCGTAGAGGGCAAATTTTGGGGCAGGGGATGATGACGTCATCATCTCCTCTAATGCTCAGACATTAACGCGTTTAATTATTCCTCCTTCTCATCCCCCTAATTCGCGCTTGCTGCCACTTCAGCCCCTCGGTCTTACCTACTCCTCATACTTATACTAGGTACCTACTCCTCGCCAGCCTGCGTTACTTATGTGTTCTCGAAAATCCGCGATATCAAGCGGATGCCTTGAAATATAAGTACCTTATCAAGTATCATTACATAACGAACAACGAAAGTTACAACGTGTCGATTTTTTTTTCTTTTTTTTTTTTACCCTATAAACCGTGCGAAGGGTATCTATTTCGGATACGCGTATAGGGTTGCGATTTTTTCTGCCGCAAAATAATACGATCTCGTTGAATCACCCAATACTTCGCACGGCACAATATTGCAGATCACGAATTATTTGATTGATGAATCATTTCGTAATATAATCGGCGGCTTGACCGGGTTGTGGCTATTATATTTCTACTGCTTTCCTTTCACACAACGATTTGCCTCTGTGAAACTCGTAGGGTTGAAAAAATTAAGAAGGCAAAAAAGAGAAGAGAAAGAGAAATGAGACGAAAAATGAATCAGAGATTTAAGGGTTTCAAGACCGGGCGAGGGAGGAATCTGTTTATTCTTCGGGGAGAGACACGGACGCAACAAGGCGAGGAGAGACAAGACAAGACAAGGGAGGTGAGATTAAGATTAGAAGATCTTTCGCGGGGTTTGGGTTTGGGTTTGGGTCTGGGTCTGTCTGCAGGCGGCGTAATTTATCCCGGACGCCATTTTGCGGTATGGTGCGGTACCAGGAATCTCATATCCGTCTGAGACGGGTGATAACGACGAGTCGTCCGACCAACCCGCACCCGCACCCGCACCCGCAGCCCCGTAACCGTGCGAAATATTATAGCCTCGTGCCTGCCATTTCCTGGCTTTGATTGGAAATTGTCACCGCAGAAACTATATCTACGCTTCATTGCCCGTTCGGATATTAGTAGCCTATGCCATTCGCTCGGCAGCCTCGTAGAGCTCGAAACTTTTTGATTGCATTCGGGCGCTACCCCATGGAGGCCGGAGGCATCGAGATCGACGTTATACGCTGCATATACGTCATTGTCAATCGACGTCTCTCTCCCGTTGTTTGACTTTTTTCATTCCTTTTTTTTCCTTTTTTTTCGTTCCCTTCTTTTTCCCACTCTTTTAATCGATCATTTTAGTTTGATTAACGACGCAGTGCCATTTGACAGCCACCACGGTTACTGTCTCGTTAAATATCGGATCATATACGTTACACGGTTGCAGGTGCCACTCCGCAGCTCAGTACAGATGCGAACGATCGTTCGCACCGTGGCGAATCACTCGCGTATATGTATTTCTATTATTTTTTTTCACCAAACAATATGAATAGAAATAAAACGATGAACTTCGTGGAGGAAATTATGCAACGGGAAGATTTTTTTCGAAATAAAATCACCCGTGCAGGTGTTAATTCGCGGGAAGTAATGATTTATCAGTTATTATCATAGACGCGGGCCATCAGCTCGAAGTGAACCTGGTGCAGTATGCAAGTAATATATTCCATGCGGTATCTGGGCATCCATAGGTATACGTATATACCTAGAGGTAGGTAAATCGCGGGAACGAGAACGTAGAGTAGCAGTTTCGAAAGTTGTTCCGATTAACGGACCGTGAACCAAGTTCTGCTCCATGCTCGGACGTTCCACCGCTTCCCGCAGGTGTTCCACCCTCGTATCTGCAGCCACAGCAATCCGCTTATTCCATGGGTGGATGCAGGATAGGTAGAGACTCTACCGGTCTACAGGTACTAAATAATCAATTTTTATATCTTTCCCCATTCCGCACGTCTTCGTCCTCATTTTTTGCTTCCTTTTCAATTTATTTTTCGGGAAAAGTTTTCGCGATGCAAATCGGAAACGTCGATGTTCATGTTCGCATTAAAAATTTGATTATCGAACACAAACGACACGGCGCGTGGCCGCGTCCCGTCGACAAGGGTTGAAGAGGACAAAGGTGGAGTGGCGGGCTGCTAGTAGTTCGCATTGTCTTGCGGTCCGTCCGGGTCCTATGGATAACGGCCGGGAACGACTATCGGCGCTGGTTGGTAATCGAATTGCTGCAGGGTCGTTAATTGCGATATCGGGAAGCCCGTTGATTTACGAACATCCGTGGGATATCCTACGGCTGCGATTCTCAAACCCCCTCAATCCCCGAACAGCTCGCCGACACGGTGATGAAATTTTCAAACTAACAGCTAACTGAAGAAGAGAAATAGAAAATTAGAAAAATAGAAAAATAGCCATGAATTAGGGTTCGGAAATCGATTGGAAACTATGGTTGCAGGGTGTTATGATATACGCCGGAGATAATCTTTCCACCCTTCTTCCTCCGTCACTGCAGATCGGAATAGTTGTAAGTTTTCCGGGAGCCATTTACCTATACCCGCCCTTTCGTCTAAATCCATAGATCTTGTGGCAGGGGGTGGATCCGATACACGGGCTGTTTATGTTCTCGGATTTGTGGAAATTCCCGGAAATCCCTAAGTCCAATTCCCGCGTTTGCCAACTTTTCAATTTTCGTCCTCTAGCCGGATACTTGAACCCTCTTCCTCTTCCTCTTCCTCTTCCTCTTCCTCTTCCACTTGCTCTTTCTCTTTCTCGCTAAACTCGTCTCGGAAAATTGGGATTGCTTAGACGCGAGGCGTAAGTGGCTACTTTACATTTTTACCCCTCTGAATATCCCCGGAATGCACCTAGCCGGGGACAATAAACGTGAAAATTTGTTGCCCTCGGTTTTAGTCCGCGTTTCATCTCGGCTACCCGCGCTCCATCCCGCCGCCTCTCATCGTAGAGAACCGTTTACGCGATTAAACCTTTGTCAAAAAATTTCAACATTTCTATACAATAAATTTTTCATCCCCATTTTAAAAAGGAGAGAGAAAAATAAAGGGGAAAAGGAGGAGAAGAAAAAAGAGAGAGAGGTTCGACGTATAAATTTTACCAGGCCAAACCTATCTCCTATTTTATTTTATTTATATATATATATATATATATTCTATATTATACACTTCAGCGAACGAAATTTTCTCTTCTCATTTATCGCTGTATTACGGTAATATCGGTCGCATATTACACTACCTCGTACGTATCCTTATATTGTCAGTCGTAAACGTTATACCGAACGAAAACAACAAGCCATGAGATCGTTGCACAGAAAACATACAAGGTGTTCGGACCAGAAATTGTCTGACAGCATATAGGTGTATGGGATTGAGTTCGATCATAAGTCTTGCGAAATTGTCTTATATATATACGTAAAACAAAAATTGATCGCGCCGAGGTGTCGAAGGAAGAGAATCGTCCATTCTCGTCCAACGTGCTGAGATTCTATAGAATTCTCGCGATTTTTGAGGGAAGAATACCACCCAGTAGAGACGCGTGATATGCGTCAATAGACCAGGGTGGCGTGTCAGTAGCTCGTGAGGTGGTGCTATCCGAGCAGCTGATACGTGATAATGATAATCAAGTTAATGCCTCGGCCCTCCACCCTCTTTGGCATCAGCAGTCGAATAACCCTCGGGTAGGTATATGAACAGACTGAGGTCTGTACAGAGGGCTGAGATCGGAGAGTTTGCGTGTCACTCCGCACTGCAGTAGCTGCTATGTAGTACATAATAAGGAAAAAGAAGTGCGCCTGCAGGTAGTGTAACCTTCGCTCAGAGCTCGGTTTATACACTTGTATTCCGCACTAGCTATACCTGCCCTGGCACAGGTGCAATTGCAATTGCAATTGCAATTGCATGTTATATTTACATCGAAGCACCACACCGCACCATGTCATGCCACGCCATGGCATGCCATACCATACCATACCACACCATAACCCTGTAGCCTCCCTCGTCGGGGTAGTTAAGGTGTGAAAGTCGGCGAGAAATTGAGCCATTTCGTGCTAATTGAACTCCACTTTATTGGCGTCTGGTGGTTCGCATGCATGATGATGCGCGGTAGCAACGTGACGGTTCTATTCATGACTCGAGTTTCATATAGACTGTATCTTATATTGGATAATAAAATTTGAATCGTTGTATGTGTATACATGTATAATAGTATAAAGGATAACTTTTGTAGAGTTTTCAGCTTTCTGCAGGTGGATGAAAAGAGACGTGAATAGGATAATATTTTCGTACTGCATGTGCAGGATATATCGCTTCGGCTGTCGAAGCCACGAAGCCACGAAGCACAAGCTTTCCTCTCAACTTAATTTCATTTATGAAAAATGAAATGATAAAGACACGGCCACATTATGACTATGTTAATATTTTTAGTCCGATGGGATCCCACGTTGGTCTCGAATTTAATTACCATCTCTAATACATAATACATCCGGGATAGGTGCAGGGTATACAGAAGGAGGTTCAGAGGGTCGGATATTGCACACCTTAGTCGTGAAGAATATTCCTCTTCGTTGCATAAACATGGGGCTATAGCTCTGTTGCTCTCTGCTATGCCCAGTATTAAAACAGTTTTTCCATAATCTAATCTAACGAAGGTTTCGAGAGAAAACGAAGGAAATTGTTTTCCTTTTCTTAAATAAATAAATATTTCGCACAGGCTTCAATACGGCTTGATATTTTTTCGCCTTTTATCAATCGGCTCGATGATGCAAATATGTTTTCAACATAATCAATCGAATTAAAGTTCGACGCTCGGTTGGATGCGGCTTGCCTCCTGCACTCGACACATCTACAAACTGTAATTAAATTACAACTAGTACTTCATTACATAAATGTGCAGCAGCTGCAGTACCAGTGGCAAAGTGACAAAGTCTAGGGAATCGCTGAGTACGGCAGTGAAAATTAATTACGAGATTTTAGCGGTGCACACACCCACACACACACTATACATATCGAGTGAAATTTCAATTCGCCATTGCCAGGCATACGCTTCGTACCATTATTCGATCTTGATTCCCGGAAGTTCAGATGCTCACTCTGATTGAGAGAAGGTCTTATTTGTCATACTACCCTTCAGAGCTCTTCGCCTTTACGCGGTTAACCGAGATGTTTCAACGAGCAAAGGGCACGCGTTTAGTTATCCAAGTTGGTCCTTGGTACAGGATTATGATTACGGTATAAAACGAGGTGCTTATGAAGCATCAGAGTCAAAATTCACTCGCTTTATGCTCGGTTTATTATAAAGTGGGTTCCAACATCCAACAGCCAACATCCAACATCCGCAACTTCCAACTTCCATTCGAGTGGCTAATTCAGATCCTAATTATACACCGTGGTAGGGTAAAACTTTTCTCCGCAGATTCTTGTCTCGACGATATACTAATTCGGACAGCTAGTTTCTCGCCCGCTACTGGTACCTATACCCCGTGTCCTGCGAACTGGGGTTCAAATTTTAACAACGTCAGGTGAGCTGCAGGGCCTCTGCACCATCCCACTTGAAAACTGAACTGAACCCAGTCCGTGACCTCCGAACTCGTATATTTCGCGGTGAGAGAGCAGTAACTAACAATTCCTAGTTGCGGCCCGCCGCTATATTTTCGTCAGCTCATTCCCGGGGGCACTCTGCGAACCACCAATTTATTACCACAGCCCTCTTACCAGATACCTCTTCTCTCTCCTCTCTTCTCTCTTCGCTTCGCTCTTCTCTTTCCCCAACCCGATTTCCGCTACTCTGAAACATCACCTTGCTGCTGCACCTATACGACGAGCATCAACGAGACAAATAATTGCACCTTTCAAATTTCCCGATTACTTCCTATCAGGTTTCCAAAGGTACCTATTCCAAAGATTTTCCGACCAACAGCCTCCAGTCCTTCGAGTTTTTATTTTACCTTTGGTGGCGTCGGAGTGAGTCGTTCTCCACGTAACGTTCGAACCCGGTCCCCGAAATTCCCTAGGATATATGAATTTATTTGACACGCACGTGGTCTGGCTTTTCCCCCTGGCCTTATAGCTCAGACCGTAAATACACGTGCTCACCTTGTCCGCCGGTTAAACTGAGGTTTTTTTTTCAACCGTCAGAGGTCAAGCGTGACATTCGAGGTTCGGCTTAGGGCTGTCCTAAACCGAATTATTATCCTCAGAATTCGTGTCGATTGTGATTCCGAAACGATAGCTGGCTGCCCTGTACGTGCCGAGAATTGTAGTAATTGCTTCTTCGGAAAGGGTCTCTATAGGTATGTCCTATACCCATGCTGCTCTCGCATCCTTTCCCCTAAACACGCACACGTACGGAGAAATACGCGTATCTCTCTCTCTCTCTCTCTGTCTTCCACACTCGGTTGCATATACAACATATACATATACGTACCAAAGTCCCTTGAAGGATCAGGGATTCCATCGATCTGTATATATACGCCGTTAGCGAACGGTATCGTTTGCATTTTTCCAACTCGGTTCTTCCCTTTCCTCATCCTCATCCTCATCCTCATCCTCATCCTCATCCTCATCTTCCAGCTCATAGATACTTTTGGCCCGCAGTTTATTTTCCGTTCTCAGGGTCGTATCTACGATAGGAGATACGTATATAACGTCGGTATATACCTATGCGGGTCCTGTTACGGTGTGCATGGAGAACTTTCGCGGTAGAATTTTCATAAAAGGATAATAAAGCTCAATTCACCGTGCAGCTACTTGATCGAACCCGGTTAGAAACGTATCTAGGTTTATTCAATAGACTTATATACCTACCTTCTTTCGTTTTATCGATATGTTATTACGCTTGCATATCATGCGGAACCCGTTCCGTCACTCGTAGGTGAAACTTTAAATCGGACCTTGCCATGTAGAGTGTAGACCCTTTTCGGAATTTCAATCGTGATCGGATGACACTGCGAGGCAGACGCAATTAAGCGGTAATTACCGTCCGTAATAAATATTACCTCTATTCGAGGCTATTCTATTATAGACCCCGAAGACTTTTGCGTCAGCGAAATTTGACTTCGGACACGGTTTGGCGACGTGAATAATTATTATCGCAGGCTAATAAATTACACCTATCGTTTCGTATTCGATACCTATACCTAGTTTGAAGGAAATTAAAGGATCGATTCGGAAACAAAAGGTTGGGGAATACGTTTTAGAACCAGCTATGAATGCAATTAGGTCGCTGCCCGCAACCGCATTGTGTTTTGGAATGGAATAACGGAAGAAAGGAAGGAAGGAAGGAAGGAAGGAAGGAAGGAAGGAAATATTTATAGGAATAGGGTTGGGAATTTTCGCTTTTGTTAATTGAAATTTCTTTACTTTTTTCCTCCTTTATTTCGCGATTTCACTTTATAGCTTGCGAAGCCCTGCAGACCCTGACCTGAACGTATATTTCATAACCTTTTCCTCCTATACATTCGCACGAGGAGTTGGTGCGAAGCTACGCTGTACCTATATACTGCCCCCCGCGCAATCCGACAAAAGCACTCGCAAATAACCAGATCGTTTAGAATCTGAACCGAAAACAAACCTCGGTAGCTAGGAACAAACCAGCCCCCAAACCATCCGCGCGATTATTGCACGGGGGAAAGAGTTAGGGGCAAAGTTTACGGTTCGCGAATAAGAGCGAATATCTGGCAGAGTCACAGCTGACAAACTTTCTTATATACATATATATACCTGTATATAAGAATATGAGGAACGAATCGAGCGAGTATAAGGTACATAATAAACGCTTCTTGCAATTCCATATAGAACGAGATTATTTCAAGATCTTATAACATTCAGTGGAAGCGACGAAAGCTCGAGCGATTTTCGCGCTGAAATTCTTGAAAAATTGCATTTTAATTCGCCGATGTATGATTCGACTACGTATTTCGTTCACAGATGGAAGAAGCGTGTATCGGAATATCGTAGGAACTAGGAAGGTAGTATCCCTTATGGTGGTATACGTACGTAAGAGTCTTTCAAGATTTTCGGTACCCACCCTCGCGAAAGACCCCGAATAAAATTGTGCGAAGCACTTAACTTTTCCCAGTCGAGTTTTCCGCTCGTATTCCATGCCTCGTTCACCTCTCTCTTCGTACTTACCGCAAAACCCAACTCGCCCTTTTGCCTTTTCGCTGGATTTTCGCATCGTCGTATATAACGACCCTGGCATGGCCTCTGGTCAGGCACACGACACACACTCTACAGTCTAGACCCAAACGTATCGCGCTGCGTCCTGCGGGACCGCTGCATCCCCTTCCTTCCAAATGGTCCTGGTGCCGGGGCTTTTCGTCCCTTCTCATTCAATTTCTCGCTGCGGTATCCTCGTACACATTTTATATATATATATATATATATATATCTATACGTATACTACGTACTACGTACAACACCGACACACGAATACCACATACCTATACATAGGTGTAGGATATACCTTCCATCTACAACAGAGGAAGCTCTGCTCTCCGCCCTTTTTGCGTCGGACGTGAGTGACCGCCGTCGTGTTGCGGCCACTGCATCCGCACACGCGGAGTTTAGCTGTTTTTCTTTTTTTGTAATTGTATGTATTTTTTTTTTTTTTTGTTTCTCCCGCAAAACTGCACCAGGTAATGTACACCGGAGTTGTTTCGTTTGGGAAATAGAATATATATATTCCACGGAATAACTACCCTATTCGGGCGATATATTGCCCAACGTGCGATACACCCACGTATTTTACGAAAATTTAATTATCATGTCGTTTCTTTACGCGGCGGGGGTACATAATCATTATTGAATTTTGTACTTTGAGGGGCAGAAATATAATGGAATGGAAACGAAAAGGAGGAGGAAAAAGGAAAAAGGGGGAGAAGAAAAAAAAAATTAAAAATGGGATGAAAAACGGGCGGACCTTTTGAGGGAGCCAAATGTTAGACGGATAATGTCAAGTGACCACGCGCGCTTCAAAGGGCACCAATGTTCGCCGGGGGATGCGAGAATGAGGATGGGGATGGGGATGGGGATGTGGATGTGGAGAGGCGGAGGGGTAGAGAGGTATGAAAGCGGTACCCGCGACGACTGTTTCATTGTACCCATTGTCGATTCCTGGACAATAAACCCGGCGAGGAAGAAGGTCCCCCTGCACTCGCCTCTCTGCTCCGGAGGAATTTAATAAAAATTGATTTTACTTTTGTGGTATCGGCGCTTTGCCCCCGAATGGTTGCTCTCGCGTCTTATCGCTACTCGTCCTTCTACTCCTCGTTCCACTCTAACTCCCCTTTCAAATTCCTTTTTATATACCCCGTATATTTCTCCTTTGACTGGTGCACTGGCATTATTGTCAAACGCGTTGGTATACATCGACTCTGGCCTTCTTTCATAGCTGTATAAATATACCTATGGGGGTAATACGTCGACCGTGAATCCGGCGATACCTATCCCGCTTTTCTCCGCGAAGAGAAAGAGGAAGAGGAAGAAATGGGAAAGGAAAATGGGCATTAAAAGTAATTCGGAAATTTTCTTTTCGGGTAATACCCATATCCGTAGATCGAAGACGACGAGGAAACGGTAATATACAATACGTGGTGCAGTATTGCCCAAAGGTTCCGCATTCGGAAGTAATCGGTCATATCTAGGTGGGAAATAACCTGCAGAGACAAAAGGACTGGGGGTATGCTCACCTTTTCGCCTTTACAAACAATGAGGATAAACAAAGAACTGGCGGAGGGTCGAGTGCTAATTTCAGATCTTTGTTCTACGTTTTAGACCTGTGGATGTAGGGTACATGGTATAGTAGTAGGTACGATGAAATACCCCTTTCGGATGGTCACTCGGTCAGTCAGTGGTGCGTGAATGCAGAAGCATGCTATACGCGCGGTACCGTTTAGCCGCGAATCAAATAAAATTGTATCGAAAGAAAAAAAAGAAAAAAAAAACTGGTCAGCTTATAAATTCTCGTCAAATTTCATGCGAAAAAGGAGTGAAAAAAAGAAAAGCATAAAACAGAAATATGCTGAATAATTTTTATCCACTCCCGCAGCTCCCCGACAAATAACTCTGTGCGAAATTGCGAATTTAATTTAGAGCAAAAATAACAATGATAATAACAACAATTAATAAAGCACGGGCTCGGTACTTTTTGGGGTAAACGTACCTATATGAAATATATTTCTGGTTAAAAGATTCGAATGAATAAAAAAAAAAAATAAAAAATACCAAAAAGGAGAGAACAGATGAAAACGAAAATGAAAATTTAAATTACCACAAATCTAGTCGAGTGTATTTAAACGGTCAATTTCACTACCAATTTTCCAATCTCTCGAACTCTCTCCGCAAGCTCTCCTCCGTGTCATATATAGGTATACTTAGTTCTTGTTTCCCTGGTTGAGGCTGATTTCCGGTTCGTTAGACGCGTACCTCTACCTATAGCCCTAAACCCTAAAACTTTACAGCGAAATTTTTTCCAACTCGATTTTTCGTAATTGTCAAAAATGTTCGTTTTCTTTCTTCATTTCGTTGAAATATTCCGATGTTATCGGTCCGAATGGCGTATGGCCTGTACAGGGCGTGCCGATACCCGGTTTGTTTGCCATAGTTTCTCCCGCCGGCATCTCCTCGGCGATAATCAAGACAGTTAATATCCCTTCGGTGCGGTGGTAACTTACACCGCACGTCATCAATGGCTGGTTAGGGTTTGGCAATTACGAAATTACCACCAATTACTGGAAACTGAGCGGATCCCCGGGATATACGTACCTATATCTCTGCAGCGTACGCGTAGAAATCCGGACTCGCCTAGTGGTCTGTATGAACCTAGACCGGGCATGGCAGCTGCTTATCGGGTTCCTTCGGGGCTTGCTAGATATTCTCACCCCCGGAAACGATCTCGCATTGCGGTACGTACAATCGCTTCTATATTGCCGCATCAAACGACCGCCGGGACCGCGACGGGGCTGGACGGCCGTTCTATATCAACACGAATTTTGAAAAATAAAAATAAAAATAAAAATCACAATATATATATGTATATATATGTATATGTATGTATGGAGGTACCTATATAGATAGACCCACCTCGTCATTGAGGTATAACATTTGCTCTGTTCAGCAGCCCGTACTCCCGGTTTATACCCCTGCCACATACACGCATACCTTATGGTGGCGGAGAAGGGTGGGGGTGGGCCAGCGTGTCATTACGATTGTCAAATATGCACGAGTCCAAAATAACCCCCGGACCCTCGAGTTCACCGAAGCGAATGACAAACTCTGTTCCAAAATATACGAGGCGAAAGATTTTCATCATTTTATTTGCTCTTCTCTTTCGCTCTCGTTCTTTATGCTTTACGTTTTTTTTTTTTTTTTTTTTTTCATTTTTTTTATTTTTCTTTACCGTTTTTCTTTTTCGCATACTTTTTTCGCTAATTTTGTTTACACTACATCTACATCTACATGCCTATATTTATACCCCCGCGCTTAGCTCGTTATATTACGAAAGAACGAGAAATTTTTGTTTTAATTGATAATTCATGAGAGGGTGCAATGCAGACGAAGCACACGTATGTGCGAAACATCATTAGGAAGAAGGAAACCCTTGGTATAAGAGGGAAACGAAAAGAAAGAAAAAATACCTTGGGTATCTTTTTTTTTCGTTCGAAAAGTTTTATAAAAACTGGGTACCTAATTGAAACTGCGATAGTCGATGGGATAACACGCGCGGTTCTTCTCTCCGCAGGGCGATAGCGAGTCAGCATTAGCTGGCAATTAAAAAAAACCCCGAGAACCGGGCCGAACGAGTGAGTTAGCTCGATGCTGCACGCGCTCTAATTAATGATGCGGGTTAGTTGCGGTAGTCCGAAAATTTGTCTTTTTTTTCGCCTTTTTTCGCCTTTTTTGGGTTTTCTTTCTCTCTTTCCAGTCATTTCTTCATTGCGGATCGTTATACAGACCCGAACGAACGAACGAACCGTCAAAAGAGCTACGAAAGCATTTCTAAAGACCGACTACGCGGAGTACGGCATCATTTTTCGTTTATTAGTTGTCGAAAAATATCGTAAAATCGTTTTCTACGTCTGATATTACGCGAACGGCGAGTTTAATTCTCATCTCGCGATTCTGGGATCGGATTCTTGCCCAATTTCACACCCCATTGGTATACACATTGGGGCTGGTAGAAATTTAGCGAACTTATTTTCTTCCCTTCCTTTGTAAACCCTCCACGAAAGATTTCGCTGCTGCACTGTGACCAGGCTCTTCGGGTAATAAAATTGGGCCCCGTACTGCTGCTTTTGGGATGGAATCTTCGGGATACATAGCGGAGAACACCGAAACGATTTCCGCATTCGCGCTCAGCGCGGAACCTTTATATACAGTTAAAAGAATAGGAAGGAAAGATGGGGAAGCATCAGTCGGGGAAAGAAAAACTCTCGAGTGAAAATGTTTCTCTAACGTTCTTCCTTGATAGAAACCATTAACCGTCGAGTTGCTGCTGTTGCTGTTGCGCTGCTGTTGCTATACGTCTACCAGCACCGATAAAGGCAAACCCCGAGGACATATACACTTCCCCTCTCACCTCTGTACACACAAATGTGTGCGTTTTTCACCTTTTGTTTTTTCAATACGTTTTTTTCTGCTTTTTTTGTTTCAATTTCAACCCGATACCGGAGTATTCATGTTCCAGTGAGTTTTAATTAATTATACAGGTGAAATTGTTTCGGGTTTCTTTTTAATTTATCATCATTTAGGTACGAGAATAAAATAAAATAATGTAAAATAAAATGAAATAAAATGAAATAAAATAAAATAACGAACAGGGGTGATATGGGAATGCTATACTCACTCGTTATTGTATATGTACAAGGTATACGTGTTACGAAAAAACAACCACCTCATAGATATTTTATGCATTGTGTAGTGTAGGCAGTAAAATATTGTCTAGGATAAGAAACGGTCTTCTTGGCTCAAAGCCACAATCGATGCCACGATGCAGTGTCTGGAAAGTTTATCCTAGAAAAGGGTTCCTTCTATTATTACATACAGAGCGTATATCTCTATATGTACCTGCAATCGCACGTACACTTCTTTCCGTCGGTGTTATACTTTATAGATAAACTTTATCCTAACTACCCCGCAGCTGAAACTTCTTCTATACAGCTACGTACGTATCGGCCACTTCGTGCGGTTCTTGAAAACTAATAATTGTTTAGAAATTTCCCCTTTATACGAAATGTGACTTTCGTATATCCGCGCACAGGACGGAAAAAGAGCGATGAGATATATAACGAAGGCATCATGTTATCCGACCAGCGATTCGAGAGGGGATGGTGAAAGAGATGGATCGTCGTGCGAGATAAAGAAGAAGAAGAAGATAAGAAAAATAAGAAAGAGAAGAAACGTTCGCCCTCGACCTACTAGCCTTTGGTATAGGTAAAAATTTGTTTGCAGAAAAAAGAATTAAGAAAAAAGAAAAAAAAAAAAAAAGGAAAGAAACATCCCCAGCTCCTTCCGGAAGTTAGTTTTCGCTCGAGTAACGCGAATTTGATCGAAACTCTCATAGTTAGAGAAGTTATTTTTCCAGCTTGTTAAACCGCGCCGAGGAATGGGGTGAAATAAGTTCGTAAAAATGAAACATAACCGGTACGTGTTGTTGGATGGAGAAGGGAACAGCAGCTGAGAGAAGGAAAGCGCACGGATTCAGAGTTGAATCGACGTGGTATAGGTGCAGCGGGTAGGTAGGTAGGTAGTACTACCCAGGTAACTCGTAACTCGAGACTAGGGGAAAAATTCCAAACGACGACTAAAATCCCCCATTCAATTACCGAACTGTGGCAGGAAAGTAGGTATATAGGTACGTATCTGAGTGCAGGGGTGGCTGGTGCAGCGCGCGCGAGCGCGAGCGCGAGCGCGTATGTGTGTGAGAGGTCAGAAAATAGCAATTTGCGAATACCGTAAAACTGAGACGTGGAGGAGGAAATCTCCGTTAAAAAGTGTAATTGTTTCACGTTCTAGATACCGAAACGGCGATAAATCTCCGTAAAATACTACAGCACCGCGGGGTCAGACCGTAGAGTAATAGTTCTACCCTCCTACGCCCGCGCCACTCCCGTCTAGCTAAAGCTCGAACTACATTAACTAGCTGCTTGATTCTTTCTCTCAACGTCCTATAAACCCCGATGAAATATTTACCTTCCGATTTTCGCGCCAGATTTTTCCCCGCAACTTATCTGCCAAACGTTTCAGATTCATTTTAGATTTTCCGAGAAATCTCGTACTGACCGTGAATAACTATATGCATGTAGGTATGTATGGGATAACGAAGTTGGGTTAACATCGGTTTAAGGGTTGCTCTGTCTCTGATAAGCCGGGCTAACCCGGGGATAATCGGAAAGGCATCCTTATTCCCAGGGGCTGATCTTGGTCGGTGTTGCATATGCTTTCGTACGTGTCATCTCCGTGTCGGTAGGTAAATCGTTGGGGCTCGCAAGAGTGCAGAGGGAAAAATTTGTAGTTTTAATGAGAGAGGAGCTCGTGTGACCGGAAAGCAAGGAAAGCTCGATTTCAAAGTCCCACAGTAAGCCTGATAATTCTCGTCGGGATTTATGAAACGGCCATAAACCTTCGGCGCTAATAGACTTTGAATGAACTCAATTAAGGGTTGCCGTGAGTTATTGACCCTTGTTCGCTAAACAGAATGCGCGTTTAGGGTTGTTTCATATACCTACCACATCGCCGCGGTATCTTCGCAGTCTTTGGTTTCCGGTTCGATAATTTTCAACCCCCAGACGGTAAAATTTCGCCTCCGGTTCTCCCCGGTTAAGGGTAGTAATATTTTATCGATACTCGGGGAATAGGCGCGATTAGCGGATTTTAAGCTCGCGAATGGGGGAGGACAGGGCAGAGGGGCATCGCTTCGGTGTTTACAAGATTTTAATACCGAGATTAGATTTTCCGGCTTTCTGAACGGCAGCTGATTTTCTTTGCGGGAGATATGCGGGTATGCATTCCGCGTCAATGCGTTCCCAGACAATTCCTGCAGGGCCAGTTTTTTCCCTCTTTCTCTCATTCCCTTCCCTCCCCTTCCCTTATTCCACCGATTTCTTTCCTTGGGGCATAGCTGGGTATAAACGTGAATAAAATCCAAAGCCCATTCGAACGCATACATGAACATATGTATGTATACGTAGGTAAAAATTGAATTTCTTTGAAACCGAATAAAAATAAAAGAACAATCGCAAAGGGTTGCGTGTACGCGGAGGGATTAAAAGATCAAGGAACGAGTATTAGTGGGGTGGCGGGTAATAATATATTTTTTTTCATATCATAAATTCAAAAAACAAAAAGAGCTAAGGAGTGAGTGATTAAAAAAAACAATTAAACAAAGACCAAAAACCACGGCGAAATTTACATACAACGAAGCTAATAAAAATTGGGGTTCTGTTTTCCACGCACCCGCCGCCTATATATCCTGTATATATAGTACATACATACATATACATACATATACGGGGTAACTAATTTACGAGAGGCCTCTCGTAAATCGAATCGCGAATAACCGGGGGATCCCGGAAATAAAGAGGAATTGTTGCTCACTCGAGGGCCCTAAGTATTCATACATTGCATCGGGTACATAGGTAGGTATATGTATATATCTACAGGGCCCTCTGCCCTTAATACCTCCCTGTCTGCGGTAACATCCACTCTCTCGAATGCGAATGTATCCGGGATTTAGTTGGCCGAGAATTGTAGGCTTTGAAACTCGTTCCGTGTCGAGAATAGGGCTGGAATGGGGATACTAGTGGGACAAGGTAGTGGGTACGTGTACATGACGAATTGCTGAGATTTGACTGAAGTTTCTCTTCGACGAGTAATACGGCTCATTAATCAACCGTATTACTCGTCTCTCAAGGCGTGCGGACCAACCCCTTGCCGTCCCTCCTTCCCTTTCCTCTTCATCTTCCTTCCTTCCTCTTCCTCGTCCTCTTCCTCGTCCTTCGCCTTGCACCCTCTTCAGATCTCTTCAGCTGGTGCGTTATTATATAGCTTAAAACTTGAGCTGTTCTAAACTTTGATAATGTCTATTTTAAGAGGAGGAAAATTTTACTCCTCTTATTCCCCCTCCCACCCTCCGACCCTTCCTTCCTTCCTTCCGTACTTCTTTTTCTTAATTTTTTTTTCATCAGGAACTCGATTCTAATTATATTGCTATGACGTGTTATTTGCACCCCCGAATAGCACTGTGACACTATATTATTCATACAACTGAATTCCAATCAGCACCCTCTTTGCGGAAAACCGTTCTTTAATCTCGCGTCGATTGATTGGTTTCGATAGGAATTAACAATAATGCGGTGAATCGGTACGCAATATTAAAATTCTGAATTTCCACCGTACCTACGTTCGGGGAATCGATAGATTCCAAATCCGAGTAGCAATTCTTCTTCTTGCAGAATTCGTGCAAGAAGTTTAGCGGCTATATGAGGTAAATATATTATCGGTTATGCGAACGGTGTTCGATCAATTGCGCGGCGCGGTGAACGTGATGAAAATTTTACAAGAATTTCATTTACCCTCAGTGCTAAAGACAAAGGTCCAATATGTGATCAATTACGTCTAGCGTAGAGAAGTTGAGTTTCGGGGGGTAGGAGTTCCATAGAAAAGCCGGAGGTGAAACCAACCTCGCGTTGGTGTGCAGGCGCTCGACGAGATGCCCGGAGTGAAATCATGGTGTCGCCTTTAATGGGAATATTTATGGACTTATTAAAATACCAACCGGGACCGGGACCGGGACCGGGACTCCACGGGCTCGGCTCGGCTACGCCATGGAAGTAATAAAGAGGACGGAACGAACGCGAATATACCCACCTACCTGCAGGACCACTAAATTACGTCCCTGTGCACCCGGCAGCATCAACCAGCGAACTTTGTAAGAAATCTTCTAGCCCTCCAGACGCTGCTGGTTGCTGCTTTAGTCCGCGAGCTTTGCGCCTCGTAAACTTTCGTAATTATACTATTATATACCGCGTTTCAATTTATTATCATCTACGCTACTGCCGCGGCGCTAGTACGTCTCCTTCAAACTAATCGCATCATGGTTTTCGACTCTGATGTGGAATAGGACTTTGCTCTAAACCTTTGTACTTATTTCACCTATACAGGTACGCATGTAGTGTGTACACCTATACCCCATTGAACTTATGGTGTAATTAGCGGCCGTGGGGACCGCGGGATTAATTAAGTTTAACAAAATTTCGGAATCCGCGATTCGCGGAACATCAGCTTGTATAGTCTGCCAAGTTGCGATTCGAATTCAATTTAAACTATATAATTATATGCCAATTACACGAGAGTTAACGAGTTCAACAAATTACTATATAAGTACAAACTGGGGAGTTTCTTTGATAATTATTTCGCGTGTTAGAGGCACCTATAGCGAAGTCCCGTCGTTATTATGTGTGATAAAATTAACGAAGGTAACTTACAGTCTTTACGCGACTACTCTAGATCCCTCCCAAGGGTATCCCGGTATTAATATAAAATCTGATATGAGAATAATAACGAACGGTATCGAATGATCGCGATCCTTATCGGGGTAAGAGTCGGAACCGTTAATTATACCGCATTAGGCTCTCCGCCGGGCGGAAATAATTAGGTTGAAATAAAGAAGGAGAAAAAGAAGAAGAAGAAGAAGAAAAATGTTGAAATTTACGACGGGAAGCCGATTGACTGATTGTTTATAAATTGTGGCTTTTAAATACGAATCAGTCGAGTCTCTCTATACGGGGCTTAATTTTTCCGAACTTGAAACAAAGACGGCCAATCCAAAGGCCATTAAACAACCAAGTAGTAAGTTATCGGCACGCGATTCGAGGCACGATCTCCTGCAGGGTGTGTAGCTCCTCCTGTTTGAATTCGATCTGCAATTCACGTGAATGCGAGAATTAAAGGAATACCAAACCCCGGATCCCCGTGTACCTACCTCTACTCTATAGTCAGGGATGGCCAGCACTGACACCGCAAGAATAATTACTGATAAGGTGATTTTAATTATCGTGGAACCAGCCGGCCGCGCTGCAGACGGACGCGTCCGTTTTAGATAAGGACTAAACAAATGGGATCCTAACGACGCGGAGAACTATTCTCGTTCAGATATCCTGCACAGAAATTGTGCAGCTAATCTCGGATTTTCAATTTTCCGCTAATACTGGAATAAGTGGAAGAGAGAATAGAGAGAGTTCATTTATTATTTACAATATTTTGGCGAAATATAATAGCCCGATTTTTCTGCCACGAGAGATTTCGCAGTTCTTGGCCAAGCCCCAACAATAAATCTGGAGGGATACATCCTGATATCAACTGGTTCAGAAGTTATTCGATTCAATTTACTCCCCGCGATCATTCCAAATTTTCGAGCTGAACATATCGGCATTCTTTTTCGCATTAGCTAAAATTTCGCGGAAAAAAATCGGTGAGACAAAATTGCACGTTGAAATTGGTTGCAAAAATCGCGATCGTCCGATGGGCTGCGAAGACTAATTTTCTTCCGCATATTTTGATATCAGGATGTATGAGTCTAGATTTGTTTTTGGGGTTTGGCCAAGAACCGAAATCTCTTGTGGCACCAAAGTCCGGGACGTATATGGGCGGAAAAGTGTCCCGGATAAGCGAGCGAATACCCCACACACAGAGATATACGCTATAATATAGGTTCTCTCTTCTCGTGGTCGTCGTACGTTCGTTCGTTCGTTCGTTCGTTCGTTCGTTCGTTAATGAAAGTTAATTTTCGAATATACATTTGAGGCAGGAGAATGAGCGGGCAATTTATAAACGTCGGAGTTCAAACTTCTAAACTATATTACTTGGTATTATGGGGTTTGCTTAATGAATATTAATTATAAGCCCGATACTCGAGAGTCGGCTGTTACTCGGCGTCTAGCTTTTAACAGACCATACCTAATATTCACGTATAGCCAAAAATAATTGATTTCACAAACATAATCATTACACTTCGAGCCACAAAGTGTCAACAATTAACTGAAAAACAAGTTGGAAAATGAAAAGAAAATAAAAATTTATAACTCGTTTAATTTCCCCGCGGCTGATTATTAACGAATTTAGTGGATTTACCTAATTCCGGAAGTTTTAACTCTTTCTTTTGGATCCACTGACTTGCCCCCCTCTCTCTCTTTCTCGCTCTCTCAATCTCTTTCTCTCTCACTCTCTTTGTCTCTTAATTACCGCAGGGGGAAAATAATATAAAAAATTTGGTCTCGTAACTCGCAGGTAGTAGCTGCCTCTAAATCCTTTGTGGTTTAATTCGGGAGTTCGTACCACGGTTTTAATTCACGTGGATTCAATTTGCCAGTTTTCGTTCTGTCTCTCCGATTTCAGACACTCGAGTTCGAAAAATTCGCGCACCTCGGAGCGAAGACCAATAATTTTCAATCTTGAAGTAAAAAAATTCGGTTCAAACACCAGGGTTAAATTTTTTTCGAAAATCAGGACCTTGTCCTTATTCTCTTCGTATCTACGGTACGGAGTTGAAAAAAGTCCCTTTCTCTAAAGTCAGAGGATTAAACTAGCGGTCGTGATCCGAGTCGGTCTATACCTCGGGGATCGATACGGCATAAACGGTGTGAACCAGCGGAGGACGAAGGGTGTAGATTGTTCGCGAAGGTATAGATAGGGGGTTGAGGAGGAGGATGAGGAAGGGAGGAGGAGGCGTATTTTCATTTCGCAGTATCAGCAGAAATTCGAAACTGGTCCGACGCGCCTGGTATGCTAAACCAATCGCGTGTTGTTTTAAACAAACCTCTATACGGGGCTATTGAATAACGCATCCCGTCCCCCTACCCCTTCGCGGAAAGCTCGACGAGTCCAGTTTATTTATCGGGTAAAAACGTATTCTTAGACGCGTATACAAGGGACTCGAGATACACGTGTATGTGTACGTACGTATATGGGGTGTATATGGTATATACTACACACGTACATTGTACATTTGCCAAGATGTATTCAAAATTGGCGAACACACACGCGTGCACACATATGGAGGTGAATTTATAACCGGTAGACGACGTCGGGCTTTCAAAAGGGCCGAAAGTTTAGGATCAGTTTTGGAGTAGCGCCCAGGGGGCCCGGGTAACCCCAGTAGCCCCGTGACGTCACTTCCTCACCCGTCACGCTCCGACAAGCGTATTTTAGGAAGCCCGGATATACCTCGGCAAGACGGTCCAAGTCTCCCGTGACGGTGGTAAGGGAAGTTCAAACTTCTTGCATAAAATTAAGAGTCAAGATCCGTGAAGACCTGCGCTTCCTTACCTTACCTCACCTTACTTCCTTACAATCTGTTCTATACGCATATTTTCCCCTATATCGTAGATTAGAAACTAAAATATATGCCTTTGCAGGGGCGGCTGGTAGGTATATCAAGTCGCAGAAAACCAGCGAGTTTGTTCTTTCTCCTTCTTCTTCTCTTTTCTCTTTTATACTCTATTCAAGGAATCAAGATTCGCAAATTTTAAACACCTGTCCGAGTTGCAAACGACTCAAACTTACCTGCGCATAATCGTGCGAAACGATTTTAATTTCGCCAAGCCCTGACGTTCGTTTTTTTACTTTACAAAATGAAAAAACACGCCAGATATTTTATTCGAAAATTTTCTCGTACGATAATCAATATGTAGCGTTGAAACGGGGGGATTTCCGATTCTGTGGCGAACGCGGTGCAGCAGCTCCGGCGTCTTGGCGCTTGGCGTTAGATCGAAGTTACTTCTGTAGTCAAGAGTCAAGAGACTGTAAGAGGGTGGATGGGTGGGTGATTTTTCCTGAATGCCTCGGAGCGGGATAGCGAGTGGTCCAAAGGTTCTTTCACATGCTTATATAAAGGCGTTCTCGTCGTGGATGCGGATATACGGAATATAAGGTGTAGGTAGGGTGCCGTTCACAGTTGACTTTCATCTTCGGGATGATTTCTGAACGACGCGATGTGACGCTACGCGACGCGACTTTTCTTCAACTCTCAAAGCCCGGCTGTAGAATATACCTATAGGAATACATGGGTGTACACACATATATCCGTTGAAAATAAATAGCGAACTCATCTCTTTGCGAAAGAAGAATAGGAAAATACCTAGCACGGAATAAGAAGAAAAATGCAAAAAATTTCTACCTGTGCCTCAAGGAGAGAAAAGAAGTCCTGTACCTACACCATCGAATTCCTTATTATTCTTATACCAAAAAATTTTTCTCCAACGCCCCCATACCTACGACTCCTATACGATATTTTTTTTATCAGGATTTGACCGCGAGGATATACCGATGTGTATCTACCATTAGCGTTCACCGGTGTGGAAATGTAGCTTTCAACATATAAACGTTCGCGAGAAGAGAAACGTCGCAATTCTTTTCGTTCGTTTCGTTCAATTTTTTTCTTTTTCTCTCTTTCTTTCTTTTATTTTTTCTTCAATTTTTCAATTTTTTTCTTCCCTTCTTTTTATACGGCTATACCTATATAATATATAACCCACGCAGACGCAACATTGCGCAAGAATCTTTTCCAGTAATCGAATACGTTGCGCGTACGATGCTGTATAAGAATTTGATTTATTTATTGATTTATTATTTTCAATACTATTTTCTCTTTCTATACTTTCTTTAAACGGTTAAAAGGTGTGGTATACATTTTTTCATCCCTTTTTTTTTCTTTCATTCTGAATTATTACACCGTAGAGAATCGGTATGAAATATATATGCCACATTGATCTTCCTATACATGCACGCACATTTTCCATATAACAGCAGCTGTGATACTTTCATTGACGCGTAAATATAAAATAGCTTTTTTGTGTGAATATCGTATCAAACGATAAACTCGATAATTATAATCGGTCCCCCATAACTTCGTTAGAAAACAAAAAAGCAAAAAACGAAAAAAAAAGAAAAAAAAACAGGGAGGTGTAACGTGTTACGTTGGCGGATTAACCGTATTGACTAAACGGACGTGTATATGCCAAAGCACGTAGACCAAAACCCACACGTATATCCCCTAGCTGGTAGCAGGTATAGGGTATATATATAGTATGTGTATGTAAATCGGGCATATGTAATTATTCGTTGCGTCATCATGCCGTGCGGAGTTAACGACGACGTATCATCCCCCATCCCCTATCTCCGCATCGGAGGGGCCGACGACTCTTTGATCAAGAGAACTTGATTATTACGCGATGTTACGTATCTATCTATCCGCGTCACCCTCGGATCTCACCCTCTGCACCTGAAAAAAATTCCTTTCATACATTCATTTTAGGACTGAATATTTCACCGTATGTATTACATGTATTAGCACAGGGTCGAAAAGCAAGCACGCAGGTAGCTGTGCCGTTCGCTTTTCGCTTTTCGCTTTTCGCTTTTTACCTTTTACTTTTTTTTTTATCCCGAAAGAAAAAGGAAGAGGAAGAGGAAGAGGAAGAACGAGATATGAAGAGAGGGAGGGATGAAATTCGTCGGTCAAAGTTGCGAAACTTGATTTCATACATCGCGAGCTAATTGAATGATAATATACAGATGACTAACGTACGCCGAAGTTAATCAATATATGGAAATTCAGCTATCGTTGATGGGTATACCTGTGGGAATGATCGGTATCCCTGGATATCTCGGGCCAACTTTTGATCTCTGATCATCGAAATTTCATTCCACACGGTTTCTTGATCTCTGTAATTGGATCCAAGTATAATTTGTCGACTACTTCAGAGAGTTTGATTCGAGAAAGTACTTGCTAGCTGGTACGAGCGATCCTACAGCCTCAAAGGTAAGGTAATGTAAGGACATCGCGATTCTAATTGGCTTACATCGACGAGTTCGATACACAACATTTTTTTTCAAAATTCCAATTTATCAGCACTTTGGTATACGCGTACGTACACGTATCAGGGTGGTTCTTGATATATACAAAAAGAAAATAAATGGCCCATACATAGGAGCATCGAAATTCAAAAATGATCAAATCAAGGACCACCCTAGTGTCTTTCAAGATTATACGGGGTTTCGATACCTGTATTGGCATATCGTCGTCGCGTCTCGTCATACCCCACGAATCCGTATAAATATTTATAAAATTTGCGATCGTGATTGACTGGGTTGTCGCTCGCCCTGTTATCCAATGGAAAATGAAATGAAATAAAATGAAGTGAAATGAAATGAAATGAAATGAAATGAAATGGAACGGAACGAAACGAAGTATACAGGGAGGAGAAGTAAAGAAAGAAAGAAAGAAAGAAAAAAAGAAAGAAAGAGAGGTTGAAATTATTTGTCATTACGAACCCCTAAAGCCGTTTAATATTTTTCTAAATGTAAGAATTGTATATACAGCGGAGTAAAGCCTGCGCAATACCGCTACCCGTTAAATAAAGTATCTTTTCCATCCCCTCATTTTATATTACATTCGAGATTTCCTAGTTTATATTTTATAACACGGCGCACTATAGTCGGGTCTATATATTCACGGGGATTTCGCATTATACCCCACCAAGCGCGCGCTTAGTCGACGTTCTTTATCAGTTTTATATACCTATAATCCGTTGCATATAATAATAATAATTTCATTCGCACTGGATTCCCGGTCATTATTTATGGAAAATACATATATATTTTTTATTTCATTCATTTTTCTTTCCCCTCGTATTATGGGTATACATATATGGCTACACTCTATGATAATAATTGATGAATTTTCTCAAACAAATTTATTGCCTTCTTGTTTGCCGCGTCATTAAACAGAAATAAATAGAATAAACTACCCCTATGCATAGTACCTACCACCGCTACTACCCCTAGGCTCTATTCAACGATCATACCTTTCAATGGAACATGTCATGGCTAGAGATCGAATCAGTGATGAATAGCTGCCTCTGCAGAGAGGCTCAGGGCTCTTGATGTCCGTAGAATTCGACTAATGCTACACGTGCTTCGCGTTATTTAACGACTACGTTTTTTTTTCCCCTCCCTGCACACCTACGCGATACAATCAATCGGTTTATATCTTTTACCTCGGTCCTGGTGGTTCCCTAAACAAATATATACGGCGTATATGGGTACATAAATATAATATTACCGTACGTGTAATGATCGAAGGATTTGATTTATGATTAATTTATCATCCCGCGCACCTATTACGTCGACGTGCCCATTTTCGGGGGATTTACTCCCTTATTGATACAATTTTAGAACAGGATACTTTATATAACTCTTTGACAAATATCGAGATCGTTATCGCGAATTTGATGAACGATATTTCCGAATCAATATACGCCAGCCCGTTTATTGAATGGAAAAACAAGACGGGAATCGAGCTTTTGAGTCTTTGATTGGAATAGAATTACCCGAATTAGGGCGAAAATCATCAACTTTACTCAAACTCGAGCCGGTGCAGGTTATTTAATCAATTATTCTGGCTGGGGTGTATAAAGCGACGAAACGCCTACCCTGCAAGTTGCAGCTTTAGTACTGATATACACCTATGTGGGTGTACATTGATATTCGCTGAGCGAACTATAACACTATTTCAGCCAGTCAATGAACAGGTTTAATTCACCCGGCAATTATATTATTCACCATTTGAATACGGTATTAATTTATGCCAGCTAGCTATCTGCGGAAACTTTCGCGAGCTAATTTTCATCATTCTATACCAGAGGTATTATGCGGAACAGCCGGAATTACTCGGATATCGATTAGAGATGCGATAGAAGATAAATAGAGAACCTAGGAGGAAAAAAAAGTCGTAAAAATTGACGACAGATTCCACTCCATCGCCCCTGTCATTCCTATCAATCGACCTAGCCACCTGTATCTACCTATAATAGAATCGGTAGAGAACGTATTTTTAAAGGCGTAAACTTTTTGGATTAAACTCCCGTAAACTGTCGTAAAATTTCGTTTACCCTAATGTCTCGCAGAAATTTGAAAAAGTATTTTTCTGCACCCTGTTTATTAACCCTAATTCGCTTCGAAGTGCCTCCGGGCATATTGAGATGAGTGAATTCTGTAATCATAAAATGTTCACCCTCTCTGCCCCTATATCACTCGCGTGTAAGGTATAGGACTTATGAAATGGAGCGAAAGACGCGTGCGAGCCTCAATTTTCAAAATATAAAAATGCAGAAAAATCGGAAATTGTTAGATGCAATAGTAATTTTCCCCGCGAATCGTGTTCACAACGTCACGTAGCTTTGGGTTGGAAAATTCAGCAAAGTGTCGAGACCTGCGCAAGCTGTCCAACAACCAAAGAGAGAGACTCACTCAGTCGAACTCGACAACCCATAGCCGTCGTATCGCTGATCGTGTCTCTCGTTCGTCGATCTTTCGCCACGTTTTTCAATAAACGTTTTTGAATTTTCGCGATTTCTCAAAATCGGGAGATTTCTCCCTCTATCCGTAAATTCAAACCAAAAAAGGGAGAGAAACGCACAAGACCGAATCGCTGGATAAATAGAAGAAGAAGAGGGGAAAAAGAAGAAACGAACAGTGAGAATAAAATAAAAATAAAAAAAGGGGAGATAATTGAGTGGTGGTGAAAATTTAATCAGTGTTGTGACTGTCGAATCCAATCCAACGGTTTATATATTTCATCCCTTAGCGTGCAACTCCTTGGGCTATTGGTGTGTACGAGGTAGGTGTACCCCGTAACTCGATTTACTAATTATAATACACAGCGTTGAGATCCTCGTCGACAGTTTAAACCCTAGATCCCAAAGCGGATACTGCACCCCCACCCCCGGGCAACCTTGGCTTATTTGATTACAAAAGCGAGGAGAGATGATGATAGAAGTTGGGTTTGACCGCGTGCTGCGTTAGCTTGAGTAAACAGCCGAAAGTCTCGCGAATTGTGAGATAGATAGATACGCGTCTTATCGGATGAGCGCGCGTTATCAGCCCTTACATAAGAAGGGGGTGAGTTGAATCGTTCAGAATCAGTCATAGTAGTACGTTTCGGGTATGAATACGAATGTGAATAATGAACATCTGACTGGGTAGGTAGGTGCCTACCTATATACCTACATACTAGAATTTGGCGAAGAATTTTATACGGAGAAAATCGGATTGAAATTAGGGCAAATCTTCCCTATTACACAAGGGCGAACAATGTCTATAAAGGTAAATTGAAGCCATTACCAAATGCGTATCATACACAATCGTGTATCACTTTGGTGACATTATAATACGATAGATGGAGAGGTACGTGTGAGGTATGTGAAAGAGGCATATTAGGGACATGTATTAATATTGTTTCAATGTTTCGGATATATACCTGTATATATCTATCCGTGGCGTGGGCGATGTTTTTCCGGTATATCGATAAAGAGGATGGGGAAGGATCTAGGCCCTACGTATATGTATGTGATGTAAGAAGAAGATACAGAAGATATAGAATATCCGGGTATATCGCGAAGTAAAACGAATGAATTTATCATGCGCATATATTACATATGCGGAGGGATCGAAGCGCCGGTAAAACCCCGTTTGGCAGTTTACCTCCTTTCTTTCTCCCTTTTTTTCCTTCTTTTTCTTTTTTATTCTTTTTCATTCTGACCCTGCGCTGTTACTTATCCAGCGTCTAATAATTATGGAAATATAGTTTTCTGCAGACCACGAGCGTACGTGTTGTCGCATAGGTATCTCGGCTGAAGAGGGAGGAATGAGAGGATATCAGATATCGTATAGAGAGGCGGAGATATGTATTTCCAAATCGCCCGCAACGCGTTTCGTTCAACGTCTTTTATGCAAATACGATGAGAGAACGCATGGGACGTGCGTGTGCGTGGGTGTGAAAAATGTCTATGGGCTTCCGGATTTTTACATCATTTCATTTATTTTTTCCTCTCGGTTTCTTTCCTTATTTAGTTTTTTTTGTTTCTCTGTCGGATCGTTTGGATAACACTTTTGTACAGAATAGCGGAAAAGCTTGAACCCCCGTCTCCCTTACCGCCGTTAATCCGTATTCGAGAGATTCGTTCTTCTCTTTCGGTTGGTAGAAATTGTTGTTTTAGAAAGCCAGATATACTTACTGATTATTTTAAGCCTCCCCTAAAAGCTGAGAAATTTAGAGAAATTCAAGCCTCGCGGTATAACGCCGGGGGTAAATCCCTCCGGCAACAACAGTGCGAAATGCGGTATTACTTATTTTCACTCTACAGAAAGTTCGCGAAGGTTTAATAAACTTTCAACTCAGTTTTTCACCGATCTCTTAGCTGGTTCCTACAGCTTTTCCACGGATTCTGGTATTTATTAATTTGTTTCTCTCTTTGTGGTTTGCGAAAGTAATAATAAAAAAAAAAATAAAAAAACAAAAAAGAACAAAACTCTCCAACAAACTTTATATAGATATAATACGTATACGTGTATAAAAGTGCGGGTGTACACGTAGGTATATATATATATATATAACGGCGGGACATACAGTTTTTGAGAAGGGGCCGAACCTTATCTTAAAAGACATTTCAATTTCGTCTCTAATCTTAAGCCGGGCCGGGATCGTCCATTGAAATGTCCAAAAAAATAAAAAAAAAAACGAAAAAAGGAAAAGAAACGAAAGAAAGAAGAAGAAACAAAAATAAAAAAAAAAAAACCTTGGGGGTGGTAAATCCATTCTTTATATCCTCGTCGTCGCGATGGTCTCGATAAAATAGTCGGGGGGGTTGCTTCTTTAATGACTATTAAATCGTTACCCCCATAAGCAGTGCGAAAGATATAAAAGCAAAAAAAAAAAGGAAAGGAAAAAAAAAGAAGAAAGTAACGTAAAGATAAATGAAACAATATTTGATCATTATTTTCTTCGACTATCTCAGATTTACTTTATTCTTCTTTTCTTTTCATTAAAATTTTTGCACCCTGCACACCCTCGCCCAGACGTAACTCTACCTATACAGATTTTCCCGGCCGTTTGTTCTTCCGATTAAACCTGATTATATCTCAGTTCTGTAAATATTACGATCTCCTACCTCGAACCGGTACCGGCACACCAGTCGCAGTGGCAGAGGGGTGGAAAAGTTTTTTAGAGCAGATCGAGGGCGGCTAATAATAATAATAATAATAATAATAATTAATAAGATAACGAAAAGCAGACGAATTTATACACGCGGTATATAGCTGATACCGTCTACGTTGATTATCAGATTTCTGCGTCAACTAAAGCTAAAGAAATTATCAGATTTGATGGGTTGTCAAAAGTGTTTATCGTGTCAAAGAATTAGCGATATTTATTATTCTTTAAGCCTTAGCGGGGCACGTATTTGACTAATTAGATTTACTTCATCCCTCACTTTCTTCATTCTACGCTCCTAAATACGAAATTTCTTGTTTTCGTCTCCCCGATTTATAGTATGACTATAATAACTTTATATATATATATTATTTAAGGTATATACATATATATATATATTGAATTCATCACGCTCCCGATATTCGCGGGCAACTATACATACGGATAAAAGATTGCAGATATTTCAATCCTTTTCCAATTTTCATCCCCTCGGTGATATAAGACAGGTATTGGCTCTTCGGTTGAAAATAACTTTTGCTAAATTCAACGAATCTTTAGTACCTACCTACGTTTCCCGTACCTTCATCATCCGAGGATCAGGATTTTCGACAGATGTCGGTATGTCTGTCTGTCTTTCTGTCTGTCTGTCTGTCTGTCTTTCTGTCCGACAAATTCGCCGGATTTTATCAGAAACGGTTTGATGAAAAATTCTGAAACCTATACAGGGTTGAGATGATGGTCTCTATAATAATTGACATACCTATATCATTTTCCAATATTTGAGTATGTCGACCTATGGTCATTATATACCTACCTATATACGTGATAGTGATGTATTATGGTAATTAGACGGACTTGCGGGGTGACGAAGTGTACCGTGAAAAACGTTGGTTTGTCTTCGATCCCCATTCACCCTCCGGCCTATGAGAAAAAGTAAAAAGTAGGAAAAATAAAAAAAAGACACAAGGTGTCATGCCTAGTAGTAAATAGCCTCGTTGAATGGGTTCAGCTAGGCGTTGACGTTAAAGAGATAGGGTCGAGCGCGAAAGGGGTTTTCTTAAGGGTTTTCCGTGGGCTGCTGGTCGGAGTAACGTCACTTGACTGGTTCTGATCTGAGCCCCGGTTCTCGAGAGTAGAGAAGATGGAAGATAGGAGAGAGAGAGAGAGGAAAGAGGAGAGAGGAGATAAAACGCCGGGGGTTGAGTGTTAGCAAATTGTTTACCTGGCAACAATGGACCAGATGATCCCGCGGCAGAAGCGAGAGACGAGAGACGGGAGACGAGAGACGAGAGACGAGAGACGAGAGACGAGAGTCGAGAGACGAGAGACGAGAGATCCAGTTGACGCGAACAACCGTAGCGAGAGAAAACGAGGGGACAATGGACTCGCGGGGACAATGCGTCGTCACTCTCATCTTTTTCTCTATCTATCTCTATCTGGGAGTAGAACTGGAAGGATAAGAAAAAGGATAAGAAGAAGAGTAAGGAGAAGAAGAAAAAGAAAAAGAAGCGTCCTTCAGGAAGTGGAATAAAAACATTCATGCAGCAGCAGCAGCAGCAGCAGCAGCAGCAGCCTCCTCCTCGGCAAGGACCAAGGACCGTCTGTCCTCGCGACGTTCTATACTTTCAGCCGCGGTTTAACGAACCTAGAAATTGCGGATGGTTGGTAGGCATCATGTATCAACCTCGCAGCAGCCCTGAGTACCACCTCGGGAAGAAGACGAAGAAAAAGACGAAAAAGAAAGGAAGAAAAAAAAGGTAACAAAAAAGGAAGGGAGCGAGAGGCAGTTAGCGAAACGTAGTATTCTACGTTTTACGAAAAATGGATGTTTTTTCTTCCGGAGTTGCGCCGCGACGTTTATGAATACCTAAAACGCCATTCTGTCATTTAAATTCCCTTCAGAAAATAAGAAAAAGGGAAGGGGGAATATGGGAAAGAAAAAGCAGATGAAGAAAGGAGGAAAAAATAACATCACGTTTTCAGAAACACCCTTAACAGCTTTACTCTATCCACCCACACCTATACCTTGTCCTGATTACACGCGATGGATTTTAAACACGTAGGATATGTATCTGGCGGTTGGAGGGGGGCAGGTCGAATACGCGTGCTATAAATGTATATTCGCGGGTATAGAGGTAGGCAGGCAGGTAGGTAGGCAGGTGGATATCTGAATGAACGATCAGCGGAGGCGACGCGACGTGCCGCGGGTTTCTCACGCGAGCGTCAATTCTAGGGTAGCATATAGGGTACGGGGGGTAGGTAGTGCGAAAAAAGTCGTATATGAAATCCTCGGGTACAAATGAGGGTTTGATTACTGCCGGGAGGCATTCGCCTGCGTGCCTCTGCGATATTCGTGTAATACATGCACATGTACATGTACATACATACATACACACACATCCACCTGTGTATGTTTATATGTGCACCACATGTCAATCCGTATACATTGCAGTCATATACCCTAACCCTAATCCTCTCCGCCTATACCCCCATGTTCCATAGTTTTCTACATAATATACTAGGTACCTATGTATATGATGCCATTGTAACAACTCATTCGTGTCACCGCTACATAATTCACCCCGTATCCGCGTGCCTGCACGGTGCAGGTTTGACGACTAGCTATAAACCCGGGGGTTAAACACCCTCTCATCAGATTCTTATTAAAGAGTATATTGGATAATTTCATAACTCTGCAGTGCGATGTATAAGAGATGCGATACCTCGGTATTTAATTCCCTCTAATATCAATCGATCGGATATCATTTCCGGATCCCCTATGGCCTATACGGCGTAGAGAGCCACACACACGCGCACATATACGTAGTACCTAGATATACATATACATACGTTGGAGTACTGCAGGTAATATATATTCTACGTCACGTACGTCTGTCGTCAGCTGGCAGGATAATCTACGTTACTATGTAGACGTATACTGGGTATATATGTTAGCACGGTGAGGTAGGATTACCGCAGAAAAGACGAGAGGGACGTCCTGGTTCTGGTTCTGGTTCTGGTTCTGGTTCTGGTTCTGGACTCTGCGGTTTACATTGCGGAAGAATTTATCCGTTGTCACACGTGCGTCACGTTTATTCCTGGGTTATAATGTACATTTATCATACTGTTGAAAATATAGTACATACACACATGTGCCATACGTGTCATCCCCCTCATATAATAATTCGTCGATTATTATAAAAGTGAAAACAGCTAACCAGGTGAAAAATAAATGAAAACTGAACAAGAATGAAACCGTGTAACCTGTTCGAGCTATCGGATATTCATTAAACGGTCACCGGTGTGATCATCGGGAATGGTATGACACATGAGGGACATACCCTATGTATGTACAGCGTATGTGTATTGATGCCGAATTACGTAAAGTAAATAACAATAACTGATAGGATATCTGGATGATTATTAATTATCGAAGTTGTGACGCGTGGTGCAGCAATACACGTGCAGAGTTTCTGTTCGCGGTTCCTCAATTAATTACAACGCGATACATCGTACCTGTATGGTACCTATACATGCGTATGTGTGTGTGTGTGTGTGGGAGATTGCCGAGCGTTCTGCAAATATTAATAAACGGACCTCCTGTATCTATACACAGAAATTATTCGAGCCTTGTGATCTTCATAGTGCGAGGCATATATAACCACGATGTCGAATACCTTCTACACATGTAAATTTGCACGCCTTACGTGCTTGTCGACTATCCTAGACAAATATTAACCCACTATACAGAGACACGCCGGCAAACGGACCTTAGTGACAGAATGACAAACCGAACTTTTGCTTACACGATTAATTTCCGTCCCAATTATACACTGGACAAATTATTTTCATTGGGAAATTTTCGTACCCCGAGAACGAGAATAAAGGAATATCCTAGTAGGCGATACCTCTGCGGGATTAGATTTGAGCAAGGGATGAAGACGATCGACACCTACTCTGTATTATTATAGTTCCAATTTCGCGAGTCGGAGAATTTCTATTATTTCCGTCGAGAGATAAGGACGAAGGGATTTTCCGGTTCCCACAGATCCTGGAATATTCCGGTTAGGCATACGCAGAAATCGCGTTTCGTGCAGATCCTAATGGGAAAGTGCGAAGACTTTGGAGCAGTAGGTATACTCGGTATTGAGATAGGAACTTATTCTGACTATATTTTTCTTTGTACAGTATATTTGGAGAGGTTGTAGCCCATGGGAGCATTGAAATTCGAATATGACCGAATTAAGGACCACCCTATTGTGTATAAGTTTGGTTAATTTCCTAAACACGGATTACGCGAAGTTGTATTAATAAATGAGAAGCAACGTATACCTATGGTATTCTATGCGAAGTTATTACCCGATGTAAACTCGCTCGAATTTCCCATTGACTAGCATCACCGTACCCTGCACCTCCTCCTTATACCGTCATGGAGTAAATCCCTCAGGATTTTGGCCAGTGTTTCTGTATACGTGTATACGTGTGTACGTGTGAATTCAGGTGTATGAATACCATGTGCATTGGTATGGTAAGTTAGTGGGTATACCTACTGCGCTGTTGCGCGCGGTGGCTAAACTACCCCGCGAATATATACAGGTATAGGTAATTCTGTTTGGTCGGTGCAGGGGGTTGGTGTATTAGTTTTACATACGTTATACCGCAATGCCCCGGCGCATTATTCCCGAGGGATTATTACCCGACTCCAACTTGTACCACTGGCGAAAATTTGCCCCTTAATCGAGGGGAAATTAGATAAAAAGTGATAAGAAAAATAGAGAAGGGAGGTAAAAATAAAATAAAAAAACAGAAAAAAAACTAACAAATTCTAGGTGCAGAGGTCTGATTGAAAATAATTTGTTCGTCGCGTCGGTGTGTTAGGTGTGTGGAGACACGTGCGAATCTGGGGTTGAAACAACACCAGGTTTAATAATAATTTAAAGTAAATATTACACGTTATATGAAAAGCGACGTATAGCTACTAGCTGGCAGTATATGGTATAACGCGAGAGACTGAGGTAGAAAATTTCGTCTCGTATACGTGTGTGTATGCGTGTGTGTGTATTATATTATGTACCCATACGTGGTACATCTACCAGTTTACGTAATTGTAGATTAAATCTATATTCATGGTGCAACAAACAGAAATGAATTCATATTAAATTTCGTATTTACACATCCTGCAGCAACACCACCCTGTACCCTACCCCCATGCTCTCGTTGCACGAGCTAGCTAGTCATGACGAATAAATTAGTATCCTGCAATTGTACAAAGAATTTTCACCCCTCGTTGGAGAGATATTCCATCAATTTGAAAAGCCTGTTTTAATTACAATACGTTTTCCCCGGTGCATGTGGGTAGGTAGATAGGGGGAAGGGGGTACCCGACTCCTCGCCTGAAATGGGGTTAATCAACGTATTCATCATTAAATATACATTAATTTACCAACTTTGTCATACGCGTAATTACAGGTGGAACAATTACGCGACACCCGACTCTCGCGTTGAAAATTTATATAATATCAAAACTATTCTACGAGGCGATACAGGTACGCACGTGGCCAGATTCGCGAAATCGCAAAGAGTTTCACCTCTGATGCTGCGCTGCTTGGTTGCCTATACCATATATTTGTCGATCGTATATGTATATACCTCTAGAGGGAGGGAGAGAGTGCGAAACTAGGTATGTGTATTATATGTATATGTATACGTGCGTACCGTGTACATGTTACAAAGAATGAGAAAAAGTAAAAGGAAAAGGAAAAGGGATAAGAGAATATATAGTGGTTGTAGTAGATGGGCGGGTATAGGTACACTACCCCCCGGCTTAGTGTTTGCACGGAAGTCCATATTGGTTTTCGGTCCTTGTCTTGTCCAACTGTGCAAACAGATCGATGTACACCGAGGCCAGGGGCTATTCTACCTCGGGCCGAATGACCAGCGAAAAAAAATAATTTTTATATTTGCATGGGAGGTTTTCTTGTTTAGATAATCGTCAATTTAGGAATTTAGTACATCGTTGGATTCGCTTTCACTTTTCTTTTTTTTTCCCCTTTCCCCCCGCCCCCTCCCTAACTACCTGTATACCTACACGATATTATTTCAATGTAGGTATATGAAATCTCTCGTCTCATTCTTTATTAACATTTTTTTTTTTTCATCCCCTCGCCCCCTCACCCTCCTCAACCTACAATTCATCACGCGATATCTTTTACACGATATTTCATACCCACCTACCCCCCACCTCTCTACGCTAATTCCCTCGAGCTGCTCGAAAGCCCCGCTCTTCTCGTATACCTAATCGGTGTCGTATTTAAGCGTTATTTTATTTGTTAGCAAAATGTCACGTGTTACCCCTCTACCCTCTATACCCTACACATCCAACCCCTGCATGCGCCCGGCTACAATATTAAGATATTAATCTGGAGGTGGGTAGAGCAGATTTCTTAAGAGGCTAGTGCTTATAGCCGCCTGTCTACCTCACGTTTCGTTTATCGTTACCAAAATTTATCGAGTTTATAATTTACGCCGCTGACACATTATAGCAGGTTGTACTATACACGTATGTATGTATGTACCCAAACCCGCGTGGGCGTGCGTGGAAAATTCCATACCTACATAAATATATAAATATACCTACTGTAGGGTGTAATTATGACATGAAATCATGGACAGTGCAGGAAGTCAGTGCCTCTCTCTACATACGTATACGCCTAGCACAATATTGTCATGACCCAATTTTAACCCCTGACAGGTGAGGGACATAAGCTTCGTTGATGGTGAAATTAGTGGGTATATTCAAACGGACGAAATGATCATAATATATGTATACCTACTTAGACATATAGAGAAGAAAGATGTTGAACAATTTAACTATCATATTTTTTTAATCTTTCTCTCGCGAATTTCTCTCGATCGCGAATTTCATTAGGGTACAGGGTGCAGGGTGCAGGGTGCAGACGTGGGTATATATAGATATGCATGTATGTACATATACATGTGCTGATTAGCTCGTCGTGTTATTCGCCACCTAACACGAGTTGCAGAAATTTCAGGTTGTTACTGAGCGACACGAGCTGCCACTGATTTAATAATTTAGTTACTGTGCCTCCAGGGTGCAGTGGAGATCATATTCCCGTAACATATGTTGCGGGGTTTACGGTAGTAGCGGAAATGCATCATCCAATGTAGGTACATACATTGCTTGCTCGCTCGATCGCGTTATTTACGATTGTAATCAACAAACTAGATACCCCCCTCTCTCTCTCTCTCTGCACCCACGCCAGCCACTAATGAACATTTCTATTCATCACGGAAACATTGTTCATTTAATTTTTTAGATTATTTTTTTTTTTTACATAATTTTAACGAGATTTTAGTTACCGAGTAAACCGACGAGTGTGCAGTGTGCTATTTACCACCGGGTATATGAGACGAGGAATAAAAATGAGCCAGAAACAAATCTGAGTACAAAGAAATAACAGGAACAAAAAAAAAACAAAAAATGAAAAAGAAAAAAAAAAAGAAAAAGACAAAAAGTAAGGAAAATAAAAAAACAGAAAAGCCAAAAAAACCGGCAATCCTTTCTGCGTTAGCGAGTGCGTAGGTACTTAATTTCGCGGCATAGCTGCTGGCGCTGACACGAGATTAAAAATGTTTACGAGAATGTAACTACCTAGGGTTGTAATTTTTTTTTTTTTGTCTTTTTCTGTTTGTTACCATTTTTTTCTTTTTTTTTTTTTCTCTCGCCCCCCTCCATCGTGGGTAAATTCGCTCGCTTGCACAGTAGAAATGGTTTAGATACCGGATCATGGTTGTAATTTCCCGGTACACCCTTAATTTAACGGTGAAATCATTTCCGGGAACTTGTACCTATTAGCTTAATGTCGCGGGAATAAGGAGAGGGGTAATTGAACCGTGGTTCTGCAAGGTATTGAAGAAAACGAGACAAAAGAAGGAAAGAATAAAAGAAGAGAAAGAAAGAGAGAAGAGGAGAAAAGGAGAAAAGGAGAGAAAAAGAGAAAAAATGGGGTGGGATTGTTCGATTCCGCATAATCCATGCGATAGAGATTTGCAACTCGGGTAATAATTGACTGTAATTAAATCCCGGTGGTAGTTGGGCGGGTATATAAACCCCTCGTTTATTGCTCGATTATTATTCGAATGGATATTCGGTTATATTAAGGCTCGAGGTAAAAAGAGTTCGAAAATAGCTGTATAACGACGATATCATTATAAGGCTATATATTCTTTTTCATTGGGTTGTTGGATTTAATGCGGAGCTTAAACGCAGACAAATTATACAACGACTCGAATTTTATTTTATTTTACTTTATTTTTTCATTTTATTTCATTTTTATAACAAACGTTTACGGATTAGGTGGGTGGGTTCCGGCATTACCAATATACACCTTCTTTAATTAGACGGGCTACTCCGGCCGCCCGGCCGCCCGAACGCTGACTCTATCTACTTATTTTCATTCCACTTGAATTCTCATCCGTCTTATCTTCTATAAAAATTATTTCTAATCGGTATAAAAACCCACCTGCACCCCGAAACTCATCCCCTTTAGGAAAAAGCTAGGAGCGGACCTTGCAGCTAACTAAGTAACCATAGCCAAGCAACTAAGTGAGTGGCTGAAGGGGGAGTTTGCGAAACAGTCTCGCCGCGTTATGTATAACGTATCTAACTAAGTGCTGCAGCGTTTCACACCTCGCTAATTATTCACGTGTATTTATCGCGAGCTTTTCATACCGTCAATCCTACCAGATGGACCAGACATCTTCGCAGGCAATGATCAGCAATATCGAAATTCACGAGTCCCAATTCTCGGCCTGAAACCCCGCGGCACAAGAAAAAGAAAAGAGTTCAGAAAATGGAATCGACTACCTTTCCTTTATCATAAAAAGAGTTGGGATCTCGTTAACGAATGGAAAAGAAAGAATCGATCCGATTTTTACTCTATTTTTAAAAATGCTACATGTGCGATGTGTATCTTGTTACCGCAAGTACAGAGCTCTTAATAACGCGGACTTGGCAAGTTAATTTGTGTATAATTCCGGAAGTTTCTACTCCATACACGTAATGCATACCCGGGTTATACCATGGTTTATACCTACGTGCATGCGGTATAGATACATACATACATACATACATACATACATGCCTTGTCTTGTCTTGTCTGGTACCGGAAGGAAGTCAACCGGCTATGGGACAGCAGCAGCAGCAGCAGCAACATCAGCACAGGGATGTTATTACGTTTCCCGACACACAACCGTCCTGCAGATCCTTGTGTATTACGAGCTGTTCGTACAAGTTGCCAGGGATATATACCTCCACCCACCTAGGTACACCATGTCCTTCTCCAATAGCAGCTAGTGCCCGTTTATCCCTCTCTATCGCATCCCTGGCCATTCTCTGGTCTAGTAGGTAGGTACCTACCTGATACGGAACCCGTGTTCCGTACTACCCTCCGCGTCGTTATGTCCCCTTCTTACACCGTGTAATAAGGATAATGCACGTCCCTTGGTAGTTGATACCTGCACCACCAGAACCAGGGACGTTAAACGAGGTTAAAA
This sequence comes from Tenthredo livida, assembly GCA_963992785.1. NCBI lineage: Eukaryota > Metazoa > Arthropoda > Insecta > Hymenoptera > Tenthredinidae > Tenthredo > Tenthredo livida. The sequence continues at coordinate 384,808 of OZ023069.1, forward strand.
TGTTACCGAACGTATATATAAGAAGATACCCTGCACCTACCCCTAAATCGTTTCTGGTATATAAACTTGCTGCTAAAACCACTGGTGCAGATATGAAGCTCCCATGCGCGCGTATTCCGGAGGATCGAGTGTATTCCTCTCGGACCGGAAAGTGTCGAAGAAAATTGATTTTTCTTCGTGTATGTACTGTCTATGTGTAGTGCGGATAAGCTCTGCGGGAAGTATAGAAATACAGTTATACAGGGATACGTTAGCCAGGAAAGCGTATAACGGGTAAATATATATATATGGCTATACTGGAAAATATGGATCGATGAGAGGAGTTAGTTTTATTCGATAGAGATTCAACCCTTCGAGAAATTGAAGAAAAATGGAAGAAAAATGGAAAAAATAATAAATAAAAAATAAAAATCGTGATATCGATACATATTGGGGTGTGAAACAGTTCGTTAACCCCTTTGTACTCATAAACGAATAGCGTTCTGACAACAAAAAGTCGAGTAATTGTTAGTTTCGCGAGGATTTTCTCGGAACCGGGTAAATCCCCGCTGTGTAACTTTTTTCCCACACACACCCTCGTAGCGAGGTGATTTTACGAGTTCGATATGACGTGACGTGAAACGGGAGTAAAAATCGTTTTCGAAATATTCGAACTGTAAGTACTCAGAAAAGTGAATCTAGCGTAATAATGGAAATGCATCAGCCTCGCTAAGCATACCATAAATAAATAAATCCTCTGAACAATATCCGTTATCGATAAACGTACTGCACCCTCGTACTGCATGCAAAAATTCCATGGAATCGGTATGGCTATGGCTGAAGGATTCCATCGGCTGTTTACAGCACCGTGTATAATATACATGTATAGCGATCGGGATAGGGATAGGGATAGGGATGGGGATGGAGATGGGGATGGGGATGGGGAGGAGTAAAGATATCTGGAATACCTATCTACTAGGTATTGTTGCGATTCGGGAATGGAATTCGAATAGTACTATGTAGGTATAGTGTATAGTAACTGTTTCAGCGCCGTTGAATTTCTATGATAAAATGGAAAGGGGTAAACTGTAGCGAGTTAGTTTAACCAGCCCAGCTTTGACTTATCTTATCTTGATTAATGGAAGCTAGGTCGAAAATGTATTTGTCACTCGAGGTTTCTTGGCATCGTTATAGGTATATACCTACATACTTAACCGTGTAGAAACGAAATTTCACCATTACGTAAACCGCGACCCTGTGCTATTTTACCGTTTTACGTAACGGCGAGATAAGCACCGTCGAAGAAGGCGAAGGGGGCAGGGGGCAGTGGGAAGTGGGGGTGTACGAGTGCCTAGACCATGTATACGTAATAATAAATTTTTCTCTTCATTTTTTTGCGGAATTTAACAAACTGCTTTGTGTATAGCCTCATTCTAGTTATATACCAACATGCGGGAGGTTCGAAAAACCAGCTTTAGTATAAAAAGTGTATTAACAGGAGAATTTAGCAGTAGCCGGTTGTAAAGCTTGCAGTAAAGTTCGCCCCTTGGGGAATCTCGGAAACGTGGGTATAGGTAATGCCGGGCATGGTAGGGAGAACCGGGCTCGTAACCAGAGGAGAATTTTGCGAAGGAGATTTCTACTCGCGGGTACCTACTCGGAGAGTGAAATATTGATGTAGAGATAGGTACCTACCAGCTGAAACCCAAAACTCCTCTGTCGAGTTCAGTTTCGCCTAACAAGAATACAATTCGATGGTGATCCGCAGCTACTTCACCGCCCTTATTCTCTCCCTCTCCCTCTCCCGATCTTCCCGTCTCTTCACCTTCCATATATTACGTGTATATATGATATACATAGGTATAGAAATCGAGCACTGCGTGCAATAGGAGAGAACATCCTAACGGAGAGGGAATTACCGAGTCGGAAACCAGGAAACCAGCCCATCGAAGGTCTCTGGGCTTAAATCTCGGCGTTGTTCTCGCGACCGCGAGAGAGTGGTTAACGCTGCAGGATTCGGATGAAACGTTCAGGAGCGAAGAGGAAACTCGTCGTTCCTTGAAACCAACATCCGGATTCGTGTTCATCGTCAATGGATGCATGGATGGATGGATGGATGGATGGATGGATGGATGGATGGATGGATGGTGGGCGTAGTACTACGCGTTAGTATTAGGTACCCTTCTCTCGACTCAAAGGGTTTCTTGTTCCCCCCCCTGCACCCCTGCACCCCACGATCCAAAATCCTCCTCATAGGTATTGCTCATCTCTGAGGGGTCTGAAGGGACAATTGTTTGCTACTATTCTGGGGTATGCGGTGGTTTAAACTTTAAACCGAGTATTATTGTGGCTTGTCGAACTGACGCGGTGTGTTTGACGTCCGCCACGGGTCCTTTCACGGTTTCTATGATCCTCGGAAAATCCGTAATTCTTCAATTATACACGCATGCAGGTACAATCATCGCTTTGTTTTCCATACCTACATCCCGATACATACCGTTTTTGTTCAAAGTATCGTAACACATATTATTACATTTCTAATAACGTTGTTTTAATTCAACAAGGATACAGACTCCCGGTCTATAATAATCCTTCGTTTTCCCTTAGCGTATAACACAACAAAGGGTAAGTCAGTCAGACAGTCAGTCGTTCGCTCTTTGAGATAGCCGGGAGCTAATTGTGTGTTTGAATATAACATATATTCCGTGTAAAAACTTGAGCCAGGATTATCCTCTGTGTTATATACATAACGCGTTTCGTCAAAAAGATGGAACAGCTGTACATAGAGATCATATATAGGTATACACGTATAACCAAGGTATAGGCAGAAGATGTATAATACCCATTCGTCGCTCACCGACCCCGGACGTTTGTCATTTCTGTCACACGTAGAAGATTAATCTAACCAATACCTACGTACCTATATACATAATACTATAGTACATGTATATCGAGTCTCTAATATATATATATATATATATATATATATATATATATATACAGAAAGGAGGAAACTTGATGCGTTTTTACTACACGTGTATCGTCATACATGTACTACACATGCTATATGGACATGTACATTCGTAAATCATGATTAGACTCGACGATAAGACTCTGAGCTGATTTATCACTCGCTGCATATATACCTACGACCTCGCGAAATTCTCTCATGGCTTCGAATCGCATATAATATTACGTATACCTATTTTGTTAAAAAATTTGGATATTATACAGTTCGCAGTTTTTTCTTTTTTTGTTCTCTTTTTTCATATATTCCCAGAGGGTTTCTATACCATGGAATTAATTCTTAACCCCTTCGGTAGGTCGGTGTACTTTAACAGAACGAAAGAAGTTACGATACGACGGTTCAATCTCGAGGTTGGTCGGTCGGTAGTTTACGCGGTGAATTCATCCGTCTAGGTGGTCGTTTACCGCAGGTACCTTACTCTCACGCCCTGATAAAATGACAGTATAGCTGTTATTCTTATTCCACCTTTTTCTTACTCTCTATACTCCTCCGCGCCATCAAAAATGAGAAGAAAGACAGAAAGAAAGAAAGAAAGAAAGAAATATAAAATAAAATAATACGCCGCGATCGAAGGTTATACAGATCGAAACTAACTCGCGGATTATCCGGGGACCGGGGTCGTCTTGGTTGGGATAGGGAACGAATATCCATACCGACGACGAAGAAGAAGACGACGATCATATTCGTGTAGATTTATGCAGATTTGACAAAATATCGAAAGATATTCGACGGCGAAGGGTGGCGAGGTTGTGGAATAAGGCGAAGTAAGAAAAAATAAAAAATAAAATAAAAAAACCAAAAAAAAGGAAAGAAAAAATATAGAGTAGAGAGAGTCTGGTATAAGGCGAGGCGGATACCCTTTACGTACGATTATGGTATCCGCGAGAGAGCAAGAGCTCGGAAGTGAAAGGGGATTTCACGGTATTGAACGGAAGAACAAAGCAAAGTTATTTCCAGTAATGTGGAAAGTTTTTAGCGGTATAAGGATCTTTCTTTTTTTTTCATTTATTTTTTTCCTCCCTTTTTCTCTCTTCACAGTTTTCTAATCGATCGACCGTTTTCCGTTTTCTTGATTTACTCAGCATTTATCAAGTCTGCGGAGACTTGCGTCTGACGGTTAAACGGGGTTTTCCCCTCATTTCTATATACCTACCTACCTACCCGTCTTTACATCACGCGCGGGTAATAATAAGGAGAAATAGAAGAAGAAGAAGAAGAAGAAGAAGAAGGAGAAAAAGACGAAAGAAATATATCTATATAGTTCGCGAAATTATTATCGGACCTCGTATTATACCAGGCCTGAAAACCCGTAGGGTATCCGAGGCGAGAGATAACGACGGTGTACACCGCGATCATCTTTGCGATAAAGGATCGAATTATGGATCAATAAATCCTCCGACTCCACCCACCCCTCAGACAAAGAAAGAATTCGACATCTTTTCCTGGCGAAAATGGCAAAGATCGAGAAACGACGACCCGAATTACGTCAACCAAGGTTCCTTTTTCTTCCTCTCTTATTTCTTCCCTTATTCTTTTTCTACTCCATGGGCTGCAATTTACGTCTTATATACTAGGTATAGCCTCGGCTTACACACGTCTATAGTATATAGATATTTCCCGTAGACGCGTATGAAAAAGTTCACGTAATCATTGCATTTTCAGACGAGAACAATAAACCGGCGAAACTATGTTGTCAGAGTGATTCAATTTCGTATATATAAGACGGATCTGAAATTATATCAAGGGGTAAGCCTCGATCGTCTGTGACCTCTACAGAATTGTTTTAATAATCCATTAACCCTCGGCGTAATTTCTCCCAGGACTCTTATATTCTTAAAAGTACGAAGACATTTGCTTGCAGGACTTATAGCGTAGCGTAGCGTCGTTTTCATCCCCCAAAGCTAACGTTCCTTCCTTCGGGAGCAATACCGAATCCCCGTCCCTTAATTCGGTCCCACAACACGTGCCGAACGCGCTTGTGTTTACAACTAAAGAATTTTTACAAGTATAGGTAGTAAAGCGAGTGAAGAGCGAGAAAGAAATTTTCTCACCCTAAACGATACGCGATTCACATATTCCTATAATTAGCCGATAGATAATAATTTGGGTGAAATTTCAATGAAATAAAAACTAATTAGAACGGAAGTAAAAGGAAAGGAGTTTCTTCGTGTGAAATTATTAAATTCTGTAGGATATTAGGTATGCGCATAGTTGTTCATCCCCTCGGGGGAAATCAACGGATTATAACATACTCGCTCTTTATATTATGATATTGTTTTCGCGGATTGGACTCCACTGTGGAGTATTATCTGGTGCAAATAGGTACGCTATCTATCGGCAGTATTAAGATCGTTAGAATTTAATACGGTGAGAATTGCAAAGCCGTTAAATTTGAACCAAGAATAGAAATTGCGACCAGGGCATTTGTCAGTTGGCACAGTTGGTATATACACATAGGTACATATATATATATATACAATATATATACGTAGGTACGTACACAGACGGCGGTGTGTCCTGCAATTATCTTGCTAGCAATGAGAGCCACCAGCCAGGTTACTGAAGAGGAGTAAATGGCGGCTAGGTACTGTGGGGTTGGAGGAGATTGAATCTATTTAAAAGCAATTAGAGGCTGAGGGTAGCATAGCCCGGGCTTCGAGTAGGTACTATATGATGGTGTCTGCGAAGGGGAGCGAGGAGGTCCCAGCTACGGTGACTTAATATCACCGAGGATGAAACATCTGCTGGTCCTTCTGCAAGCTCCGGAGTGCTACACGTAGGGATTATTCAAATTGGGGGATTAAAGAATGAAAAAAGATGAAAAATGAAAAAAAATAACCCATCGAAAAACATAAAATTTCCATCTCTCTCTCTCTCGCTCTCTCGCTTCGTATTTGTTCCGAGGGTTACGCTAGGGGTAGGAACACCCGGGCCACCAAGACACGACAAATAATGGGATACCCTAACCATATAGAAAACGAATATCGCCTTAGGTTGCTCGGTTTTAAGCAGCGGCAAGCAAAAACCAAACTCACAAGACTCAGCAAATCATTTTCCCTGCAGCAAGATGTCGGTATTAAACTTGCTGACTGTGTCTCAAAGCTTTTACGTTCTTTCATTTTATTTTCTTTATTTTTCAAACGGTTTTCCCCGGGATTTATAATCGAAATCCTGTATCTATGTGAGAATTTAGACGATCAGAACTCGAACCGAAATAAGAAACCACAATAATTAATTAAAGTTCGAGCGAATCCTGAATCCTGAATCCTGAATCCTGAATCGTGAATCGTGAAATAAGAAAAATCCCGTTTGCTAGTTTTTCCGCCACCTGACCGGGGTTATAACTGGTATTTTCAATCGACCGAACAGGGACTGTTTGCTGGTCAATAAACTCGAATCGGTATAATATAAGTGGGTAGCCTATGCCCAGGGTTATGGGGTTCGATCGGTAGCTGCCAAATCAAATGTTGACTTCGATTCCCTCGGTTGAACCGTGTGGGTGTATAGTGTATACGTATACCTTGATGTATACGTGGAGGATGAGAGAAACGAGAGAGGGTGAGTTTGGTAGGTAAACGACTGTTCGATCGAATGGTTGATGGGGTTGGGTCAGCCCGGAGGATTGGTTCCTTGGCGGTCCCCAGGAGTAGGCTTCCGGTTCAATTCAACTCGAACGCATTTAAGATTTATTCCCCGGAAGGTGATAAGAAACTACGGTGGGCACGGGTGACGCGGATGCGAACTCGGATGCTGAGGCGCGCGGGTACGCGGAAAATGAAGATCTTATACTCGTCGAGGGTCGCGACGACGATCACCGCGTCTAACCGTTCCTTAGGGACGAAAAGAAGAAGAAGAAGAATAAGAAGAAGAAGAAGAAGAAGAAGAAGAAAAAGAAATAGAAAAAGCAGGAGAACGAAGAAAGAATAAGAAAAAGAGGAAAAATTTAGGAGACATATAGGTACTATACGCAGTAAAGTATTTTTACGCAGAATTTCGCGCTTTACCGCGAAATGCCGCGGTGCAGGAACGACGCGTCTGAAATATCGTCGTGAGAGATATATTCCTCGAAATAAGAGAAAATAAGGCGAATAAGAAAGGGATAGGAGAGAATGGCGCTTTTTCATCGGCGTAGCTGGTATAGTAGTGGGATGACGCGTGTTTTCGCGAATGTTTATGACACTGGCATGACAACACTCTTAATCCGGCTCAGTGACAAGCCTTCGCCATCCAGGGCGACAACTACCCCCAGGATGTCTATGTTTATAAAGATTGAGCCCAGGGCCTCGACTACGGATAAAGCAGCTTGCGGATAAAAAGAGCTCCATTTTTATATATAACCGTGTAATACATATATTTATATGGTATATGGTACCTATATACGACGCTGTCTGTTATACCTATACCTATATATATATATACACCGCGAATCTAATTCATTTCCATCGAATTCCGTCAATTATCATACCCCGGCATTAGCGCAGGCAGGCCACTTGGAAAGTACGCCAAATAGCTACCGATTGAATGGGAAATGAAGGCAACCCTCGTCTCAGATTAATACTTGGTAATATATATTGCTACCAGCTAACCTAATATCCTCCATTATTACCTCCTGTGGGTGCTGCACCATCTCGACTCTCGACTCTAACGTATACCGTTCCCATGCACGTTATACTACTATCAGATCATATAATGTAACGTAATGTGATGCAATGTAATGTAATGATCCCACGATCCTGCACGACGTATAGGTGGAATAGAAGCAACTTTTCCCTCTTCCTTATAAAAGATAGGATTATCGATTTATATCAGCACGCGGCTATAAATCTCTTGCGTTCAATTGATGATGAAATTATGGGGTGTGATATGTGTTAGGGTAGAGCTAGTCCCTAGCTCGGTCATATTCGAATTTTGATGCTCCCATGAATCAGAACGTTTCCAAATATATAAAAAATAAATGTAGTCAAAACCTTGCTGCTCGATTAACAAACGGACGAAATAATTCAATCCTATCTGTCACGGGTTAGTATAGTGAAGCAATTTACACCCCGAGTTTGTACGGAGCTGCCGCGTGCGTCTGTCAAGTGCGGAATTATTATTTCCTTACCGAGCGTTAATCTGTAACTCAAGAAGTTCATTCGACAGTTAAATGGCTCCGTTTTTACTGCCCCGTCACTCTTCCGCTAATTATATTATTCGCGTAATTATTCAAGCAGGAAGAAGAGGGAGAAGAAGAAGATGAGCAGACGGAGTGACGGTCTGTACATTATTAATTTCTGTTATTATAGTCTCTTTCCCTTTATATATATATACGCAACTTGTAATATACATCTTATATAAATACCTACATAAGGAGAAACGGGACTATATGAATGTATACATGAATGTAAACGCAACACCGATGTTGCACACGCAGATAAGTTTTCGAAAGTCTTGCGAACATTATGGATAGGTCGAGGCGAAAATTTATTCACCGTTAGCAAAGTGGTTTTCAACCCCGCGAAATTGTTTTCTGTTAAAGTTATTCCTGAATTAACCATAAATAATAATTAATTGAGCGAAAGTGAAGATCTAAATACGGCCTGCAGCAGCAGCAGCAGGAGCAATAGCAGCAAAAGTACCTCGAGTACCTACAAGATGTATTTCCCGCAAATTCGACTCCGTATTGCTTTATCAGCTGTTAAAATCCCCAGAGATTTTACGTAGGTTTATATTGTATATACGGTAAAACTCCAATTTCCATGAATTCGCGTACAACCCTCAAAGTTCCCCTCGATTTCTGGTTGTTTCCAGTCTCATGGAGTTCGGAATATACCTAGATACATGTATTATGTATGTACCAAAGTAGAATTTAGTCGAGTGCCAAATCATCCCTGGCATCAGGGTGCGGGGGGCTAGCTTGTTTCCCAGTAACCAGCGTCGTTTCGAAGCTCGTTATAACGCTGAGACAACTTCACAGACCCTCCTTGATGTACGTATGTACATGTATACACACATACATGCATAAAGTAGCTACGCAATTAGCGCTACTTTGTAATCAGCGAGTAATCTTATCAACGTATTATAAACGCGACTAGACTAGGGGTTGTTGTATACTTCTTCCATGTTCTCTTCTCTTCTCTTCTCTTCTCTTCCCTTCTCTTCTTTCATCTCATCTCATCTCATCTCATCTCATCTTGTCACCGAAGTTTAAATTCCAGGTGCATGTCGACGCAGCACTACAGTAATAACAACGTATACATACGAATTGAAGCATAAAATTATACCCCTGCAGGTAGTAAAAAATAGAATGGGTGCAGGGAGAGACCGAGCGTTGGGAAATGGGGGTCGGAAAAACGGAATGGCTCGCTAGCTGTTTGGCAAAAACGTTTGATAGTAGTAAGTCTCGTTAAACACGAAGAGACGGAGTGCGACGGGGTGGATGGATGTTTTTGCACGGAGTGCTGGACACTGGGCAGTTGGCCAAATCAGACCCAAGTGCTGCTTGTTTCCACTACGATATCCTCGTCACGTAGAGACATACACACATACATACATACATACATACATACATACATGTACAATATATATATAAACGTGGAACCTTTCCTCTGACACCTATATCTTCATCCAACAGTTCGCGTTTTAATGTTTCAATGTTTCACCTCGTTTTTACGACCCTCTTTGTTATTTCTTTATCGTTTTTCTTATTCTTCCACTTCTTCTTCTTCGTCTTTTTCATTTCCTTTTTTCTCATGTTTTCTGTTTTCTTTCATGCCCTCACCCCTACCTGTTATACAATGCTGTAGCGTGGCTTGCAAGCTGTATTACGTATTCGTTTTTCTTCTCTCACTCCCCGTGCAGGGCTTGGGGTTGGGTAAATATTGCGCCAAATTTAAAGACATTCAAAACCGAAAATCAGCCTCGCACCCTTCAGTCGTGTTCGCTTTTTTCTCTTTCTCTCTCTCGCTCTTTTCGTGCTTTTTTCTCGCGGCAAAAAAAGAAATCACCAACTTTCGTATTACAAATTCTGAGCGTACGTACACATGCAGAGGAACCGGGTCCACAGCCACGACCGTGATGCAGACGAAAAATGTACGTGACGTCGATTAACTTTTATCTCGGGGCGTTCGCGTCGGAACGCGTCGTGCTTTTCTCTGTCGACGTACTTTTTACCCTTATACACGGCACCGCTGGTGGTACCACTTCAGGGTACGCGGTGAAGCATTTCGTACAACTGGCGCAACTGATGCTTTGAAGAATATCTACCGCACGTTTTTATTCGCCCATGTCCCCGAGAGCTAAAAAAAAAAAAGGATAAGACAAAGAAAGAAAAAACAGAAAAAACAGAAATCAACACGAAAGGACAGTGAAAATAAAAATTTATACGAATAATTTCTGACCATTCGATATTCTCTCAGCTCAGAAAAAAATGAAGAAGATTTTAGATTTCAGATTTTCGATTTTCGATTTTAGAATTTCGGGGGATGGGAACACGCGCGGTTACGAATTCAACGCGTTCGCAAATGTTTGCCGGCGTCTCGAGAACTCGAAAGACCGGCGTCGAACAAGGTTCGGAAATATACGAAGTGGAACCGCGACGATGGACCGAATCTGAAGGCGCGAAGGGTTGCTACTGTTTTTTTTTTTTTTTTTTATTCTTTTCTCTCGTTCTAGTTTTTTTCTTTCTCTATTTCGCTCCATCTTGATTTTTTTTCTATCTTTTCTTTCCTTTTCTTCTTCTTCTTCTTATTCTTCCCTTATTTCCACGCCCTCGGGGTTAAAGGGCACGAGAGTCTGTGGACACCATCGAACCGCGTTAGATCGAAAATGAATATTTCATGGCGGAAACAGGGGCAAACCTGTTCCGTTAAAGTCAACTTTATAAAACGTCGTGACACTCTAAACTACCTAGGCGACCTGTTCAAATGAAATAAATAAACCTCTCAGGGCGTTCTTATATATATATATACATATATAGGATAAAAAAATAAGTTCGACGCCGACCTCATCCCCCTAGAACGTGACGTTTCAAATACTCGACGAATAACTCGACGGATGTATAATATAAGAATAGTCAATAGGTAAACGAGCTTTCTTTCTTCTTATAATTTAAACTCTACATATACTCGCAGTTTTCTTCGTATATACCTAGTATATAGTATATATGCGGCATTGACGAGGGCGCCAAATTGTTTTGGCATTTCTCCAGACTGATTTCCCGCAGAAAAATTCTTCTATACGGTACGAGGCCTTCCCGCTCTGCACCCCTCAGCTTTTTTTCCTCCCGTTTCTTTTTTTTTTTTTACATTATTTTTATTTTTATTTTTATTTTTTTTACTCTTTTTCTACTTACCAACGTTTCTTTGAAGCAAAATGAAACTCTTGCGAATGTGTACATATATACGTGTTACGTGTACCGAAGGGTGGATTCAGACGAGCCCAGGTGTCGTAATCCTGCAGTAGCGTTATTTACGCAAAATGTTTTTTTTTTTTTTGTGATTTCTTTTTTTACGTACAAAAACGTACGTTTCTTTGGCCAAAAAGTAAAATAAGTAATCCCGTTCTTAGTTCGGCCGTTATACCGACAATGAGGATTCAACCCTCGTCAAAACGTCGGTGAAAATAAATTTTTATTTTTCCCTCTGTACAGCGAATTCTCTTTATTATATCAGTATACATATATATTCACCACATTTATATTAATATTCCATGTATATTTTTCACGGATATTTGATCCTCTCGATTTCACCCACTACGCTTAGAATACGAGCCAAATAATGTCCAACCCCCGTGCCTTAGGCACACGCATCGGTTATTTATTCATGCATAAAACGTACTACCTCGTGCCTATAGGTAGATATAGGTTCTATGCGAAACAGGGGGTAGGTACGAATATAAATATTTGAGGGTTCAACGATGAAAGAATATTCGCACGACCCCGGGCCCAACAAAACCCCATAAGTTATAAGTTATATTTGATGGTCAATTATTTATTGACACCACCACGTATAGTACGTATATAGGTACGTGTCGTGTGTCGTGTGTCGTACTTATTAGCGTGAAAGGAGTTTTCAATTATTCAGGATTTTAACCGCGATTGTATATCTTTTACTAACTAATCGATTGTACGCAGGTATTCAGACTAAAATCAAATACCCTAGCTGAGAAAAATGGTGAAATGAAAAAATGAAAAATAAAAAATAAAACAAGATTAAAAAATTTCACCTCGTTTTATCTCCTTTCAGAATAACCTGGCAGCCCTTGGGACGGACAATCAGAGGAACACACAGGAGCTTTGGCACGTGAGTTGAAATAAAAAAATTAATAAAAAAAACGGTATTTTCCAAAAAGAATTTACAACGACGATGTAGTCGGATGATTGATAAGGTGAAACAAGAAATAGAAGGGGGGAAATCATTCTGCGTACTGCAAAAAAGAACACTAGTAGCTCTCCTAAAATCTTATAGGGATGTTATTTGCGGAGGGTGAAAAGGCGAGGGAGGGTTTCTAAATAATCAAATTCCTCGTTTGCGACTTGAAAGCCGTCCCGTGAAAACTGAATGTTTCACTTTAATCCTCCTCGCACTCTGTTTTCATCCGCGAGATGTGCGCCGGGAAAGAAACGTAAATAAAATAAGGGTAATGATTAAATTTTCGCTACGCGTAGCCGCCGCTCCCTCGACGCTCCCGGCGCGGCACGCGACCGACGCGGCGACTCGCGATTCGCGATTCGCGATTCACGTCTCTCTTTCTCTCGTTTCTGAAAAAGTGGAACAAAAATTTATACTGCACCGTGAAGAGAATAAAAAACAAACATAACGAATCGAAAATACGCAATCAAATTCCTTCGGGTGTTACTACGTCTCGGAGTCAAAGCTGATTCGGAACCTGATCATTGATTAGGTATTGACATTGTTTCGCAAACCCCTTTGGGTGCAGCGGGCGACGTAACGTGCAGTTTCCAGTCGAACATGCAACGCCGCGTGACTGGAATGGGTAATCAGTGGTATAGACCGATAAATGGCTATTCACGGGTTAAAATTAGATTCCCCGAGTTCTGTTATTGGCCGCCCATCGATTTCGCTGGGAAGCGATAATCCGGCATGATGCAGCGTTATTATAATTAGTCAGCAGTTATATTGGCTAATTAAAGATCAGCAATGTACTACGCGATAACTCGATGCACCTGGGCAAAATCATGCGGAAGAAATATCAAACTATCGCCTATCAAAGCCAACTCGGCTGCACACTCCAGGTTTTTCGTAGCTGTAACGTATTCATACAACGTCGCAAAATCTTCTTTAAATATTGTTCTCGCAATGTTTACCACGACGAGATCAGACACACGTGTGGGTGTGTACGGTGTACACTGTACAGCACCTATGTACGTGTCTCTACGACGTCTAATTGCCACTGCAGCAGCAGAATAGCGACGTCTCGACGTAGACGCGACGGGTCTGTAAAGGTGCAGTCTGGGCGAACATTTTAATAAAGATTTCTTGGATTTTGCCCCTTACATCCCAGGAGCCAGGTTTATCTCTCTTCTCTTGCCAAATAGAGTATATACTAAGGAGGCAATATCAAGTGTAGAGTGTCGACTTTGGGAGGTACCTAGGTTTCGGGTGTGGGAGGAAGAGTTCTATACGTTGGAGTGTATAAGCTGGCGGCATAATGAGCGAATCGTAAATAGTACCAGCTAAGAGAGAAAGGGACGGAGAGATTTAAGGGCGAAAAGAGTGAGAAGAAGAAGAAGAAGAAGAAGGGTTGGTTCTGTGTAAAGTAGAAGAGTGCGAGAACGAGAGCTTGCGGGGTACGTACGACGTCGACGCGGCGACGCGACGCTATCAGAGCGGAACACTCCGGGTCTCTGGCGTGGTCTGGGGGTATTAGGAGAAAATACACACAGTGCATCATCAAGCGAGCGATAAGCCGCTTAGATGAGATGGTCTTGTACGAATGTAGCCACGATATTCCGAGCCCCTATTTTTAAGCGGTACTTCTCTCCTCGGTCTCCATTTATCTCGGATAGCAAGTTTCCCCTTTTATTCTCGATGTCGGGTTTTTCTCTCTTTTCCTGGTGTCGGTTATAAGGTATAATTCGGGCGAGTCGTTCAAACGGAATAAAACCACTGTGCTGCAGAGCAGGAGCCGGATGCGAGGATGAGAAATCCGGAATAAAATCGACGATAAAATTATGTACGCGCGCTCATTGATCGCAGACGGGTATAATAAGGCGTTACCCCGATTCCCCGGGTTCCCCCCGGTTTTCTCCCAGTTTCCACGGTTCTGCTCGTTTCCTATACCCGACCACCGAAAATACCGATAACCAATGTTTTACTCCTTTTCAACTTAACCGGGAGTTATATTCCCCGTCAAGAATGGATCACGACACCCTGGGGATGATAGGGAGCCGCTCGCGAAGAGAAGCCAGCTGTTAAAAAAGGTTTTCTCGATTGTTTTCGCGCCGGGGGGATGAAAGGGGGCAAAAGAGTAAAGAAAAGAAAAGAAAAGGAGAGAAAAGGAGAGAAGAGGAGAGACGAGGGGAAAAATAGAAAGAGGGAACGGCTACGAGGATAGACAAAAACTTTTTGATGGTGGATTGACTTATATGGGAAAGAGTTGCTGCCTCCGAAACGAGAGAAGAAAGTGAAAGAAAGATAGAAAGATAAAGCGAGGGAGGAGAGAGACCCTTTTATCGATTCTCGGGATACCGAGGCGAGGAGACAAAATTCGTTGAAAATACACTGGGATATTTAAACCAAAGTGAATTTTCATACGATCCAGATAGCACCATGTACCTACGTAGCATATACATACGCATATATATGTATACATATACGATGAAGGGGTAGACAGGTGGCATCAAATTATTGCAAACAATTACGTTTAATGAGAAGGTTAACGCCACCAGACGCGAACTCGGGATGCAAACGTTCTGCTCCCGAGTAATTAGCAAACAGAGACGCGACGAGGACGAGGACGAGGACGAGGACTAGAGAAGTCGTCTCTCTTTCTCTTCATCCCTTTTTCTCCGCCCCCTCGAAGTTATCCCTAAGTAAGATCAGCTGTTCGAGAAATTATTTCCAATTCTCGTCTCATAGATTAAAGAATAACAAAAATCATTGTTAATTGAATTAGGGTGAAATTGGGGTGAGGGTTTCCCTTCCCTTCCCTTCCCTTCCCTTTCCTTCCCTTCCTTTCTCTTCCCTTCTCTTCCCTCGTACCGTACTACTATCTCCCTGCAGTCTTTTAGCGATGTATATTTTATTAAAGCTAGGGGAATGTTCGAGGGTGTAAAGTCCCGTGACCGTGATTTCCCCCAACGCACCCGAGTGGAATCGGTTACTGTTGATTGCTCGAATCGTAACGGGGCTTTAGGACAGTTAAATTCTATCCGATATTCCGGTCGTCGGCTCTACTCGTCGTCTCTGCTCCTGCAGGGTTTTGCGAAAATTGCCAATATTCCTATTCAAGGGCGACATATGATGCGAGCTGTGTGCGAATGAAAAAATTCAAACGCAACGCGACGCGTGAATTAAATAAATCGAAAATAAGTAGTCAAACTGATAGAACTATTCCAATCCTGCAGGGTAAATAAATGCAGTGAAATTTATTGGCCAACCCCTAACCGGGTGGCGTATAATTCAGGCCGACTCCTCGCGTACGTCCCGGTTATATAACCGTCGCTATGCATCACGGGCAGACCGGTCGATCTCGGAGTTTCCCCCAGCCATCCAGCAGCAGTAAGCTGAGGCAGGTTTCCTGGATTTAGCATCGTATGTACGGGGGATAGGGCCTAAAACCTAAAACTTGACGAATATTCGTTTAAAACGGCCTAGCTGGTTACCGGCTCGATTTGCTATCCGCAAGCGTTAGCCCCAGGTTATCTACTACTACTTGGCTAGGTTTCATCCCTTAACGCGTTAGACACACCCGGCGAGAGATTCGCCTTATAACCGCAAGTTGAACGAACCAGAATCTCTAGCTGGGTCAGATTTCAGGTGAGAGTTCGGTGTTAATTAGCGGCTATTGGTGAATAACTGCGCGACCCTAAGGAAACCACCCCCTTATTCTCGATCCAGGGATGATACGTATTCAGGATGAATAGGGGTTTATCTCTTATACCTATGTATGCGTATATACGTACGTTGATGTGTAAAGTATGTCGGAGGGTGAATGAATGGGGGTGTAGGCCTCGGTATTATACGACAAAAGGCACCGCGACGTCAGTTTACGATTCGGTTTTTTTCATATACTTAGCTGAATTTCCATAAGGTGGGATCAGTGTCGCGTGTCATTGGGAGGAACGGCATAAAATATAACCCTTCTTCTTCTCCTTCTTATTCTCCTTCTTATTCTTATTCTGACTCTTATTCTTATTCGCCTTATTCTCTTGCTTCCCGTTTCTCGCGCAGGGCTGAAAAGCTGTATATACCCCCATTCGCCGAGAGACGGAGTTGAAGGGTATATAGGTAGGCAAGGGTAAAAAGAGAAAAAGAAGAATGAAAAGGAGAAGGAGAAATAGTCCCCCAGGCTGTATAGAAAATTTTATCACCGGCAATAAAAGCTGGTGTGATATTTCGCTGATGCGAGAAGAAACTAATATAAAAACCCCTAAACATACCCCGATATACCCTTAGCTACATACATATGCATACAGACGGATTCACCCCTCCGTACTATATTTCACCCGCATCCTACAGCACAGCAGATTCGAAAGAGAACAAAATATACCTACTTGTAAAATAAAAACGGGGCATCTGTTTCAATTAGGTAATGATGAATTGCGGCGGGTTGGTAGGAAGGGCCAAGGGGGTAGGTGGACGTATATCGGGAAAATTAATACACACACATAGAGATCATATTCCCTGTCCAATTAAAACAAGCGAACTAGGTATACGGTGTGGGCTCGATTTCTGATATACTACCTATGCTCTATAAATTCATACATTTTTTTACTTTCCATTAAAAATCGAATATTGGAAAAACTATTTTCATATTCTCAGGATCTGCACGCAATTGAAAGAATCTTTTTACAACCTACTGGTAGGAAGGTGTAGGTACATGTGTCTTGGGGGAATTTAAGTCTCGACATTCGCGTAAAAGCTTCAAGTATTTTCTATAGACGTGGGGAATACTCTCTGCAGACTGATGAAATTTCTGATCGAAAAATTCATTTACCCATAAGTACTATTTTTTATATTACGCTGGTCAGTGCAGATCCGGTAATATATTCGAATTTCAACGCTCCCATGGGTGAAAGAAAAAAATTTAGTCAAAATCTATCGCAAATCAACGATCAATATAGATTTGGATAAATTCCTTCTTCTTGTTTTTTATTATTATTTTTTTCTTCTTCTGAAACAATATTTGAAAAACTCATATAAGTTTTCATTTTGCCCTGAGGGGGTATAAAACGAATGAATGAGGAAAAATAAAAAATATAAAAGAAGAAAATACTTTGCGAGAATAACTTTGATGATATTTCAAAAGCTTCCGCGCTCTGCTCGCTCATTTCGCTCTCTATACAGGCGTATAGGAGCTGGCTAATTCTCGACTGTATATGTATACGTGTACGTGTACGTGTACGTGTACACACTCGGGATGAATTATTTATAATTGAATTTCATTTCTCTGTACATATAGAGAAGAGAAGGAGAGGGTCAAGGTGATTCGGTTAGGTGACTCGAATATTTATCTTTGATTCGTTAATTATTAACGGTAGAGTTGAAACTCCCGAATAATCGTAACGTCAGACCAAGCCGAGGCGCGAGGGTTCAATGCGATCGTTAATTCTGTTTGTCTTTACAATTTCAATGTATTATATGTATACCTATATACACGTTCAGCGTAACAGATCTCAGATATTCCTATAGATTCTCGAAATCGACTGTCTATATCAGAAAATCAAGTTCAAAAATAAAATTCATTTCAAGTTTTCGTTACGATAGTGAACTTTGGTTCACCTAGATTGTTCATGCGAACAAATATCGAAGAGCTCTTCTCTTTCAGATAAACTGGAAATATCAGTTTTCAGCTCGTCTTGAATTATTATGTCGTAGCTGAGTGATAGAATGAGGCCCCGAATATAGATATATACCCACCTACCTTATTCGCATGTCGTGGGTGGGATATAATCACATCGTAACTCGGTCTTGCCGATGCGGAGCGCGAGAGATTTCCTCGTAAAAATGAGACTATAGATAATATTGAGCAGTGAAAACGTCGCGGGTGCAGAGAATCCGCGAGCTATCGTATGATGATAAAAATGGGAATAGGAACTGCCGAGGAGAGAGGAGAGAGGGACTCGGGAAATGATCGTGCGGCTGTTCATCGATTGATTTCGAACTCGAATTCCGTACCTAATTAGATGAATAATTTTTTTCTTCTTCTTCTTCTTCTTCTTCTGCTTCTATACCCAGAGGTGGGCGAAACGGCGTGAAAACGTGTCTCGTTTAAGTGGTACGACGCGGTGGTATAGTGGGTCGGACAGACCCAGACTACGACCCTTCTGGCTTGTTCTGTTCTTCGCCGCACCGGAAGTTAATAAATGGAGAATCGCGTAAGGAAGTACCGGCCATTAATCAACCAACAACAAACCTTGTTTCCGTTTGACATGTTCTTAGAGACGAACGACGGAGAGAATGTTCACGGCGAGAAAGATACTCGCTCTCGTACCTACATACGCAAAAGAGAGAAACTCCCCTGGCTAGGAGACTAAGAGAAACGGATACGTCAACTCAACTCGAGCTTTGTGGGTGTGTAACCGTACAGACTCGAAATTCAAGGAGATAAGATGCGAAGGAAGGACAACTGTTCCTCTCCTTCTCTTCTCTTCTCTTCTCCTTCCTTTCCTTCACCCGTATCCTAGATTTTCGCCCGGGAACTATACCGCGACCATTGTGCACCCGAAGAAGTAAATTGAAGCGATGGGATTTCCCTGTCGCTCCGTCCCATTGTTCCCCTTTATATACCGGAATCGATTGATTGATTTTATCGTTATTGCGACGACGTGGATTCGCGTTAACAGTCGTGAGAGGATTTAACGCTTAGTACCTGTCCACAGAAAGCAGTCGACAGTTTTTAAACGAACGAATAGGTAACATAATAGTAATAGTCGAAAGATTCCTCTATATCTGGATTCGAATTTGAGTAGGACACGAGTGAACGAATAATGAAAGAAAAAAAAGAACGCGATGAAGAAGAAAAAAAAAAACAACCCCTTTCCAAAACTCTTTCGGGGGGAACGCGACGTATTTTTCGAGGGTAGCAAATACGAAACCAAACCAAACATCGCGGGACAGAGAATTGGGTGATCCTGGCATCTGGCGCGTGGTGCGGTGCCAGTCGCGGGTAGAAATATGTTAATAAATGCAGAAACGGTTGTGTAGGCGCAAATTCCAGGTCGTGAAAGGCTGAGAGCATTGAAATGCCTTCATTTAGGAATCCCCTCAAAGCTTTTTCTCTATGGACTATACCCTTCCGTACCACCTATACGTAGGTAGGATGTGCACGATGGGGTAGTGCGAGGTCTTTTCACAAGTAGGTAACGCTGCTCTGCTCTTCTCTTCTCTTCTCTTCTCTTCCCCTTCTCTTCTCTTCTCTTCTCTTCCCTTCGCTTCGCTTCTCTTTTCTGTACAGGGGTAGTAGAGAGGAGATATCATAGCATAGAAATGCGCTCTTCTATTTAAAAAAAACCTCCCCACAGCCAGCTATGTACATATTCCTTACAGGCTTATATACCTTGTGTGAAAAAATTTCCTTTTTCTATTTTTTTTTTCTTTTTTTTTTACCCTTCTACTCCATAACTTGAACACGCTTTAGTCACTGATTTCAGCGTCTGAACAACCTACTGGGTGGAGAGTAGGTGTATGTAAAAAAAATTAGAAAATTATTAAATCAGGATGATTTTTGAAGGAAATTTTCATCTGTTTTTTTTTTTTAAGTTCTTTTTGCTATCATTGACTTGTATGAGATCTGAATCGAACGGTTGTCGACGTACCTAGGATAGAAAATTGTAGATAAAGAAATGCAGAAGATGGATAGTAAAGAGAAAAGAGGATTTCTCTGAGGAAAGGATTCGCTTTACGGTTTTCGAATAGGAAAGGAAATTACGTTATTGATTCCTTCCATATCGAGGGGCTAACGCGAGTTTTTTTCTTTTTTTTTTTAGAAATTTCAATGGTTCCCATTTTTTCAAACGAGACTGTCGGCTTTTATATTCTTTATCTTACTGCTCGCACGGACTTATACCGTATACCTATGTCCTATATGTGCGAGAGAGAGAGAGGGAATTCAAACGATATCCAAAAATGGCCTACATTTATTCCACGCCATTTATGAGGATATCGGGAAGAGAAAAAGTTTCTAAAGCTCCCGCGGGCAGCAGCAGCAGCAGCAGCAGCAAGCACCATGGGCATGGGGGGCAACGTTGAGTTCAATAATTTCAACGCCGCGGAATATCAGCTAGTGCGGAAATCTGTGACCAGAAAACGAGAGAGAGAGAGAGAGAGAAAAAAAAAAAATAAGGAATAAACCCCGGAAATCAAATTTCAGGAAAATCGGAAAACTTTGTGAATTGGATTCTGTCCCACCATAACATATCTTTTATTTTTCTTCAACGCGTTTTCCTCCGAATTGAGAAACCCTGTGTCTTGTACTGATCTATAGTCGCACTGCAGAAGCATCACCAGTCTGCACTGCAACCACCGCTGCACCAAATAAAAGCTTTGAATTTTATCATAAAAGTGGATGATGAAAAAAAAAGAAAAGAAAAACGCACAAAAAATTTGAATAAACTTATATATTTACCATAAAATACCTATCAGCTTTCTCGTTTGGAGAAAAAAAAACCGTGAAACTTTACTCTGGCAACTCTTTCTCTCGCTTTATTATACAATGTTTGAGATATTTGACTATGGATTGTTTGAATCAGGGGCACCCCTGCAGTAGGTACGCTTTTGAATATCCGGTTTCAATGTAAACGTAGTAGGTAGGTATACATCCACCCACTCTGCAGGTCCCCTCAGAATTTGAATTCTTGATTTTTGATCTTTTGTTAAAAGTTTTCAGCCCGGAAGCCGCCCCCGTTTACCCAAAAGAGTAAAGAAGTCTGCAGTTTAGCAAAGCTTGGCGAACGAATCGTAAAATTAATTTGCGCGTTCCTAATCGACCGCGAAACTCCGATAATACTCGAGCTGTATATTAAATCGAATAATTGGCAATTAAAATGAACACTAATTGTTAAGTGCGCGGGTTAAGAGTGTGTGTATAGTTGTTATAGCGATGCGATGCTCTCCGGGAAAACGCCTGCACTCTATGTATAATAATTGCAAAGTATTACGTACGTAGGTGCCTACATACGTATCGCCACTCGCCAATTTAGATTCAGTAAAAAAATGTTATCCCATAACCACCCTTGTTCGTACTTTTAATAAAATTTTATCCAATTTTGCGGCAGGGGGGGGTGGGAATAATCTATATAAATATAATATAAACGTGTATGAAAATATTCCGAAACCGTTGGTTCTGGCGTGGTTCTGCAGGTAGGTAAATGCGAAACACGATATGATTAGTTGCTCCTTTCAGCATAAGCGGTGTAATATATCCAACGGCACTCAGCAGATTGCAGGCAGCTTAACGGTGGACGGGAGTAAAAAATTCCTTTGGCGGAAGAAATGAAAGACCGCGCAAGCTCGCTTCAAGCTTATACTTCTACTTCTACTTCTACTTCTACTTTTCCCCTGGCTTGCTATATATTTGGTGGTGCAGAAACGCGACGCGATACTCTTAAGACGACAGGATCATCAGCAATAACCGACATTCGCCTCTCTTTCGCTTTTTCACCCTCTCTCTTTCGATATTTTCATTTTTCATCCCGTTTTTCGGGCTTTTTTCCGACTCTGCTTATAGTAGATGAATCTAATTGAGCGAGGAATTATAACTCCGTGTTTAATTACTTAATTCGACTCTTCTTGCGGCGCCGGGAGTATAGCCGAGGTTCGAGAGACACTGTAGACGGAAATAAGGAGGAGACAGGAGACAGCGGCTTTCGTAAAGATCAAATTACCCCCTGCCGAGGTGTAGCAGCGCACCGGGACTCGGAGGAACGGTAAAAGTCGAGGCAAATCTTTGCTCTCTATATACCCGCGTTTCTCATTCCACAAGGATTTACTTGTCAATATTAATCGCGCCTGTGAAGGACCGAACTTTGCAATTAAGAAGTTACCGCGCGCGGTAAAGGCAGCCAGCAGCCCGCCGCCTCTCACTTTGGCGCAATTCAGAAAACGTTTCTCGATACCTTTTTCCATCTTTATTTTCGTTTTTTCTCCTTTTTCCAACAACTTCAAAGCCGGCAGTACCTACAAAGATTGTGGCTTTTTCTTTTGATTATTTTACTTTTTATATATGTTTTTTATTTTTATTTACTTTTTTTGTCAACGGTGCAGCGCCGGGCTTAAATCGAATGAATGAAATTACTTCCTTCTATCGTACCTCTTGCAAGGGGGTGGGGTGGGGTCGGGGATAGCTGCGGCTACACGCTTAGCCGTCCGCGTTCGCAGGATGTAATGTAATGTATCGGTAAAATCAATCATTCCCATAACTCGGATTTTCGGTTAAATCGCGTTTCATATCGCAAAGAGATCGTCGGGAAAACCTTTTACCCCGGTCGCGGACGGCGATGAGGGTGGGGGTGGGGGTGGGGGCAGGGGTTGGGGTGGATGGCTCAGCCCCGTGGCCACTCTCCGTCTTTCAGGAATCGCCCCCCGTGTATATCGCACGGTCAGAGCTTAACGCTATCCAATTTCAAGGTGAGCTAGCTATTTTCCGAGGGACCGGACAGGATACGCTCTTGTTCGATACAATTTCGGCGAAATAGATCGCGGAACTAGTTCAGAATTTATTTACATCTGTGTGCAGTATACCTAGTATACCTGTAGGGTACACCAGTATACTTGACAATTTAACTTTACACGACGATTTTCATCTCCGAATGAATCAATCGCGCTGCAAAAGTGAAATAGAGACAGAGACAGAGACGGGGACAGAGACGGAGCTACCGAGTATAAGAGAAAGGGAAATAGAATCGGAATATTATTACCAGTTTCCCGATATAAACCACCGAGACATTTTTACTGCCGAGTATAAATATCGTCGGCCAAATTAAAAGCACTATTTTATCGGCGAGGCCCGCGCGGTACGTATAATACTTCGCCGATGAGAGTTGCGCGAACGCGTTGATTTTCCGGGAAAAACCTCATAACGTTGAAATCCGAATGGTATGGGTACTTTTTTTGTTCCTGTCTCCCTTGTGTCTCGGTCAACTTTTGCTAAATTAGCGGGAATATAGCTTTCGGATGAATATACGTACCCATATAACCATATATTGAATATTCTACGCCCCCCCTCCCCCTCCCCGGGCCGCGATCCATAAATTTCGTCAAAAATATTCTACGTACGTATAGCATATAATAATAAAATATAATGATGAAAGGTTTCGCACCGGTCAATTTTTACTCTGGTCTCGGAGCCGACCACGCGGCGGATGTCCACGCGTCTGCTAATCATAAAATAGTAATCCGCGTGTGTAACAGATGTGGAGACTCCGAACTGGCCATTAGGAGGGCTGAGCCGAGATAAATACCATTTATTACGTGTAATATGAGCAAATACGAGAGCCCCGAGCCCGGAAATATTACGGAAATTTATGGACACGACGATATTAAATGTGGTTTCTAACCTACCGAGCCGTACACCAGAAAACGGCTTGTATACGGATGCATAGGGGTGTGTAGGTGTAAGGGGTGGGTGCTAGGTATGGGATAGGGGTAGTTACTAAACGTGGTTAGGTACGCGAACAGTACCGCGGGTGATACCGCTATCATTTCCCCTATGAAACTGCGCTCGTTATTTTTCAAGTGGCCCCTTTCGCGTTTCTCACAGGACACCGAGGACCCGTGGCTAGACGCCAGGGTAATAAGGTCGGACGAGGTGTCATCCTTTTTTCTTCCTTCCTTATCCTACCTTTTCCTCATTTCCTCGTTTCCTCCTTTCCTTCGCCGCCAAGTAGACCGCCTAAACGTCCGGTTCGTTAGTTTGACTACTTGACCAGAAGTAGATCTGGACACAGGACCCATCTCGATTTGCTGATAGAGTGAGAGAGAGAGAAAGAGAGAGAGAGTGATAAAGAGAGAAGGAGAGAAGAAGGTGGAGGGGAATAATCGACGACAAACAGAATCCCCCCTGGTTACACCCTGCTGCCGTTTCTCGAGTTGTTTGCGCCGCGCAAGGGTATAGGATAACGAGTTAAATAATTATACCCACCCCTGCGTTGTTTAGGAGAATAAGAAAATTCGGGGAGTTTAGTAATTCGATATACCAGCTACCCCTTGTTATACCTGCGCAAACCACCCGTATTTCCACCGATATTCGAGTGCGAACACTTGATTAATCGAAGTATAGTATCCGCGGTGCAGGGTGGATGTCTAGACCCGAAAGAGAACTAGTTTATCAAAACTTTATTAATTCACCCTTAGAGAGAAAAGTTCCAAGACTTTCACTCCGCGTAGGTACTACGTACGGTATACCTAAATTAATATTTACTTCTAAGGTATATAATAATCTATATGTTGGCTATATACCTACACGTATGGGTATACTATGTATAGGTATATGAGCTTCGCCAGTTATATAGCTACACGGTATTTCACTCATGGGGCAACGCGCTCCGCGGCCTGGCGATTAAAATTAATAACTATTTGCTGTTTGCGCTTTTACCTTTCATATACTACCTACACATAGACATGGTATATGTACATACATACGTACATGTACACCTCTGATCGATAGAAGTGTTTATTCAAGTTCTCCTCTTCTCTTCTCTTCTCTTCTCCAGCGCCTTTTCACTTTCTCGGCTTTTTCTGCAGCTCCTAGCCTTCTTCATCCCCTTCGGCGCGTATTCCTCTCAGCTAGTCGTATATACGCGTATGAAGAGGATGGGAGTAAACTAGCTGTCTATATGTCTAGGCGCGGCAATCTCTCCCTCGTCAATTTATTTTCCAACCCCTTTAAGGGGGATACAGAAGCTAGAACTAGGAATGACCGGAGGCTGTGGCTCGCTGCTGCAGAACGCGTCTCGACAGTCACAATAAACTTGGATTGAAGTAATTTTCGTTGCCCTTACACACGTCGTGGGGTCAGGGGGAAGATTTTCCTTCTTTCTTTCTTTATGTCGCTTCTTTCTTTCCTTTCAAAGAAAAAAGCAAAAAATCTAATCCTCTACTACTTTGATTCGAGGTTTTCATTGTCTTCGCACTCGGATAATATTCTTATATCAGACAAAAAGTTTCTTATTGTTTTACTCGAATATAGAAAGAGAATCGGAGAGTGGGAGGTAGTTAGCTTTGAAAGTTGAAACCAGGTTGAGTCGGCATACCTAAAGGTCGGCCAATTAGGGGGGCATGTTAATAATTCGAATCCATATAGTTTCGATGTTAACCATTTCTCCGGAACCCTCACCCAATTAAAAAGAGATTAATATTTGAGAAGTAGAGAGCACCCCCGGTTTTGATCCTCTTTTCGTCGAGCCCTAAATCACCAGTCAAACTCGAGCTCCGCGGTTCGGCTTTGTCTTCGCGGTCTATAGTTATAAGCATCTTTACCCCCATACCCCATAAAATGAACGGAGAAGGCCGCAATAAGTAGCCGCGTCTATACCTACCTCTACCTTATAATATTCAGATATTCGCAATTCGGCAAAAAAGAATCTTCTACTCTCATACCGCTTATACACGGTATAAAAATGAAACCGAGAGAATATAAGTTGAGCATTTTTTTTCTTTTTTTTCTTTTCTCGACCTGAAAATATTTGTTACCTACTATATAGAGTGAAAAGTTCAAACCCATTAAGTATTAGTATATAGGTAGAAGAATAATAAAATAATATGAGAAGAGAGGAAAATAACTGTTTTTGTATCTTTTCAAAGTTTGACAATCGCGTTTCTTCGCGGATATCGTATATAGGCATATAGGGTGACAGGTTTTCATCCATCTATAGGTTTATACTACCCATTATAAGCCAAATAAAAAGTTGACCAAAAAACGAAAAGTGTAATAAACAATTTGTTTTTTTTTATTTATTTTTTATACACGTACGTATACATATAAAAATAATTTATCGCTATTGTATAACACAGCTATATCTCGTATCGCGTTTAATTCGAGGACCAGCGTCGTCGTGGCCTCGCGGTTATAACTCTTCTCAAAATTGAGCACGACGCCAGATAGTCGGGAAATAAGAAGCCAGAGGTGGGGCGTTGGTTATCAAATTTCGTATCGACGCATATCATCTTCTTTTTCGTGGGTTAGGGGTATACCTATACCCATACGGCCGTAGGTACCTATATAAGGGGGCACGTAATTCTACTCTCGCGGCGACAGTAGTAGCTGCCAGCTAGTAGTCAGACGCGATTGCCGCCAGCTGTTACCACCAGTTATTTTTTCGCAGGCCTCTCGCGCACAGGCAGCCAGCCCTCTGAACGTGCGGGAAAGGAAATCTCGTAGGATTTGATTCTTTTTTTTCCTTTTCATTTTTTGTTTTCTTTTATTACAGGTAGATACCGCGTTTTTATATTTTCGTTTAAAAATTACGTCTAGCTATGAAGAACGGATTTCCATTAGCGTATATATAAATCCTGCAGTATGCCGCTAATCGAGACGGTTCATTTTCTCTCCGTTGATACCACTCGATTGCTAGGAGCTGCTAGCTGCAGGAAAGAAGAGAAAAAGAAGCCTTTATTAGAAGGAAGGACCTCCTTGAATTGACCTCCTACTCCTCTCTCTCCTTTCACGGGCAAAAAGGAAAAGGAAAAGGAAAAGGAAAAGGAGGAAAAAGATGAAGAAAAAGAGAGGAATGAAGCCTTTGAGAGCTTGTCGCGGAATAACGCAGTCGAGAGTTTCTAACGAGTAGATGAAGAAGAAACTGCGCGGTGTCGAATATATCGCGTGAAATTCTTACCCGAATTGCGGTCTGAAAATTGACGTTTTTTTTTCTTTCTTTTTTTTCTCTTTCCAATTTATTTATTTAGCTTGAACTACCACAACGTCGCTGCTATACCACTCACTCTAATCTTATAGTGTGTAATAAATTAACGGCGATGACGCGGTGATCTGGACTGCCTACGGCTCTAGTAAACCTCATTTATCATTCCCGAGACAAAAGTGTAGGTAGGTAGGTTATAGGAAAGTATACTGTACCCACTTTCTTATACACGTCCTATAAGTCGATATTACCTAGTTCTTGTTTAATAGAACTGATACATAAGATTCATACGTAAGTGGTTACGATTTTCTCGTCAACATTCATCGATATCGACTATACCTATATACTTACCTATAATTACTTTACTTTATATGAAACTTTATCTATAATTGGCAATTGCATGACGTATATAATACAATATGACATGAAACGTAACAACTACCTATGTATGTGTATAGATATCATAGATTTGAAATGTGGTGATGGACCGAGACAGGAATCTATAGGAAGCAGAAATAAGTAGGTATAAGTCGGCCGATGCCTTCGACGATTGCTTCATTTCCGTAAATAGGATCCGACGTCCATCTCTCCCTTATTCTTTCCCTTCTCCTGATCTTCCTTTTCGTTCTTTATATATGTAGGTACGTTTCCTTATGGGATACAAGATCGATTTCGTCATCGACGTCGTCCTCCTTTCTTTGCTATATACCTACCTGTACCGATCAATCGTATCATTAGTCGATAATTAAGGTCTTTCGGTCTGTACACAGAGTTAGGGGTGAAGATAGTCGAGGGGGTTTAGTTTCCGCGTGATTTATAGTCGAAGGTTAGCGTGCCAGATATCCATAACCTGTCGCCTCGTGTTTTCGTTTCGTTGAATAGAATAGAAATTTATTGGAACCTTTACGTTCCTAACGGCGAGGAGCGCAGCGTAGCTGTTGTCTCCTGGCTCCCCAACCCCCAGCCTGGCTCCCCAACCCCAACCCCCCCAAAACCCCTGAAACATTAACAACGGGTTATTTTCGCGTATTTATTTACTGCCCGACGCTGCTTCGTTGCTACTGGCTTGTTGTTTACAACTTCCGGTATGCGGAACTACTCTTTGACCTTTCCCATTTCTACACTATATTATACAGTTTCCCCTAAAACGTGGGGGACACGGTCACGAGGTACAATCACAATTCGCTATATAAAATTGCAAGTACTCCGGTCTCCTCAATTTTCTTTATTTCCACTCTCACTTTAGTTTTTTACACCCCGCAGTCGTAAAATTAGGGTAGAAAAAAAAAGAGAAAAGAAAAAAGAAAAAAATTAAACGGACTTCTGTATAATGCGTATACGTAGGTATATAGCATCAGTTAATTAGGTTGGGCAGGAGGCGTGACGCGTAATTATATTGCAACGTAGTACCTATCTCTCGCGGTGTACTTGCGCTATTCGTTCGCTGGCTAGCTGCCTCATGCCTGCCTCCCTTATACCTGCCAGGACAAAGTTATTAATTGCTTCCTACCATTGCTGGTGGTGGTGGTGGTGGTGCCTTGGACGGGGAAACTAACTCCGTACGTACCTCGCTGCCTTCCACCCATTATGCATCATTGCATTTTCGGTGGGAAAATTTTTGCGAAAAATTTGTACGCGGTAGTTAATCGAGATCTGGCATAGCTGGGGGTGTGATGTTCGACCCCCAGAAAAAGTGTACGGCTGAAACTGTTCCCACCATATGGCGGGGCTTAGCCTTTACCCACATATTGACTAGGAGTTAAAATAGCAGGAGTTGATTAACGAGGAATGTTATTGGACGTCGTTAGACTGCTATTAGTATCGCTACGGGGCTGACCGCAAGCTTTACCCTTCACTTGAACCCCTCTGGGGTCAACGTGGGTGAGATTCAAAGGTTTCTTCAACGACCCCTGGACTCGGGAGAGAGAGCCACAACGGAGGTACGGGACCAGGCGGACGCTCTCGGCGTTGACCACGACTACTTCACTCTGCACTTTTACTCTCTTTATACAGATCTCTATACCTACGTGTTCAGTTCAGCTCGGTTCGGCTCAGCTGAAACCCTTGGTCAGATAGAACCCCCGCGGGCCGTTCAATCACTTTGACATTTTCTATAACGTGTCCATTAACGGATATAAAAGGACAGCTTTGACCGTGCAAGAGGAGATAGAAAATTGAACAGCCTCGTACGCCTCACTTGTTGATCTCTAATTCACCGAACTTCATAAATTATCAAATCTCTACCCTATGCGGATAAGAACTAGATGTACGAGTGTAAGAAAAATAAGAACAAGAAGAGGAAGCACTCGCGTGCTGTACAACTTTTCTCGGGACTTTTTTTGCGGCCCTGAATGGCATCGAATACCTCGCGGTTGAACTTTCCCCGATTTCCTTTTACAGCGATTGTAAAGATTTTTCTCCAATTCTAACAGTGATTGATTTCAATTATCGATTGCGTGAAACCCGCGACCCCTGCGGCTATTGTCATTTCGCAAATTCACCTTCGAACTGGTAAACGCGGCGATCGACTAACTGCCACTACTGTACCTCTGGACCAGGTATAAACGTTCGGCTTAATTTCTAGCGACAGACATATCCAAGTTGTCCGCGCTATTTCACGCGTCCTGTTAATTTACCTCGATGCTTCGCAGCTACAGCTACATAGGAATATATAGTTACAGAGCTATACCTACTACGCCTGCAGCTTAGTAAACTAGGACGAGGTAATCCTGGGAGTAGCTAGTAGTAGAAAGTACATCTAAAAGTCGAGGGAATATTTCATGGGGTTTTCTTTTTCTCACTTCTACTGCGAGGAATTATCGTCGTCTTCTTCTTCTTATTATTATTATTCTTATTCTCGAAATATTTAGACCGAATAAAAAGTGTCTTTAATTTTTGTTAATTCCATTTATTCGTCGAGGGGATTGGTCCTCCTCGAGAGGATCCTATATAAGAAATGAGAAAAGAAGTCGTTCGTGTTCGAGTTTGAAAGTCTCGAATTGTGAACCTCTCGTTAAAAACTAAACGAACGATATAATCGTCATCCCGCAATTTTTTCGCCATCCCTCTTCATCCCCCCAGCGGGCGATTAACGATATATATATTATCGCCTCTGAGCACCTTTCTCGTTAAATTTCTTCTTTTTTTTTTCTCTTTTTTCTTTCATATCCGTCGAAATCATTATTCGCTATTCTTAATTTAATATCAATTTTTCAATAACTGGGAAAACTCGCGCTTATGCCGAACAACTTTTCAGTCACCTAATTGTTTTTTTCTTCCCATTCAATTCGAACAGCGCTTCGCGAGTTTCAATCGTTGCAAAAATTTCCGAGGGTAGGTGGGGGAGAATAAAAGAAGTAAAAGTCACATTGCGGTGGAGTAAAACTTTCAGAAATGCATATCTCTGAGTCAAAAGCAAGTCGCTAGAAGAGACGTATAGGTACACGTCTATCTCATACCCTCTGCACCACCTATCGCGTTTTACTCTTCATAACGTCCGTGGCTGCGGCTGTTTCAGGTGCATTTGTCTTCATTCCATGCACCACTCTGCCCGGATAAATGTCTCGCGTGTGTTACAACTTAATACCAAAAAGAATCGTCATTTTACTGTCGCATCTTATGTAGGCAGGTAGGTGTATTACATAAAGTATAGAAAAGCAACGAAAGTGTGACAATGCCGAGTGCGACGTATCAATTACGCGAATTACGTGATAATGAATTATCACGTACAAGTTCGGATGATAATATCTTGTCGAAATATTTCCCCGATATACATATGGGGAGCGTCTTTTCCTCCATACTTTGAATTTTATTTTATTTTTTTCGTTCTCACCTAAAACCGCCGCCCCGGGGGGTAGTAAAGTTTGCCGAGTTAAAGCCGGACTTGTAAGCTGTAATAAGCCTCGTTCTATCCCGCGATTACCAACAAGAGAACGGTAAAGTTAGTATACGTCTGTCTACCAGAATTGTTGAAACTTTTTTTATCGTTCAATATTGTCGCTTCTGTCGCTTCTGTCGGCCCTTCGTCCGCCGAGATCGTGCGCAACCGCAATTTTCGGAGAATGAGTGAATCCGTATATCCGACACCGTGTGAATCTTTTCAAAAAATTATCACTCTTCGATCTAAAGAAATAAAAATTAATTTTTCACGGGAGTTGTGCCTACTTCCCCATAAAAATAAAAAGAAAAAAAAAATTGAAAGCGAAACAGCGTCCCTTGGTAAATGATTTAAGGGTCTCGGACCTCGGGGCAGTAACTCACTTACTTAGTCGATAGCATAAATACACATTGCCTAGGAGTATATTTATATATATACGCGTGGAGGGACATGCTAACGTATTTATTGCCCGACGCGAGTATGAGGGCGGGGGTGGATGTTCGGCCCTGCAGACATGACGTGAGGAAGAAGAACAGGCTGTATATACACCTATATAGGTATATAGACGGGGAACGTGCGTCCTCGCCGGAAGCTTATAGGCTGTAAGTTTTCAGGCTATAGG
Organism: Tenthredo livida; assembly: GCA_963992785.1. Lineage (NCBI taxonomy): Eukaryota > Metazoa > Arthropoda > Insecta > Hymenoptera > Tenthredinidae > Tenthredo > Tenthredo livida. Next base: position 416,333 of record OZ023069.1, read on the forward strand.
TAGTATAATAGGGGGAACCGAGAACGAAAGTTGGCTTAGTTTTATTCTAGGCCCCCGGGGGGTCCGAGTCCTCGGAATTACACCCTACAGAAACCACCCACGACCCATATACGGCCATAGCCCTCTGCAGGTGCCGGTCAATGGATGTAACTGGGTCAGATCGTGGTAGGGGTGGTCGTGGCTCGGGTTATTTGACTAATCTTCGGTCTAATATCACGTCTAAATGTACGGTAACACGGGGGTTATTCGACGCCGTTACCCTTAATCGCAAGCTTTAACTAAAGACGCTTAGCCTTATCCTTATACAAACCCGTTTATTCCGAAATCCTGATGCACCCCTCTCTCCTGCGAGTATAATTTCACTCGATTCAACCCTGCGCTCCCTTTTTTTCGTCATTAAATTAGAAAAATCGAGAAGACTATTCCTCATCCCCCTGCGTTCACATATTATCTGCGTTATCAGATAATACGACATACTATTATTTTTTCTTTTCTCTTCTTTCCTTTTCTTTTGCCTTATTTTCACCATATCCCTCGTCGACGTACTACACTATAAATGCGGCAAATTTATCCCAACCAGCGATTCGAATCGGGGTTGTTTTTCGGTTGGTTCGTTAAGGGGTTGGACGGGGGTAGGTATAGGGATGGGGGTTGGGGGTTGGTCGGACGGACGGCTCTGGTGGCGAGTTTTGGTACCAAAGGTGAACGGAGGAGGCAGCAACCCTCAGTAGCTGAGAAGCCGCGACGCGAAATCGGGCTTGGTGCTGCACGATCAACACGGGGGTTGTTTAAAACAGTTTTTTTTTTTTATTCTCGCTTTTCCCACCCTGCCGTTCAGTTACGTGCGGTTTAACGGTACACCATCGATGTTCGTACGAATTATGGGATAAAGTGTCCTGCAGACGACAGAATTTAAATCCGATCGAACCCGCGGATTTTATGAAAGGAGAATCACCGTGAATTATCAATTGAAAAAAACTTGTTCGCAAAAAAAAAAACTAATAAAAAAAAACAACTGGATGATATTTGTGAAGAAATTGGAAAAATTAATGGTACGAATAAGCGTTTCATCCCCTATCAATCATTTCGTTTCGTTATACTTGGTATAATTAAATTTCCCCGTATATTACCTACCCCCGGCTATACACTGCTCGCGGAGTCTCCGATTCGTTAATTAAATATATTAATTCAGTTCATTTCTCTTCTTTAATAGAGAAAGAGAAAGACGGAGAGAGATATAGGGGTGGATATTAGAGGGAAGGTAAATCGCGCGGGAAAGCAGATGCGGCGCTCGAAACGAATTCGCGTACGATAAATTATAAACGATAAAAACTGGATTGGTTTTCACATATGAAATAAACAATCGAACTAATTTGTCGCACAATTTTTTGATTTTTCGTTTACGGTTTGAAATAAAAAATGAATTACTTTTCGTATGGAATGAATGCACATACGAGTGTGACGTTGACCCACTTGTATTCTTTCATAGAGATAAATTCGTGAAATTTATGGTGAAAATGTTTACCTGGAGTCGTTCATGTACATTGTACATTGTACATCGTACCTACGCATCGATGTGCTAGAATTGATTATTATCAGTCGTGAAATCGCGCACGGTAGCTGTTTGAAGCGTATTAGCGAAATTCATTGTAGGTACACGCCAAATACACCCGAACCTTAGAATACAATACAATACAATACAACACAATACAATACAATCCGAAGTTATTCGACCGCAAATGTTCTGCCCACGGTGTTTAGCTGCCACAATAATTCATAACTTGATGTAAACACGGCTCATGAATTTTCGGTATAGAAACTTCGTACACGAAGAGAGAGTTAGAGAGAGAGAGAGAGGAAGATAGAGCCTTCACGGTATAATCTATATTGTAATACAACAACAACAAATCAGAATTCAGCTTTGTACCTACACATATTTAGGTGAAACGGTGCAGCGATGATAAATAATTATTTCTGTATCAATTGATTCGATTTTCTAATTAAAATTTATAACAGAAAATGAGGAATTTCTATAACGTAGTCCTGTCGCTCGGAGAGCACTACCTGATATTGTATATCGACCTGGTTATATATTAATGGCTTATTTAGTTCGTCCTTATTGTTGGATAAACGAGGTCATACGCTGTCGATATGCCCCATTAGATTATTAGATTTGAAACGAAAACAAAAAAAAAAAAACGAAATTTACGATACAGATAATAATTGATCGCTTTCATACGCAATTCTTCATTCTGTTACAGGTTCTGCCGTCGACGGGTGTGAAAATCTCCTAAAAGTATAAAAAAAAACTGCGAAGAAGAAAAGAACACACATTCGGATTCGCGATGTCGAGCGATGAATCACCCTTCGATTAGAATATCGATCGGATAGACGTCGATCGACGAAATCGAGTGATGGAATCGAAAGTGTCTTAGACTATGAATATGAGGAAAATTAGTGATTTGCGAAATTAGAGTTTTCGCGATAAATTATTACATCGTCGGGATAATTGCGACACGTGGCCCCGTACAGATTATACACTCGTTCGCGTTCTGCTTCTGGTTCTCGGTCTCGTTTTAATCCTAAATATCCCATTCATCGTCAGTGATAGTGACAGTGACAGTGATGTGGGTGACAGAGGATCCGGCGAGGTGTGGTAAGAGGAAGTCCGTTTAGTCGGGAAGAAACGCCGGCTGTTACAGAAGTCCCATAATGAAGGGGGGCTCGAGCCAGCCTTGGCTGCACGCTTTCTGGCCCCTAGTTGCTCTACTCTCACATCAATCTGGTTCGTATAAAAATTTTACTTGATTGTTTAAAAAAAAAATCATGAAAAAAAAACGAAAAAGAAAAAGGAAGGAACTTTTTTCCCTGTTTTTCTTCTCCCTTTCGCTTTGAATTTACATCGTCTTTCATCGCCACCCCTTTTCTAGTGGTTCGTACTATGCCGCGCGAGCTAGAACCACAAGGTGATTATCGTAGTCGGTAATCGGTCGACTCGTGTGAAATGCTCATTAGCCTTAACGCGGCTTTAATCATTCTGGTTTTATTTTCGTCTTTATATTCCCCTCCACGTTCGTTTCTGTTCATTCTCTGCAGATTTGAACAGCCGAAAAAGTATCGTGTATATAAGAATACGAGAGAATTGGCACCATGGTCTCGCAGGGCTCTCTGTTTATATGATTAGCGAATTATTATCGGTACGTAATCTCGATAATTAACGTAAATTGAATAGGGAGAGATTGGGAACAACGAATATAGGAGAAGTTTAAGAATGAGAGATAATCGCAAAGAAATAAAGTTAAAAACTGAATCCGATATCCGATAGCAACTATAATACCTACGTGTATCGAACCTGCACCTAGATACGCGTGTCCGATGGCTTTGAGCCGATCATTTTTCGCATTATCTAGATTTATTGCGGTCGTATACCTAAGTACATACGCGTATGACGAAGAGGTATAATATTTCAACTTGTATGAATTCAATTCACCGTCAAACAATATATGTACAACGATATTAGAAACCGCGCGGCGATAGGTATATACGCGTCTATAATATAGGATAGTAGCGGTGTGGTAATATTTGCGGAGCTAATTCCGGCCTCTGTTTTACTCTGCATCGCGTTTATTATATCGGCAAACAAACAAGGAACTGGGAAGTGGGAAGCGGGAAGTGGGAAGTGGGAATACCATATAGTAGTACTATAACAGCGCGATAACGTGTTAATTAGAGGAGCATGGATAATTGAGGCTGCAGTTTTTGAGGAGAAACCTCCTCCGCGGTCTTATCTCTGTCTGTCATCTAACCGTGAGCCGCCGCTACGACCCGCACAAAATTAACCCGTTATCTGTCCCCGAGTCCCATAGTCTCTTCTTCTTCCGTCCGCGACCGAGCCCTTTGAAACGGCGTCGGGGTATCCTCAGTCGAATTACGAGGGTCGTGGTTGGTTTTTATTTTTTTCATATTTTTCATATTTTTCATATTTTTCATATTTTTCATATTTTTTTCATATTTTCATATTTCTCTCTTCTCTCATCTCACCGAAAATGAAAAAAGTGGAAAGAACCGTGTAGGTATAGCACGCTTTGAGGAATATCACGGATTCGGGGTAGAAGAGCTCGGTCCTCGTGCCTCCTGCGGGGGCGAATGCAGGTGTTTATATTTCGCATACCGCGGCGGTACTATATGCATGTGGTGCCTACCCACCCCTGCCAAACCCCGTGCATTTTATAAGGGAAAAATATTATTCACGACACGTATTTGTCGCCGCGAAAAATAGCTACGTGTGCCATAGCGATAAATTTCGTTACCTATATTATATCTCCGCGTGGATTTTCGCGAACGTTGGTAGAAATATTATCTGAAAGTCAAATGTGTTTTTTTTTTCTTTGGTACCGCACCGTTTTGTATACATAAGATTATTTTATTCGGGATATAAAGATCTTAGTTCGACTACCCTTTTACCTAATTGGGTAAGAGTGAAAAAAAAAATAAAAAAAAACTATCGTATTGTTCTATTCGCGTATATCGGTAGACAACGGAGAATTCGAGGAACCATACGGTCCGTCGAGGATTGATTTTTTTTTCTTCTCCCCCTCTTCTGAAAAGGGGAAAAAAACGGGATGGAAATTGGGTCCCGGTATCCCGACTGACAAATCGACGGTCTAACCAACGGGATCGGGGTGTTGATGATACTGATATTTCCGTCCGCCCGCTGGGGTACTTTAATTTTGAATTCTGAACGGATCTTACGCAACAAAAGGTTGGACATCGAATCGTTTATTGAATCAGGAACAGGGAAACGAGCGGGGCGGGGGGTGGGGGGGCTGGTGGATAGGAGTATATTTATTTATTCATTTATTTATACTTATTGATGGATTTAGGGACTCGCGCTTATTCCAATTTTAATACTAATATTCAGCGAGGGGTCGAGTACTCCTTTTTTTTTTGTTTTTCCTCTTTTCTTTCTACTTAACGACCGTATCTCCGAGATACTGAAAATTCGTCCCCCAAATCATCCCGAGAAATATACTAATACCCGCGCGTCTCTCAGCACGCGCGCAATTCATTATGTTCACCAACACCTTTCCTTCTTTTTCTTCTTCTTCGCCTTCTTCGGCTTCATACCAAAAAAAAAACGGGAAATACCTACCCTCGGTTATTATTTACTGGTAAAACGCGTAAGCCAACTTTTCGTATACTTATACCATTACATCTAGCCCCATGCACGACATCGACGCACGTCGAGGAAATAACATTTTTCCCTTAATGGTTTGTAACCGAGATTCGTTTATCCATTCACGTTATGTGGCACGTGTCCATGACAGGTGTAGGTGTAAACTGTATATTTTTATATGCCAGCGGCACCATTGACAGCTTGATAATAAATGATCGTTACCTTATACTTAAGGACGTGCGGGAAAGGAAAGCTGAGGGAAATGACGAGAAGAAAAAAGAAAAAACAAAGACAAATGAAAGAACGGTATCATTTCATTCTTTATTTCGAATATTTGAGGAGATTGCTTCCCAAATAAGAAGCCTCCCCGTTTGATCATCTCGAATAACTCGATCCGTCTTATTATCGAGCCTCTCGTCTTCCTCTACAGTACACCAGATGTACTATACATTTATACGTAGATATACAGAACGCCGCGAGCGCTCATCTCTCTTTCCTCGTTCTTCATCTCCTCCATCTTCTTATTTTTCTCATTCTTTTTCTTATACTATATCTCTAGTTAGAAAAGACAATCGTTTCCGTGACTTGAGCTGAATCAACTACCTCGAGGATAGCTGCACCCACACCCGCACCCGCACCCATGCCATTTCCCTTTTCACATCCCCCCCGAACCCAGCACAGTTACGAACAAAGCAATTCCTACGGGACAAAGACTCGAGAGAGTAAGAGGAAGGGCACTCAGCTTCAGGTACTTGAACCGACACCCACCAGTCCTGAAAACTTGTACCAATACCCACCCTACCCTATCCTACCCTATCCTATCCGCTACCCTACCCTTATACGTTCACAACGCGATGCTGATGCACAGATGTATAAGTTTTGCGATTATATGCTAGGGGTAGGCGAGCCGGGCTCGCGGGGGGATGAAATCGGGGTGTAACTTTGCACTTTAATGGCGTGTTGACCTATCGGTGTCACCTTCCCTACTTCCTACGCTCTAGTGGGTCACGGGTCGTATAAGCGAAGCGAACGTGTAGATTTTCGCGAAGATAATCGATCGGTCAAATTGAAGGGTAAACATTTTCATTTTTATAACAGAATTATTAAATCTCTACGTAGTATTTCCGATCCCGACGACACCCTCGTTCACCCTCGAAATTCTCTCTTCAACGCCGCCGTTTAATTCAGGCTCGTTAAATACGACGGGCTTCAAGGAGTTTATCAGGGGGTGATTGTGGAAGTCTCGTGCGCACGTGTTCCCGCGTTTGCAGAGGAATGAACATATCGAACAGGGGACGCTTCCGCAGGGTCGGGACGGGACACGTAACCTGCACTACTACTTACTCACCCGCATTGCATTGCACTCGTTTTAGAAAGGGAGCAGACCCGTCACAGTAGAACAGGTCGCGTATCGATCGGCCGCATGTGTATAGAAAAGTATAACAGAATTACCCACCTCCATGCCTAACGTATCCCATATAGGCCGCAGAGTACATGCATTATAAATAACGATTTACCCACTTTTAGAAAATCAGAATCAGAACATACTATAGTTTCATTTTCACCCAAGTTCAATCCAGCCTAATCCTTCCGATCGGTATTATCATTCAATTTGCTGCACCATCAAAGGCTGGGGCCTGGGAGGAAATTGACGTCGGGGTACTTAGTACTGGCGCGGTGCGCCGCAGCCTAATACCGGGATTAGGCCAGATCTGGGTTTAGTTGACCAAGTAGTTTCCAAGGTAAGACTCGGTCCGGTCCTACGGCTCCTCACCGCGATGATCGCCAGCTTCTGTGCGTTTAATTGATAAAAGATTGGGCACGGAAGAGATTAGGACCTCGGTACCCAATCCCATCGGACCTACGACTAGATCTTCACTTGACTGACACTTTTCGTGAAAATAAATGGTTTAACAGTTGTTTCATACGGATGGGAGATGGGATTCATCCGGATATATCTGGGTATATGTACATGTACATATACAATCTCGGAAGTGGTTCTGGTCAGATTGGAATCAATTGAAATGAACTGAATGGTGTAAGCTATTGGAGCTGGAGGTATATACTACGTATATAAATGTATATAGATGTATGTATACGTAGGACACCGTTGGCTCGGTGAAATCCTTTTGGTTGGTTGGTTGGTTGGTTGGTATCGAAACGGTTTGATAAAACGAGAAGTTAGGAGGAAGAAAAAAGAGAATTGCGTGTGTGTGTGTTCTGTGTCCGGCGATAGAACGATCCGTGGTTCGTTCGGTTTTATGATTACGGGTCGTTCAATTTTTCAGATAAAACGACCTGACGTTTATTCAGATGTCGGGGCGCGTCTGGATGTCTGGGTTCGGTACGACGCGCCTCGGCACGTACGACTTTCAGCTTTATCACCGCGTCGACGTCGCCTAGCGTCGCCTAGCGCCGGGGAGAACTTTTCCATTCGACGTTTTCGCGAAGTGCTCGACGCTGTTTGTCTCCGCGTATATTTCTCTCCTTATACCGGTATATTTTTCTCTCTCTCTCTCTCTCTCTGTCTTTTCTCCGATCGTCGCGTGATCATCTCGCTTTTTCACACCGTCCACCTATACAGGGGTTTTCATTTGATTCTCTCTATCTTTAGCCCCGGGCTAAAGTTCCGATGAAAACACACCGTCCCTCGGCAACGCGTCCCTCTCTTTGAACCGTGTTTTTATTAAATTTCAAACCTACCTCGGATGCAATCACCGGCGGCGCAACGTCGCGACGCCCGATACTATGCGATTAAGCTAATATGTGTTTTCCATTAGCCAACCGCCGCTGCCGTTGCCGCGCGAGGATGGGGTAAATAATACCATCCCCGATACAGTCGCGTATTTAGGTATATACCTACACGGTAGAGGAGAGAAAAAGCTTCTCTCTCTCTACTTCTGCTCTGACGTCAATAAAGGTTGAATCATTCCGATGTATGAGAATCGCGAGTTCTTCGGTTTTCGATTCCCGAAATTCAACCCCGCAGCTGCTTCCGCGTCTAAACGCAAGGGTTTATAATTCGGTCCACGTAGGTAGGCGGGTGAACGATCAACGTCGACCCTCTCGCTACCAGATCTTCTGCTCGTGAAACACGCGCCACGATGAAGAGACCCCCGTTGCGTCGCGACGTCACGCCAACTCGGGTTGTTCAGTTCAGCTCAACTCAGCTCGGTTCAGTTCAGTTCAGTTCAGTTCAGTTCAGTTACTCGGGCAAAGGTATATATAAGGCACTTGACTCTGGTCGCTGAATGTGTCCCTTTACGCGATCTATGATCATAATTCCTATAGCCCCGAGGCTTTCTAAGATAAGGTATTTTCTAATATCAGAGATAACGCGTTCCTTTTCTTTTATCCTATCATTTTTACCTTCTTTCTTCTTCTTCTTCTCATTCTCCTTTTTTTTCTCTCTTCTCTGTCGTCGCGTGGTTTTATTGGAAACGTTGATGTAGCCGGGGGAGTTGTTTGAGCTTGTATTAAACAAATATAAAGAAATTCTGATCGACGACGTTGAGATAGAGATAGAGAGAGAGAGAGAAAGAGAGAGAGAGAAAGAGGAAAAAAAACAGTTTTTACAAACCGAAGCGAAATTTTTTAAGGTCTGTTTGAGTTTGCGGAGTAGCGGGAGTGGCGTAAAAGTATATCGCGAGACGTTTATGCGGGTTTATTTAATGCCGATATACGACGGCGAGGACGACGACGTGCATGTACACATACATATACATATATACATCGTCGATCAGGAAAACGAGTTTTGTTAAGCTAACGAAACCCTTCGACTGAACGGGGTCTCACTTTCCCTTCGGGCTTTTTGCAAGAAATGAAGGATAAAAAGCGACCCGCAGTTTCGCCGAAATATATAATATAAAAAAAGAGCGAAGAAAAGGAAAGGGACGAGAAGAGAAGAAAAAAAAAACCACGAGTATCACCGTTCTAGACAAATTCACTCCAATCATTTCGTTTCTTTTTCACCCCTATCGGCTATACCTACTCACTCTTCAAATATCCAATTTGTCGTCAATCCTGTACTTAGTATAGTTTCGCGAATTCCCATCAACTATCGCGATTCAACACGCGATTTTATATTTATATTGAAAAAGCACATTATTTGTATACCAACAGTTATCACCGTGACACATGCAACGTGGTCCGATGTATCCGTTGCAGATTTTCCATAGCTGGTTTATAATAGAGGAAAAGTTATCGCAAGTTTTGCCAATAATTTTATCAATCGGATCCCACGCTCACTCTACGCTGTTCTCCATATGCTCTTGCAGCATCCGCGTATAGTGTACAAATTTGTCTAGCTAATCCGTGTCCATGTAGGTATGACACTAATCATCCACGAGCTCCTATTTCGGTCTACGAAATTACCCCTGTGGTTTTGAGGAAAAGGGTTAACGGAAACCACCAAGGCTAAGAAAAAGAAAAAGAAGAAGAAGAAGGAGGGTCGAGGCTCGGCTTTTACTCGGTTATAGTATATACATCACACCACCGTTCGAAATGTCTTGACGATTGTTCGCAACCTTCCCCCGTTCTCTTTCTCTTATTATTCGAGGGATAGAGGGGTTGGAGGGGTGTCCCTGAATGGTCTCATTTTTTTATCGGCCAATCTACAAAGGTTGAAATCTTCGAGCAGCGTGACGTTGACAATGGCTAAAGTTCGGAGTCTACTCGAGTTACACAAACGGGCATTGGGGCATGGGGTATGCCACTTGGCACTTGCGCGTAACCGACCGCAACCCAAGAAATTCGACACCCTTAGAACTAATTCTTCTTCCCTAGTGGCGAAAGAAGAAGAGAAAAAAAAAGAAAAAAACTGGGAGAGCGATAACCTCCGGGTTCGAAGAAAGTGGCTAAATTATACCGTCTCCTCTCCTTTTTCTCTCTTCCTCTGCACTTACTCCGATTCGGCTAAACATGTGCGGATAACTATCACGCATATACATACATATACCAGGATATACCCTGCACCTGCATCCAGCAGGTAGAGTAATACAAAGCGGCGGGAGGAAACAATTTCCATAAAGCATAACCCGTTGAATGGAACCCTCTACTGTCTCCCTGTGCCATTTCTACCCGCACAACTCCGCGTATTATCGTTCTGCTATAATACTGCACTGTTTTGACACTTTTTTGCCTCCTGGCACCGTCGCTTGTCGTTTGCATATCAATTACGGTCATGTATATAACGCTGTACAGATATAGATACGTCGTACCTGTCTGGGTAATGCATTTATGTAAATGAGCTTCTGCGCGGACGTATAAAGAGATGAAAAACTTAGGAGACATATCCGTCTTTTTTTCTCCCTTATCTTTTCATCATTCATATTTATATCCTATATCAGATCCGGTAACGCGAAATACGATGAACAACGAAGAGAGAGAAAGAGGGAAGAGAAAATCTACATTTCGCAGCAGCTGAAGATTTTCTTGCGTCTTTATCATTCATTCGAGCGTTAATGCTTTGGTAATATTGTCTTAAGCGACTGTAATTTATTTTACGAATACCTGAAGAAAACGAGCGATCCTACCACTAGGTATATACTCCCTTGGGAATGCGTCGCGACGGTACGCGGATTCCGCGAAAATTTTCTCTCCCAAGTAGGTACCTATATAAGGAGCGAGACCGAGACGGAGACGGAGACGTATTTTACTTCTGGAGTCGTTCCTCTTCATCTCTACGGGATACGGACACCGTTAAGCCTCGTTCATTTCAACGGTTAACATTCTGACAGTCGGTCTTCTGGGATACTTGGCACATCGAGCCAGCCAGATCCGGCTAAGGGTGGAATTACGAGTACGTGAATTCTCGCGAATTTCGATACGAACACCCGACGTATACCTACACGTAGCTAGACGTACGTACGTTCTACGTGGGTATGGCTGTAAATGCAGACCATCAAGTTCAACGCGGAATTACAGCGCGATAAACAGCGTGCGGTTTACTCCTAGGGGCTAGGGAAAATGGCACAGCTCGAGGGGAACTAGGTAGAGAAATACCGAGGGTGTAAACTAAAACAGTTTAGGGTCACCGAGCCAGCACACACACCAATGACACCCATGACGAGACCATTCCAAAGCGTATCTCGGGGCTGGACCCGCGGTCCGCGTATCTTAGACGGACTTGGAGCTTTTCAGTTGCATCGTAGCCACGTCTCTGCACTTATCGCGAACTTTATACGAATTACATTTCTGATCGATTAACAATTAGATTGTCAATTCGCGAGTCTGAGCTTCGCCTCGTTAACAAAATTTCAATATTTCTCCACTGCCATGATCTCGGTGGGGTTCGTGACTGCAGCAAGTTCACGTGTCGTTAAACCGGCAATTACCCTCTCATATACATTTATGTATATAGTAGAGGTCGATTAATCATTCGAAAACGGTTGCAGGTAGTACCTGGTATAAAAATAGTAATTCCCCTGAATCTGACCGGGTTGATAACTTCATTGTGCGTGCTGATCGAATGACTCGACCTTCTCTCACTCTCTCTCTCTTTCTCTTCGATCAGTACCTACACACGGTGACTTTAAGGACCGCAGTTCTGGTTTAATCGCGTGTCTAAATGAGGTGGGGGTGTTTCTTAGTGGCGTAAGTACCGGGTCGGTTAATGGCTCGTATTTGGTATCGCGGTATGAATTTTCTCGCTACCCCTTCGAGGTGCAGATTTTAACATCAGTTTCTGTACATCAGCAGAACAGAGTAGCGGATTTTGTGTATACTACGCCTCTATATTTTTCGAGGCCTTCACCCGACTTCCTCTACGGCAAGTGCCAATCTCGGAGCTTTACGAGCTAACCACACTTAACTTTTGTAGTCGAGACACAAAGGACCGTAAGTTCTCTTCGTTGGTAGCAGCCGCACCAGGAACGGGTATGAGAGGATAACTTTTCGAGCCCCTTCAGCTAGGCAACGGGTCTTAAACCTTGAGCCTCGAGCACTGAGCCTTTCACGGTTCGGCAAAGTCCAGAATTCCAAAAAGCTAAGTCGTCTAATTGCGCGTTTTACGAACTGATTCAATCCCCGTGCGAATAATCGCTCACGTACACATGTATCATTCATAGTACGATTCTCTCCGTGATTATGGGTCGCGTGCACAGCTAGGTGGACAATCCGTGGATCCATCGTTCCACAGAATACACATACCTACGTACGTCGACGAGGAGGACTGGATACACGTGCTCGTGCGGTTCGTTAGTCAAAGCGGCTGAACAAACATCAAAGAAAATGAAATCGCTTTCGTATGATCTATCTCTGCACTGGTATGGATACGTAGGTATATACCTACTCCCGGGTAAACTTTTCCACAATTCATTTCAACAACCATCGGCGTTTATACCCATACGTATACAATTTCTGCGAAAATGCATAAATGGAATCGTACGGATGATTTTATGCACATTTTTTTGTTCACGTGACAAAGGGATGGGGGTTGAAAAAAAAAAGAAAAAAGATGTCTAAAAACGCGAAACGAACATTATTTGCACAGCTGCGTGAGAGGAGAAGTCAATTTCGACAAATTTCATCGTCGTTGATGTTGAAGAAGACGAAAAAGAGGGGGAAAAAAAGCGCGGTGGTTAGGGGGGTGGTTGAATACCAACGGGCTGCAGGATCACCGCGGAGTGCCCTCGAGACAATGCACTAAACTTGAAACAGAGCACCCCTCTCTTACTGCGTGGTTTACGGGGCGGGTGGGGACGACTCGGTTCGCCTTTATCTCGAGGGTTTTAAGGAGAAAAAAGTCTTTCGGTTAAACCTGAACGGCGGCATAGCTGAGTGCTCACTCAATTATTTTTCAATCCCGTTTTAACGAATTCTTAAACCACAGCTCGAATGCCTTCCTACCGTAACCCGGAAACAGTTTAATGAAGTACCTCCACCTCTACCATGTAATAACGAATATCGTTCGTAAGCTGTGCTGGCGATTGGCGCAGAATAAAATGTGAAATGTAAAATAAAGTCGAAAGTGGAATTCATCCGTTCGATATACCCACCTTTACCTATATTATATTGTACCATTCAACAGGGGTAAAAACACAACGATTTCTAACTAATTGAACACGATTGTTTCACCTAGCGGATAAAACTAATAAAATTTTATACCCCGGCAGCGTAGCTATCTATCGATAGTCGCTTCTACCCTCCTAGGAATCCACCAGCCCTGTGCAGAAGTCGCGAGAACGTGTTGTGGGTCGTAAGATTTTACGATCTGCGTTTACTCCCGTTAGGTTTACGATTTCGACTATACATACAGGTATATATATATAATGCGTACATGTTATATTTCTATATCTATATACTAGCGTATACGAGTGGAGCGAAGCGAGGGAAATGATGGCGGGTCCAAAGACACGGACAACTCCAAGAGCTTCGTAGGGGCTGCTAATATACTGTGGGATTCAGACTTTAAGCTACGCGCATTTATCGATGTTTACCCTATACCAGGCATATGTGTATCTATATTATGTACACACATGTACTACATATGTTTATGGCACAGTATTCCACCCCGATGCGTATGCACACACCGACGTACCTAGGGGTAGTTAAATCTAGTTTTACGCCTTGGGTCGGACGTTTAATTAACGACATTAGTTCGGGCGCGTATATATATCTGCGCAGCATCCGTACTTATACCTTACGACACGCAAGACGACGAGGATGGGTTTCTCATATACGAATAAGACCCGGTGGTGGGTACCGAGGATGATTTACCGCGGCGCAGCGTTCGCCTAGGTGCCTGTATCGAGCCTGTCTGAAACCGCTATAAGTGTGGGTTGGGAGGTATGGAGAGGAGGAGATGGTGACTTTGCGAAACTTTGTACCCTTCGATACTTGGCGAAATTTATCGCCCAGGAGGATAATTATTCAGCTCACCATTCACCGAAACCCTTATTTATTAACACTGACCATTTATCGGTGAAAATTGATGGGAGGGGAGGAAAAACTAATCTCAACAAACGGGGATGAAAAACTTTTACTCGGCTAAGATTCTGCGAACACATACATATAGCTAATCTATACGGTATATCATTCCGCTCTCCTTATACTTTCCTTCGATTGTTTCTTCAGATAAGAATAAGTTGACGAAAATCTTCTCTGTATACCACAGATGAAAGTTTCACCCCTTAAAATACCCATCGACAATTATTCAACACACAGTATTTTAGATCCCATCGGTGCGTCAAGTTGTAAGAAATTTGGCTGGATACCCGAGGCCCTCTATACCCTCACCGAAATCTCCGATCGTTGGTCGAGGTAGTAGAAGTGGTCCATTAGCTCTCAGGAACGGTTATAAATAATTCCGTCCTCCGGAGAATCCTGCGAGACTTGTAACCTCGTCTAGTTCAGTTCTCGGTTAAATATGTTGCCCATATCCCACAGGCCGGGCGGAGTACCTACTCGGTCTAACTCATCCCCGAGAGTAAATCATCAATCTGTTAACTTTTGGGTAAAACTATGTTGGGCAGGTGAATAGGGGATACATGAATCATGTGATGATGAATAATCATTGCCGCATCGGCGATGAGGTTTTCCGAAAAATTTATTTTTCTCGATCAGTGCATGTGATCAGACGATTAGTCATTAACGGCGTGGCGCGTCGCCTGTCCCGCAGCTGAAACATCCCCTATAGCTATACCTGGGTACTACTGCAGATACGGATCATCATATCCCCATTCCTAGGACGCGAGTTAGTTATTTCATGTAGCTATTTTTCTCGCGGTTTCTCTCTACGGGTGGTTGGACTCCATTCGACTGACTCATGTCCTCGTAAACGGCTCCAGTTCACGCACACCCTGCCACATCATATCCACCCACTTCCATACCTCGTGGCTCGTGGCTCGTACCGTAATTGCGTTTTTTTAGTCTGACTTTTACTGCCGAGTTACACGCACTAGCGTCTTTCCCATGAGCCCACACACCCCCACACCCTCCCCCCGCCACCGTAACTAAGAACTAACCCCCTCGTGCTAAATCCGGGTACCAACACGATCTGATTGGATTTAATTACCCGTCTAATTAATTGCATAATTTATTGCACCTACTGATAAACCCTCTGATTTAGACGGGCATCGGCGAAGCGATAGTAACTCTTCGGCTCGGTTGCCTTGCTCGAATAAGGCTCCGATATTCGATAGGATCGTAGCGTTTCATACTAGGTGCTACTACGCGATACGTAGGTATATAGTTTCGAATCGCGATCGCATGGTTTTAATTTGCGATCCTTAAAGGCGTTTATACAACGTCTAGTGAGTTTATTTGATGTTTGTTACCCAGTTAGTTAGTTGGGGGTTGAAAATTGAGGGGGTAAAAAGCTCGTCGGAGTCTCGGAGGTAGAAAATCAGCTGCTAATTTCGAGTAGGTAGGTAAGCAAGCAAGGAAGTAAGTAAGTAAGTAAGTAAGTAAGTAAGTAAGTTTCTCGTGCCGAAGGGGGTATCCTCCCGACTTCGTTTACCCTAATAGTCGTTGTCGCGCTAGATTTCCGGGTACTGGCGTTAATCCGAGTTGAAAATTCACCCCGCACCTTCGAAAAAGCCAATTTTCTAGTTCTTCTATTCGCTCGAATACCCGTAAGCCGCGTTGTTAAATTTAGCCGCGTTAGTATACCGAGTCGAATAAGGGATCCTGTTTTGGCAGGGATCCAACCGGGTCTTAGGGAAAATATAACGAAAGAGAAAAGAGGAAGAAATAAAGGAAAAAAAAAAGGAAATAAAGTAAAAAAAAAAAAAAAATATAACGTAAAAAGGCGAAAAAATCTGCAGGTTCGTCACAGCAATTTCACCGCATAATGGCATGCGGGAGCACGTTGATCCTTTTAATACCGTCTGATTGCGGCTCAATGTATAAAGTAACCGACGTATAAGAAAAGTAGGTATACTATATATATCGCCCGAGGTTAAGTGGCAGGAAAACAAAACGGAGAAAAAAGTAAAAGGAAAATGTAACAAAAAAAAGAAAAAAAAAATGAAGTAAGTATAAAAAGTCGAGCTTTTAGCCTGCCTGACAGAGCTGCAGGGAGGAGATGAAATCAATCTATAAAAACATACCGAGGCGTATACCTAGGTGCAGGGTAGCTGAGCTATCGGCGGCTATACGGAGTTTATTTTACGATGAAATTTACGCCCCTTATCAAAATACCCCCGTATTTCTCTAATCTCTGTTAAATCGGGGGTGTATATAGGGAAGTATACATACCTATATACGCGCGTATATCCCGCGGGTTATAACGATTTAACGAAGTAGTAACGGTCCGCGAGTAACGACGCGGAAGGAGTAAGATTGTCGGATTGATTCCTGTTAGGGGTGGATGGCGAAGAAGAGGGCGAGGGGGGGCAGGGGGTAGGGAGGAGGCTGATATCCCGCTGTGTAATTGGAAATTAAGAGGAAAGCTCGTTAGGGTAAAAACGGCAGCTGCGAGGATTTCGTAAAGGCAACCGTTACCTTATTGGGCGAGGGCCGAGATAGGGGTGGTTTAGGTGTGCGTATACTGTACACAGTAGGAGAGTGAGAAAAAGCCTAAAGCCTTGACTAATGATATACCTTAACCAAGAATCGCAATAATCGCGGGATGATGGTTATTATTGTAAAGGTAAATGTCGAGGAGAGTAGAGTAGGCACCCAGCTATGCCTTTGTCGAAGGGTGCAGCGGGGGAAAGAAAAGTATAAGGGACTCAAATAACCACCCGGATATGACAAAGGGCGAGCCAATCGGTGAAAACAAGCCGAGCTTTTGCGGGGTACGCCGAGGGAATAAAGACCCGGGAATGGGGAATAAGAAGAGGAAGAGGAAGAGGAAAAGGAAAGGGAAAAGGAAGAGGAAGAGGAAGAATAAGAGGTAGAAGAAAATGAAGATTAAGATGCGAGGGGTGGAGAGAAAGGGATGAGAGAAAGTCGTAGTATAGAAGACGTTTAATGGCAGCTTTTCTCAGAAACAATATGGCCGCTCTCTTTCTCAGTTTGTCAAACTTTCCTGAAATGTCTGCACCTATACTTTTACACAACGATGTAGGTAGGTACGCTGTATACCAAGGGATGAAGAATATCATCCCTCTGCGCCCGCGACGCCCGCGCCGCCTCGAGCGCGAATTGAAGTGCCAAATTTCATTCCCTCATTTTCTAGAAAGTTATTGAAGAAGTTTTTTGCTTTAGAAAGAAAAAATAAATGGAAAAAGAAAGTAAAAAATAGGATGGAGAAATGGAGGAAAAAAAGGAAAAGGAAAAGGAGAAAGAAAGAGGAACCAAACCGTACCTACTCTTGTAGTACAACCGACGACGTCGCGAGCATATTCTCTCCGGCGGAAAATGACACGGTTTACGAGGAACTAGAACGAGGCGGTAAAATTCTTTAAAATAGGATCTTCCGCGTACCTACGTCTTGAATTGAGCGAGTGTTGAAACGACCCGGGAGAAAATGCACCTGAAAATAATCCTGTTCATGCGGAATTTCGAGTGTGAAAAATAATACGAGGCAGAATAGCTGCAGCTGCAGGGGTGAAATAAGAAGAAGAAAGAAAAGAATGTAAAAGTGATTGATTCGTTAACGTTATGGGATTGGTCCTAAAAACGTACGTCAAAGAAAATGTTGACACAGAAATTTAGCGAAGAGCGATGATCTTTTCGCTCGTGCAGGAATCAAAGAGCGAAGAGAGTGGATAACGAGAGTTCGAGAATGAGAATGAGAATGAGAATGAGAATGAGAATATATCTCGAGGACGCGGGGACCGAGCGTATAATTTATTTGATTCTTGAAACTTTGTTAAGAACCGAAAGCAGCTCTCCCGTTCCCGCTCCCTATACCATTACTTCGAATCTGACGTGGGCTGATAACTGATAAGCACTACTCTTCGTGTTCTGATCTCGATAAGCCACTCCACTCCACTCCACTCTACTCCACTCCACTCCACTTCGCCCCACTTTCCTATTCCATCTCTCTTCTTTGACCAATTTCCTCTCGACGTTTTATTTCCTTTTAATATCGTCAGGAACTTACACCGGAATCGCCTTGGGGATGAATTTTCCACTGCACGGTGTAGAGCCTCGTATTCTATAACGATAAGAAACAATAAACTACTCCGAGATTCTCCACATTCCATTTTCTGTATAGTAGATCAAAATTCAATTATAACACATCAATTATCAAAAGGGATGAAAATATATATGCCTATGCAGGTATAAGGAGAAGAAAGAAAAGAGTGAAAGGAAAAAGAAAAATCAATCGTCAAATAAAAATCACTGCTCGTTATTATCACACCTCCTCGTTTATTTTCTCCTTTCGTTATACCGCGATCACACTTTACTTTGCGACTGGAAATTTTCTTCTTTTTTCTTTCCTTTTTTCTCTCCTTTTTTCTCTCTTTTTTCAAATAAAAGGAAATCACGACTCAAATGAGGTGCTCGAGCGACGCGGCGCTCCTGCACTGCTCCTGATTTTGCAGGGGTGAATTTACGCCTGTAGTTGCGGTCCCGCGGTTAATTACTCGACTAGCCACGGTCACAGAGTTCTACGTTTTGCTTTAGGGGCTGATGAACGGCTCCTCGTCAATCGACGCGACGGTACGATTCCGGAAACGAGAGGAACTGCACGGACGAGTTTTTTTTTTTTTTTTTATTTTATTTTTTTTCGCACAGAGCTTTGAATTGCAATTAGCACGAGCGACCCCTAAGAGTGTCAATAAAATTACCATACTAGAATTATAAATCTTTCGACTTGGGACTTGAACAGTTCTATTTTTTTTCTCTTTTTTTTTTTTATTCATCATCTTCTTTTTCGTTTTCTTCTCTACTTTACAAATTGATAACAAGAGAGAAATATGTCTCGCGGTTCTTTCGAGTGGAATGAAAGTAAAGTGAAAACGTGGATTCGGGCTGCTCGCAGACCAACTAACGGCATAAAAAGATTGAAGAGAAACTCGCGGTTAATGCAAGAATATTAATGGGGAATTTTGGTAAATTTTTTTTTACCCCCATACCTCTTAGTCGCTTTCTTCGTATAGTATACCTACTTTTGCCTAATTCAAAAGCTCCCGAGGAAGAAGAGGACGTTTTTCTGCTTCCCTCTTAGAAGTATAAAAAACGATACGGTAATAAGCAGAAGAAGAAGAAGAAGAAGAAGAAGTACCGCGGGATATTGTAACCTGAGTGGCAGAAAGAGAAAAAAATGAAGAAAAAAATATAAAATAAAAAAAGAGATAGATATTCGCCGAGAGATATGAGATGAAATATTTTTAATGAACGTTCTCCATTTATCAATATATGTATAATATATATATATATATATATATATATATATACTTATTGTTTATGTCAATTAAGGAATTCATACCCAAAAAAGAAGAAAAAACAAAAATGTGAAACGAAAAAATGTCGCCGAGATGAAAATTTTTCTAAATTTCTGGTCATTTCATAACGCGGAGAGAGACAAAAGCGCGTGTATAGGTAGCGAATTCGTTCGGTACGGGGATGAAAATAATATCACGTCTTTGTGAATTTTCGCTTTCATTAATTTGACCTTTTTTTCTTTCATTCTTTCTTTCTTTTCGTTTTTTTTTTTTTCCAAATTATACGACGCCGAGAAGTAAGTGCGTAATTTTCGTAATTTTTTCTAATTTTTTTCTAAGGCCTTTCTGCATATCCTCGACTCACTTTCTCTCTCTCTCTCTCTCTCTCTCTCGCCTCGCCTCATCTCATCTCATCTCATCTCACTCGTTGCCGCTTCTATGCCAGTTCGCCGTTACGCCTGTCTAATTACACTCTTCCTTCCGCCGAGCAAATTTTTTTTTTTTCGTTTCCTTTTTTTCGTATTTTTTCGCTTTTTCTTTCTCTTTTTTTTTTGTCTCCAGCTAATTTACGAAGCGAGTAATTGAATTACACCCGCCTAATTTATACGGCAAAACCTTTGAATAACATTGCCCGTTAGCTAGCTGGCTCTAACTTAACGGGGGAGACGCCACCCCAAAAAGTCGTTCGTTTTACTACGAATATTTATTCTTTTATGTCAACTATAATAACACCCACGTCTCTGGGTCGCCCCGAATATCGCGTTCTCACTATTTCCCATACCCATAGGTACCGCGGAAAGTATGAAAGCTACCTCTCGGCGAAAGGTTCCGCTATTTCTCCATGTCATATCTTAAGGGTTGTTATATAACTTCGCGAATAACCAGAGCCAAAAGACCAAAACTCGTGATTCTGTGGATTAATGAAGCATTCTTTTCTCTCTCTCTCTCTCTTTCTAAAATGCAGGACTAATTAAAAGCGAATTTTTTAACTCCTTTTACCCCTTTTTTTTTATCCATCTCATGTTTAATTCGTAGAAATCCTTGGCCGTTTCAGCTTTACTTTCGACTAAGTTTCCCATGTCCAATTAGCCGCATAGCACTACCCCCCTTGGTATTATTCAGGATAAACGTTCTACTACTTGGAAAAGTAGGTTCTAGTCGCCGCACGACCTCGTTACCTTGTTATACCATATAGCAGGGGTTAACTGCTCTTTGAATCTGTGCTACACAAACTCTTATACATAGTTATGGATTATATTTTCATAAATATTTGACGAATTTTTTCCCTCTTCGTATTCG
Source organism: Tenthredo livida (assembly GCA_963992785.1). Taxonomy (NCBI): domain Eukaryota; kingdom Metazoa; phylum Arthropoda; class Insecta; order Hymenoptera; family Tenthredinidae; genus Tenthredo; species Tenthredo livida. The sequence continues at coordinate 437,090 of OZ023069.1, forward strand.
CATTTGGGAAACAAGTTGTAATTTACCGAGCGTCTAGGGTTTGCCTCTGACAGTTCCCTTATTCTTATTTTTATCAGAGTGAGACTCTCATCCCCTTCGAAATACGATCTCGGGGATTTCGAATCGACTGACAAGCCGGGTGTAATTCAAAAACTAGAAAATGAAGATTATTTCTTCTTCTTCTTCGAGATGATGTGATGTGATTTCGCCTCGTTTTAAAAACGTTTTAGAAAGTTTTAATGGGATGTATAGTAGGTATAGAGATCCGCCTCTGTACCTATACGTCTTCCGAGAAGTAAGGATGAACGTGATTTTCTCTCTCAAAGATTATAAGAAGAAATGATAATAACAACAACAACAATAAGAGAACCAAGAAGAAAAAGAAAAAGAAAAAGAAAAAGAAAAAGAAAAAGTAGAAGAAGAGAAAAGCCATTTTCACGTATTAATTCCTTCGAGATAATCTTCTTCTTTCTTTTTTCTTTTTTCTTTTCTTTTTTCTTGTCTTACCTTTCAATTTTCAAAGGCTGTGAATATACTGTACGCACCCCTTAATCTTTACTCACCTCCCTCGGGGAGCCAAGGTCCTCATTGAATTTCTACCCTACGACTTATCGGCGACCCCCTGATCTTCGTTATCCTATTTATCACCGCCTGCTTATATAATTGATAAGGTGCAACGTGTCCCGAATAATATAATCACTTTGTTATATAATATTATAAGGGATGATGTACGAATATATACGTATACCTGCACTGATACATAGATAACGCGTTGATTAATCGATTTATCTCCGTGTTCATTTGATTTATTTTTTGTTCTCTCCTCTAGTTTTTTTTTTTGACGAAAAATAAATTTCGAAAAAGTAGGTACATAACTACCTACTACCTCTTTACGTATAAGTTGCGTCAAACGCGTAAATCTGTGGAAAAGGTTGAAGCTGGCATAACGCGTTGGGTACCATAGCGAGAGGGTTGAAAGGACACGTGCGATTCTGTTATTACAGTTTGATGTCAGCCCCGTCAAAGCCGGAAAGTTGCTCGTGCGTGAAAATTCGTTTTGTTTGAGAACAGACCCGTGACCTAGCCTGCGCAGATATAGTATATATATGTATCCATATGACAAATGGCTCCCGATTTCCATACTATAACACGACGACCACCGCCAGTCAGGGAGGAAAAAGTTTACCCGGAAACTGATCCCCGATGTACCGGCTGCACCTGCGGAACTCGGATGATGAAAAATCAAGGGTTGCATTTTTTTGTTTCGCTTTCAGTCTAGTTTTTTCACAATCTAGTTCGATCTTATGATTCAAAAATTTCAATGAATCTATAAATTCTTCTTATTATTATCATCACCGTTTGTCACATTCCCATGTCAAATAAGGAAAATCGACGCTCGTAACTTGACAAATATTACTAATATCCGAGGACAGCCTGGTCTGCCCTCGCCAGGGGATAGAGTTTCTCTTCAGAATAGCTGGTAAAATATCAGCATATGAATCGGTGTATTTGCATACGGCGAGCTACCGCTTGGTAAACGTTCATTTTTGTTTGGACGGGGTAAACCGAGCGTAGAAATAATACGCGTACCTATATAGCAATACATATAAGTATGTAGAATATGTATGCGTATGTGTATATCCCGCGATTTTTTTTACCCCGGGTGCTGGTGCAGCAGGTTGAAAAATCCGTCTGTAGTTGGTGGGGATAAAATGATAATCTTTATTCGGCCTTTAACCCGTGCAGCTATCTCTTGTACGGATTTATCAAGTTCGCTTAGATCGTTGAGCTTCGCCGCAAAACTAGTCGCTTTCGCTTTACCACCATTCTACCGCTTTTATTATATTATATAGGAATGAATTCTCGTCTATTTAATTTTATTTTCTTCTATATTTCATCGTCGGTTTCTATAGTTCGTTGCAGACTTTATTCAACGTATAGGTATATGGGAAAACTAGGTGGGGAAAAGACGAAGGAGAATCGTCGAGTAAGATAAACCCCGCGGGTGGTATAGGTATACATAACAGCGTTGCTGTTTTTTACGATTTCGTACCGGACGAGAGGATAAAACTCGCGTTACCTCTCGGTATAATCGTCAGGGATGAAACGCGGTTCGTTTAGCGGGTATAAATTTGATTCATTAGTTTCAAAGACGGGGGTAGGTGGGTAGGTAGGTATCCTCGTCGGCCGTGGCAATCCGTTTGGTAATGGGTTTGTGTCCCCCCTAGCTACCCTCTTTTACCATTCCACCGAATGTCGGGGGACAAAGGAACGCGAACATCTCTTAAATCGTTGATAAATGCGGAGACAAACGACGAGGAGAGGAGAGTCGAGAGAAGAGAAGAGAAGAGAAGAGAAGAGAAGAGAAGAGAGAGGAGGGAGAGGAGAGAGAAAGGTTCAAGACCCGCGATTCAGGGGAGAAAATATTCTAGAATTCATGGGGTAGACATCAATCTGGATTATTCCCAAAGCCTTTGCTATCCTACGAGTGGCTCATAAGCCACGTCTGCTCAAAAGCACTTTACGATTGTGAAAAAAGAAGGAAAAGAATGAGAAGAATAAGAAGGAGAGGAGAAGGCGAAGAAGGGAATCATCTAGCTGGTCTATGACCGTATATAGTGTCGCAGTGTTTTCGTATAAACTTCGAAACATCAGCTGTCGGTGAACCCCCGCAAACGAACCCCCCAAACCTTTGGGGTTTTGACGCGTTGCGACCGCAGGGTGTAGAGGTACAGCCTTCCTCTTTTTCGCGGTTCACTCCGGTGGCTGTGGTTTGCGAATGAGTAATGAAATGTTGCGAGGGAGTTGGACCCGCGCGAGTAAAAAGAAGAGGAAGAGAGAGAAAGAAAAAAAGTAAAAGGAGTGAAAAGGAAAGAGTAAAAAGGAAAAAGAGCTGCACACTTCCCTTCTCTCATCTCCGCTACATACCCGCGACCCTGGCTTCGCGTAAGGGATGAGAGTAGCGAAACGCCCTCGCGCACACATCCATCAAACGGGGGAACCTTCCCTGACGTCATTAGCAAACACCGCAAGCTTTTTGACCTAGCGAAGCTTTTCCTACGCTCGAGTCAACCCCCTGAACCCCGTTACGACACCGCGGATACGAATGCGGGATGGAAATATGCCGTGGGAAATTTGAATCGGATCAAAAACTTGCGGGGACATTCGCTAATCGTAAACGGGAATTTAATGCTGGACAGTTTCCGTCCACGTTAAGGATGATAAGGACCTACCCTGCACTCCGAAACGTCGCTCGCGTCGCGACGTTGCCCAACCGCGAGTAATTACCTTTTTAAAAAGCACGCGAAATTATTCCTCACCGTCGCGTCGAGAGATAGGGATGTAATTTTACTGAACCTCGGGGTGTGTGTATTTGCCTAATACACGTTACGATATAGACATAGGAGGCAGGTGGACACGTATATCTATAGGTGACGGTTACGTGATTAAAATAACAATTTCACCACATTTTTAATTAGAATCTCGGCATCCTGGGTACAAACATAGGTATACCTACACTTACGCACATACTCGCTACGTTTAACTAAGCTCACACTATTTTCAGGTGTTACTACACGTACGGGGTTTGTTCAATTAATATTTACACACCCCGAGAGCAATTAGAGTCACGCGCCAGCGTTACACACCTTATGGAAATTATCATCATAACGAATGCCAGGGCTCAAGGGTTTTGCCCTATTTAACTGACGGATCATCCCTTCCCCCCCATCCCTTTCGTCATTTGATTATTAATAAATATCAAGGATAAGAAACGACGGGGAGAAAATAATGCATTATTTAATATCACTCTTCTTGAATTATAAAACGCCCTTCACTGCAGACGCACCAGACTACCGGAATGAGATGAATGCTTTCATCCCCCGCTAAGAGAGGAGGGAAGAGTTAAAGCTGAATAAATAGTAGCTAGGAAATAAACTGCTGCTGCTGCATATATATATATATAAATGTTCGAGAATAATGAAAAGCAATTTACCATTGACCTGGAAGGATCGCCTCATTGATTGATACAACTATATATCATGTATCCTATAGTGCATTTCATTTGATCTCAAAGACGAGGAGTCAGGAGTATATATATACCTTATCCTTATATTCATTCCTATTCCTATTCCTATTCCTATTTTTACTCTCATTCTTAGTCTTTGCCGTATATCTAAGAATAACAAGAGAAGGAAAAATTTATTGGAAAAACAAGCTCAGAGTAATCCTGCTTCTGTGAATCTTCCTTCTACAAGACTGTATAGGAGGTGAGGTCTCTTCCTTGCTTTTATATCTACATAAAAGGTGCACTCAAGAGTCGATCGGGCAAAGACTGCATAGGAAGAGAATATTTATTTATCCACTTTCTTACGTTTTTTACTTTCGTTTTTCTTTTTTCTTCTCGGTTTTTGTTTGTTTTTTTCCCCCATCTCCGTGTATAAGAAATACAGTGTGTGGTATTAAGAGGGTACATGTCTCGCCATATATGGTATAAATCCTTGGCACGCGGGATGGGCATGAAGAGCAGTTTTTCTAGGGTGGATAGATAGGAGCTGTCCGTACGTTCGTCCTTATACTTTCGTCCTTATATACCTCACCTACCTACCCTGTTCGCTACCCACCCTCTCCAACTCCCCTGTACGAGAGCTCACCCGAATTAGGGGACTTTTACAGCAAATGAAGACATTTACAGGCATCGCTCAGCCTCACTTTGCCTCGCCTCGCCTCGTCTCACCTCGCCGTCCCATACTGCTGAACGGTGGAATTTTAAGTAACACTTCCCGAGGGAACTACGGGACTTGGGACTCGGGTCTCGCGCCTCGGCATCTCCTCTCGCTACTTAAGAAGCGTATAAGAGCTCGGTAACGTCTGCGCTATTAATTTCTGCGGGACGAAAAGGAGAAAAAAAAGAAAAAAAAAGAAAAAGAAAAAGAAAAAGAAAAAGAAAAAGAAAACGAGAGACTTGCTAGGAAAAGATAAACTAGAATAAGAAAAATAAGAAAAGGGGAGCGTCGTTTTGTACTTCGTGTCAATGTCGCGCGAACTTGCAACAGCTAGAGACCTTTTATTTTCCATTTTCAGAATGCTTTGCAAAGAGTGGAAATGGGGGACACGTTGTCGAACACCACCAGCCGTCCTACTGGGAACAACCACCCTTCAGTCAACCCTATTTCGACAACACGACGAGGAGGGAAACCACCACGACGGTTGGTCAGTCCGCTTATCTTCACTGCAGAGTGAGAAACCTCGGAGATCGAGCGGTGAGTATCTCAAATGTACCTAGACGAAGGTATGGGGGAAGGAGGTCGTCGTTTCAGGTCTTAGGAACCCGGGTGCCGTCTCATAGCCATAGCCGAGGGTGAGCATTTAAATATTTATCGAAATGTTCGCGACGGGAATATAGGGGAGGGTAGGGTAGGGTAGGACGAGATAGAGGTATAACTTTTATCCTCTGGGATGGGGAAGCAGTGGCAGTAGCAATAGCAAGCGGTAGCAAGCGGTAGCTAGTACGAGTATTGCTCGGTCGTTACTTCGGAACGGAATCGTTTTATTGACTTTTAAACTTTCCAAATCTTTCCTTCACCCATACGAAACCCATCCGTATACATAAACCCTCGAAGGACCCATCCGACATTCTATACCCTGAATTTCTGCTCTATCTACCTATATATGGTAGGGGTAGGTATACACTTTACTCACTCATTCCCTATACGACCAAGCACCTTCGGGATAAAAACCGTACTAGATTTTTCAATAACGAATAGGAATACACATATCTGATCTGTGTATGTAGGTGTATGTAGGTGTACCCTACCCCCCTACCCCCATCTCGGAAAATCTACGATCAACTTGTTGACGAAGGCAATCCCCAGGACTCGGAGAACTCGAACTGCCGTATAACGAGACAAGTTATTTAGCCGTATACTCGGTATGCGGGGATCAAGTCGAATAAACCCCGTTTTCCTAAATTCAATTCAATAATCATATATATATATAATATATGCATGTGTATGTTTCGTGCTCCAGGTGTCTTGGATAAGGAAAAGAGACCTTCACATACTGACGGTGGGTATTCTGACCTATACAAACGATCAACGGTTTCAATCGCTTCACAGCGACGGTAGCGACGAATGGACCCTAAAGATCAGTTCACCCCAGACTCGGGACAGCGGGGTTTACGAGTGTCAAGTTTCCACGGAGCCGAAGATCAGCCAAGCCTATCATCTCAGTGTAGTCGGTGAGTGAAATTGGTGAATGTGATTTTATTTTTATTTTATTTCTCTTCATCTCCAGCTTCGCCTTGCCCTGCCTTTTCCTCCTCTTCGTTGTACGTACCTACGCGTACGGTGAAATTTCACGAATACAGAATACCAGAAACCCCTATGGGTCAAGATTTTTATCCGAAGTTCGCTCGGTCGTGGGGGATATTCTTCTAGTATATCGATTTTGAATAACTTTACAGTCACGTTTTTGTTTTTCAGCTCAGGAAAGAGAAAAGGTATAAGAAAAAAGGGGGAAAAAAAAAAACTCGGCCAGCGATTTCCATATTTCGAATTTCGCGACATCAAACGGTGTCCGGGAAAACGTTTGCGAGGGTAAAGCTTTGAGACTCGTGTCTACTGGGTAGGCTGTAAATATCTGCCGCGTCGTTGGGCTCGCATTATCAAAGCAATAACCAATGCCCAAGTGAAGGGAAAGGTGTAGTGGTGGAAAAATACGCTACAAAGGTGCGCGGGCTCGAGGATATAACGCCGCTTCCTCTACTCTCTCACTCTTTCTTCCCTTCTCCTCTCCTCTCCTCTCTCTTCTCTTCTTCGCTTCTCTTTTCATCTCTCGTATTACCATTCAAAGGAAAAACGCCTTTGGCGAGTAGCTAGCTCCGCGGAGCTGAGGTGAGAGGGATGTGGAGGTACGCGCAGGTAAAAGAGTCGAGTCGAGTCGACTCGAGTCGCGTAGGTAAAGGTTCAGATTCATTTTTTCCTCGCACCGTATTACATCACTCCTCGAGTTACTTTTATAAAAAATGAATAAAATAGAATAGAAAAAAAGAAAAAAAGGAAAAAAAACCAGAGTAGCTCTGTATGGTACATAAAGTTAGATATGCTATTCGTCACTCGCGCTATTCAGAATTTATTTTCTCATATCCTACTACGAGGGGTGGGTAGGTATATGTATATACATATATATATATATACAGTGCCGTGGCAGCTGCTAAGAAGGCTATACTCGACAGAACCAATTACCTTGTGATGAATAGCCACAATTAACCAAAGCGAAGAAATTATTTATGGATTTAGAAAAGCCTGTAGGAGTAGGAATTTAGGTATACCTAATCAGTCAATATTGCCTATTTCTATACCTTAATTATCATTCACGACCATTGGGATAAATTTCGAGAGAAACACTCCACGAAAGGAATGTACGAATATATATCCATCACATGTACGAAATGTTGGAAAGAAGATAAAGTAAAAAAAGAAAAAAATGATTTGTGGAAACGACGAGTCCTGGAAGACCTATTTCTGTTCATATACCCTAAACGTTATGTCATTAGCTTAATGCTAGGCCTTTGGTAGTCGGAGGTATGTACCTCGTGGGATTTACATAACAGAGTTTTAATCGCGTATCATAATAATTGCATTAGCTGTTGGGACTCGCGTTTTGTGTCAAACGCCTGAACTTATAAAATTTTTTGCATAAAAATCAGGTAAATTAGCTTCGCAGTTGAGTATATACGAACTCGTAGATGTCTTCCATCTCTCTCAATAATATTCGATGAATTTTTCATCATTATTATTATTATTATTATTATTATTATTATTATCGTCATAATTTTTCTCCTATTTTTCAGTATCGAAGGCTAAGATAATCGGGAATCCAGAGCTTTACATAAAAAGTGGAAGCGACATAAACCTGACCTGCATAGTGCTGCAGACACCGGAGCCTCCCTCGTTCATTTATTGGTAAGTATATTGATATTTTAAATGAAAAAAAAAGAAAAATACGAGAAATATACATATTACGTATACTACCTATACCTGTAAACCGCAGTTACGTAGGTACTATCGCAATCGGTGCCGAATATATTTCACCACCGAATAAGATACTCGGTTTTGATAATAATCGTACGTGTTCTGATTTATACCGATCCCCACATCTAAACTCCGGAGTTAAACTAAACGTGCCGGGATCAAGTCGTCCCGGATAACCTGAACGGGAATAAACCGTTTCCCAAGTGGGTTGGGAATCGTGTCATCGCAAGAACTCGGATTTTTTACTTTTTTTATTTTTTCTTTTTTCGTTTTCTCCATTTACATTTTTATTTTTGTTTCAACCATTTGTCATAAAATAACCGTCTAATTCTCTAGCAATTTTAACAAACCAGAGAAGAAAAATAATAACGAAGGAAAGAGAAGGTGCATGCAGACCCTTTTTTCTCTTCTTCTTATTCTTCTTCTCCTTTTTTTTTCAAAATAAAAATAATGTCTCTTCGGTACTACCTAACAGATACCGCACAGCTTCTAATAATTGACACGCGAAGTAGAGAAACTTTCGCAGTTAGCGAGGTTTTTGGAAAAGAAACTTATTCGTTAATGTATTATTTGTTTGGAGGGTGGCGGGTGCAGCAGTGGCGGAAAAGAAAAATTTTTAATCTCGTCTTCTCTTAGGTACATACTTTTACACTTGAAACCTTCCCCACCTTCTAACTTCTACACCTACTTTTTTATCTTATCATTTTTCTTCTCATTTGTCTTTTTTCTTTTTTCTTTTCTTGTTCTTTTTGCTAAAAGTATACGGTGGAAATGGAATTCGCGTTTAACGCCGCATTTGCGAGTAAACGTAACACGTATAGTAGACTCTTGTAGCACGAGGTAAACTTTGAACAGCAAATCGCTTAACCAACTCTAGTACGCGCGAGGACTAAAAGTTAAAAAAAACCTTTCACCAAAAAGTTGGGAAAAATTTTCCCTCTCTATCTCTCTGTCTCTCTAAAAAAAAATTAAAAAAAAAACGAACAACCTGAATAAAGGTACAGGGGCGAGCACGTGATAAACTACAGCCAACGAGGCGGAATCAGCGTCGTGACGGAGAAACAGACGCGGACATCGAGGCTGCTAATATCCAGAGCCCTACCTGCTGACTCGGGTAACTACACCTGTGCACCTTCAACAGCAGAATCGGCCAGTGTCATGGTCCACGTACTGAATGGTGGGTGAGTCTTCCATATATATGAATACAGGGTTAATTTGATAAATTATATTCCACAAGAGGTATACCTGAGCTACGTAGGGCGTAGGACCCTTCGCCTTGGGACGTGGTGAAAAGGGTAAAATTCAAGTAAAACCGCAACCTCTCTATTGTGTCAGCGATAAAGAGTCCCGAGATAACTTGGATGAATAATTTTCTTAAACCTCTTAATTTGACCTAGATCAAACTATGCGATATCAGAATCGACAAGTCGCGGGCTCCAAAGATCGTTTATGAGATACGTTTCAGACGGGGCGAAGGATTTCTTTCTTTCGATTTATACCCTTTTCTTTTCTTTTCTTTTCCTTTTTTATTCTTCTTTTTTTTTTTTTTTGCTTTCTATGTCTTCTATATTTGATCAATTGGACGTTTTCTAATCATTCCGCGGTGCAGAATCCGACGAGAAAGTACCTCGATTGCCACCCCTGGCCTTGATTTGATCATTTTCAAATTTATTCGTGTATGACCGAATTAAGAAGCACCCTAATGGGTACGGCAGGAGCGAGTGGGAATTTGCATAGGACAATATCTCCGTTGATTTATACCCGAACCAGCTAGCCTATGCGAGTTGGTAGTCTGGGGTAAAGAAGGTTAGACGTAGACGCTACCCTATCTGAGGGATTTATTTCCTCGGTGGGTTTATACACGCGCGTTCACGTACAGAAAGGGTAGGAGGATAAGCTCCGTTTCTCTACTCCCTGTACACCCCCATACCTTACTTTCGGAGCTTTTTATACCTCACTCGCTCTAACCCCCATCGAAAACTTCAACCTCACCTCCACCTCCCTCATTCTTAACAAAAGTCAGACCTGTAACCATTTCCTAGCTCCTGCAAGCACTCTGGCTTGCTGACGTGCTATTTCTTACTTCACCTTTGCACATTGAACTGCACTTTTACGCCTGGGAAATATATCATCTATAGATTGATCGCCGGGGCCAGAAGCAGAAAATATTCACGATTAAGGGAAGGAGGGAATAGGGGTGCTTTCACCAATATCTGGAGCTTTGAATGTCGATATCAAATCAATGATATCAAAAAAAAAGATATCTTTGAAAGCACAATGTCGAATTCGTAATCTTCGACCCGAAACACCTATGGGTACAAATTTGTATTGGAATCTATTCATTATTCCCAAGATATCATCATTTTTGTTTTATTTTGAAGAATTTTGTTATTCAAATAATTCGGAAAGTACTACACCGATCGAAGCCAGAATCTGATCGGTACTAAGTTTAGAAAAGCCGCGTCGATTGAGACCGGAATCATTCGAATCCGGAGAATCGTTCTCGAGTTATCGTCGGACATACACACACACAGACGTCCATCTCAAGTTGATTGAAGGTGATTCTCTAGAGTCGAGACCTCAAAACGTGTAGATCTGAAGGAAACTCAACTTTTAATTTTCGGGGTGAAAACAATAACTTCCTTTGTTCTCTCTGAGGACAGATATACGGAAAGTTGAAAAACGTAAAAATTCAGCGATCATTCTTAAGTATACGATTACGACGAGAACATTTTATTAGAAATCGATGGAAAATATTGAATCACATATCCAAATGAGAGGAAAGAAAAAAAATTCAATTTTCTACAGCTATAGCTATAGCTATAGTTTGAAAAAATGAAAAGTTCAAATCTGAGGGAATTCACCGATCATTCACAAGTCTACGATTACGACGAGACTATTTTATTAGAAATCGATGGAAAATATTGAATCACATATTCAAATGAGAGGAAAGAAAAAAAATTCAATTTTCTATAGCTATAGCTATAGCTATAGTTTGAACAAATGAAAAGTTCAAATCTGAGGGAATTCACCGATCAGTCACAAGTCTACGATTACGACGAGAACATTTTATTAGAAATCGATGGAAAATATTGAATTAGATATTCAAATGAGAGGAAAAAAAATTCAATTTTTTATAGCTATAGCTATATTTTTCTGCCAAGCTATATTATCATTTTCATTTTTTTCCAGAATTTTGTTATCTAAACAATTCGAAAAATACTGACCCGATCAAAGCCAAAATCTAATCAGTTCTAAGTTGAGATAAGCCGCGTCGATCGAGCCTAATCCGATTAAAATCCGAGATATCGTGGAGACAAAAATTTTGTCACATACACCCACACACACACACACACACATACCCACCCAGCGTCAATCTCAAAACAGTCGGAGGTGATTCTCCGGACCTCAAAACGTGGAGATCCAGCGAAAACTTAACTTTTCATTTTCCGGGTGATTACAATAACTTCCTTCCTTCTCTGAAAACAGAGAAACGGGAAGTTCAAAAAAATGTGAAACTAAATTGATTCAATATTTCCAATACAAATTTCGTCTCATCATTTCTCATTTAATTTCATTGAAACCTCTTCACTGATGTAATATAAAATGACAAAATATGAACAACCATACGTTGGCGTCTGATAAATGTGCGACGACACGACTAGTCTTCGAGGCAGTAGTATTTCGAAGCCAAAAAGTGACGCGTTGAGACTGACTGTATTCGGTGAAAGTACCCTCTCCATCTCCATCCAATTTTCATGAAAATTGATTCAAGCTTATGCCCCTGTTTTCGGAGGTGCCTCGTAGGTCGTATGGGTGGATATATAGGTCCCAGTACGTCTGAGTCTATCCTTGATCGAATCAAAAGGATCGGAGCTAGTGCTTGCAGATAATATCTCCTCGAGTCTAGCCAAATATTGTATCCTTCGTAAAATATATATGAGTGTAAAGTGGGTTCAATTAACGTTAAACGATACGTCTAGACCGAAAGTCCTACGTCTGCATTACACGTATGGGACTTGATTTATACTGTGAAAATCAAAGACGCGCGATTTTATGATTAGTACGCTCTTTGATCCCGGGCTTCACAGCATACCTACCTGTAAAAAGAGCTCGGAGTGTACGGAGGTTTTACCTGTAAAAACGCGAATAGAAAAAGAAAAAAATTCATCAACGCAAGCTGTAGAAAAGTTAGAACAAAGGCGATAACTGTTTACTGAGCGAAAATGCGAAATTAAAGAAGAAATCTCGCGGTAGTGTAGAAAAAATATGCGGAGAAAATGAACAAAGAGAAAAGAGTAAAAAATACAAGAACAGAGAAATGAGAATGTAGAATGGAAATCCTGAAATGCATTATAACTGTGCTGCTGCAGTTGTGGAATTATATGGTATGTATTTCTATCAGAAATGGTGTCGGAGTCCTAAAGGACGCGTGAGTGAATCCTGTTTGCTTATCTCGCCGAGGAATTTGTGTACAATATCCATACGCGTGTGTGTGTGTGGTGGTAAAATCTCGGGGAAAATGTAGTGTAGATTGGAGACGAACCAAAGTGGTATAGGGAATGAAAGCGTGGGTACTACTGGTCCGAAGTGGAAATGTAAAAGCAACGCTGGGGCGAGTAGGTATAACGCAGGAGAAACCTACCCGCTGAGTTTGCAATTCAGTTCGAGGTTCGTTCTATAACTAAACCAATTATCTCAGAGCGCGAGAGGAGAGCTAGCTCGCGGGTGCGAGATATGAAAGTTTTTAATTTCCATTCACAATCCCGTATATATTAATACTTTTTGATCCTTTCCGATATATATTATATTATATAGTATAAATTCGCTCTACACAACCCTGCAGTGAAGAAATCTACCCTATATACAGATTTTATAATGAACATCGGAAGGTATCAACTTTCATATGCGGGGCGGGGGCATATATATATATATATGTGTGTGTATGCCCATACACCTTCGTTATGGCTATCAAATTCGCCAATTTTCGGAATAATGATTATAAGTGGGATATCATATTCAATTTCGGTATAATTATATGATGATTTTCGTACTTTTGGTAAGGGGTAGGTGGAAACTTGTTAGATTCATACACCCCGGAATTCTAACTATACAGATACACATACGCATATGTATATGTGAAAATTGAAGAAGGGAAGAACCGATAGAACTGTCCGCGTATGAGTGCAGAGCGGGGGTGTGTGTGTATGAAAGAAACACGTAGTGTAGTCCCGACGCGGACGTCTGCAGCAGCCGAAGTCATTTCAGAAATTGGAATATCCCTGAGGCGACGATACTTTTCCGGGCTGTCAGTGCCAGGAGGAATAGGTAAACATAGAAACTTGAATGTGTAAAATCCCTGTCTGGAGTCGCGGCTCTGCAGGACTCACGGGAAATAACGAGACAGCGTACCTACGTAACGTAATGGGCAAAACGAGTGAGACGAGCTTGTTGCCCGCGGAAGAACTTTCTTTCGCTCCATACATTTTTGTTTCTTTTTTTTTCTCTTTTTCTACGATTAAAATTTTTACGTCACACATATTAATTTTTATTTAATGCACCAGCGCGGTACCCGAGTCTCAATATTATTATACGAAAAAGCTTCGTTTCTTTCATTTTTTTCTTTCTATTTTCTCTTCTGCGGAATTAAGAAAGAGGGACGAGGGTTGAAATTGAAAATAAAAATGAAACTTGCGGGGGCGGGGGCGGGGGCTAAGGTAAAAGTTGGATGATTAATAGGTGACCAAACGTGGTATCGTAAACGAAACGAATTATCCGGGCGTAAGCTGTAGGTACTTACCCTGAGGAAATTCGGAGGGTCCGACCACTGGCACCGCAACCACCCCTAAATGAACTTTGTATAAAATTAATAATTAAGTTTTTTTTTTTTTTTTTTCATTCACTTTCTCACTCACTCGCTCGCTCGCTTGCTCAGTTCATTGATGAATTACGGTTTAATGGCTCTGACAGCCCTTGTTGTTACCAAGTTACCTCGTTTTTAGCACTGCCTTAAAACTTTACCTCAACAGCGAACGGAACGAAACGAAACTCGACTCAACTCGACTCAACTCAACTCAACCCTGCGGTTAGGCACGGTAACTGACACGAGCACCCAATTACCTCCCGAATTTATTCCCTCAAAGTATATTATATTCAACATCCCTCACCTGCACCGACTCACAACTAGGTACACATACTTCTTTCCTAAACTCGGAATTTATTTTAATTTTTCTTCTTTTCATTCTTTAATTTTTCGAAATTATTCCGGAAGCCGATGTTGTTAGGGAATCCTAAAATTTCGATCTATTTCCCGCATAGGATGTTGAGACAGGAGATCTTCTTCACGGAAATCCATTTTGTCAAAAAATTTGGAAATTTTTCTTACATCGACCATGTAGACTTTGTGACTCGGTTGTATCCAAATTCGGAACAATAATCAGACCCCCCCATTTGATATCGATAAATTATAAGGGGGACAGTCATTCGAAGCTAGAAAATTGGCCTTTTTTCATCCTAATATCTCTTCTAATTGCTCGGCTCGCTTATACTTTTCCTTAATATTTTCATCATTTTTCATCGTTCTTCTAAGCCCGGCTAACTATATCTATATCTGTATAGTATAAGGTGAACTTTTCGCAAAGTAGTAAAGGTATACATATACTATATATGTACCTACATAGCATATAGTGCCCACTCCTACGGCACTATACCTTTCCCAGGATCCTGAAATTAATGTATTGCTGTTCCTCAGCTCTTGTTTCCCTTTTAGTTTTGTAGCTTTTACAACCACTCGAGGAAAAGGCTGGGTCTCGCTTCGACCGGTACCTACAACTTGAACGAATGACTAGAAAAGAAAAAATAAAAAAGGGAAAAACCAAAAACAGAAAAAAAAGAGAAAAGAAAAAAAAACACAACGTTTGGCTTAAGCGACGAACAAGTGCCGAGAGAGTAGAGAGAGTCTATGTGCTCGACGATTTATCGCCTTTCAAGTTCCTAAGGAAACAGGCAATTACTTCGGCAGCTTGTTAACCGAGAAACATTTATATACATAATATATATATATATATAGAAATTATACTGCACGTAATATGAAGGATTAGAAGGTGTTTAGATTGGATAGACTAACTCCTCGCATCGTAGATTCGATCGAGAGAAGAAAAATAAAGAAAGAAAAAAAGAGAAGAAATTTTCTACCCTTTATATTAATTTACAGGCGAACATCCGGCTGCAATGCAGCACGGAAATTCGAGCAACAGCGGTGCTGCAACAAGGACCCTTGCTCTACTCCTGCTTCTATTGCACGCTGGTTCGTTTGCGAGGTGACTGGCCGATATGGTTATCACCACTGACTTTACTGCGCATCGGGTATAAATAATAATAATAATAATAATAATAATAATAATAATGATTAAACCCAGAGGTGGTCCTGGACGCGGGTCAATCTAAGTCACATCTATTATAATAATAATATATTATTACCCCCCAAATGATCTGTCATCCCGCATCCCTAATCTCATATGGCCGCTATACATACATTCGTTATCTCGAGATAAGACGTATACATATATTATAGATAATACACGTCTATGAGGATCCGTAACGGTAATAAAACCAAAAATAATAATAATAATAATAAGATTATTATTGAAATAATAATATAGATAGATGGTAAGATTGTATGGGAAAAAGTTGAGGATAGACAAGAAAGAAAGAAAAAAAAAGGGACAAAGACAATTGGTGAATTTGTGTAAATATATTTATAATTTACTATAGCGTGAATCGATTAAGGGTAAAGGAGAGGGGAGAGGGAATCGGTGATTAAATAGTAGCGGGATCGTGTAGCAATTAATTGAAGTGGCTCGCCGGGCTGAGATGTACCCTGAAAATAAAAAATAAGGGGTAATTGGTCGGTTAATGTTAAAATAGTGGTTCAGTGGTCCGGAAAGAATGGAGAAGTATAGAGAAACTGAGAGACTATGGCTGGTACCATCCCCCGTCCATCCCCTGTATACCGATTGTGTAATACACATCTACCCTCGAAATCAGTAGTGAAAATGTACGGGCGAGTGAATTCTGGGGAGAAAAAGGTACCCTTTCTGAAAGGGTTCAGTTTCTCGCAGCCTCTTGTACCTACTGCAGTCGTGGATTTAGGATTTTTGTTTAATTAGGTACCGAAAAATAGAGGGATGGACTTAGATAAAAGGAAAAGTAGAGGAAGGAAACTATCTACTGTTTGATATACTATATACCGAGAGTTTTCGGTGAAACTGGTGACCCCCTCCCTGCGGCGAAACCAACACAGACACGAGGGGGTCACCAGTTTCACCGAAAACTCTCGGTATATCCATCAATCACGAGACCATCACATATCCATGTATAATATAGGTAATCTAATGTTGTTGTTTTTTTTCTATTTCTTTTTCATCGTCAAACGATATTAGAGGCAGTATGAATATCGCGTGTAAATTCTAATCGCTCTTAATGGACCCATAGCTTTTGATTCGCGATTATTGATTAGGTATGGTACAGCGATGGATTGAAATTCGGGTATTTATGTAGTATGGTATTAATTCTGTAGAAGCAATCGAAATGATGAATAAATGAATTGATAAACCATCGTGAAAAAAAAAAAAAAAAAAAATCTGACTAACGATTTTCGACTATCAATTCATTAGCACACGCCTATGTTACCGCACTTGGGCAATAGGAATATTCGAAGGAACAAAAAAATTACGAGCTCGTCCATTTTTTGGGAAAAATCAAACATCGAAAATCGCGCGTCACAGTTGAGTGCGGTGAAATGGGGATGAAAATAAATATGTGAAAAGCGTAAACGAAATTGAAATAAAATAAACTGATATTAAATAAAATTGAAAATCGAATGAAATTGAATAGACAGATTGAAACGACCCGCGTAGGTACTGGTGCAGTTGCAGTTGCATTTTCAGTTGCAGTTGGTTCTGGCAAACATTGAACCTTTACTGTAAAATAAACTCAATCAAAAAAGCCCCACGGGTTAGGTAAACCTACTCTGATTGCGTGGGTACCTATCTACGAGTATAAATTGGAACTACGATTAACAAACGTTTTAAATCCTCCGAAGGCGAGCCCTTGAAATTTTAACAAATATATAATAATGTATTGGGGTGGTCCTTGATTTCCTCATTTTCGAATTTCAATGCTTTCATGGGCCAGGAGGTCCCCGAATATATGCAAAAAAATTTATCCAAAACCTCAAGCTTTTATCTCAATTCTATACGCACCGCTCCAAAAGCTTTAGAATTTTCCCATTTCAATGAAACACGATTTCTGATCTTTCGCGATTAATTTTTTTTTCTCCCTATCCCAGTACTATAGCTCCGAAAAATCTGAAACTTGGTGCACTCCTCACCTGTAGTAGTAGGTATTTCATAAAAATTTGACAGATTTTCAACGATTATATCATTTTCGGAGCTACAGCTCGCAAAAAAAAAGAATTCTTATTCCCAAATTGCGACGAATAAAATTTTGTCGTTAAAAATCTGCGAATTTTTCGCGGATACCTATACTACCACAGGTAAGAAGGGTGCGGAGTTTAAAATTCAGAGAAGCGATAATGCGATAGGAGGTAAAAAAGTAACCCCGAGGTACTAAAAATCGGGTCTTATTTAAAAGGGGAAAGTTCGAAGACTTTGGGGCAGTATAGGTACTTTAGAATTGAGATAGGAACTTAAGGGTTTTGACTAAATTTTTCCTCGTATATATTTGGAGACGTACGTTCTATCCCATGGGGGGATCGAAATTCTTATATGACCGAACCGAGAACCACCCTAATAAAAAAATCTAGGGTATACAATGATTAATAATAATTACGCGTAGTGTGGTAATTATCGTGCGTACGTTTGTACCAATCGCGAGTCGTGACGTATACATATAAATAAATATTAAACTAATATATAAATTCTATGTTGTGGTATATAATATTTATATAAATAAAATATGTCTAATGTAAGTAGATAACGTAATATAATATAATATAATATTATAATATATATATAATATGAATTGATATATATATGGATAAATAAATTGTGTCTGAGACGTTTAATTAAATCGGGAAGTAGGAGAACATCGGCATGACGATATTCTCGGTTTACTTATAGTACCACTGTAAATATTTCTCAATTAAAAATTAAGTAAATATAGCCTTTAAGTACCCACCTACCCAACTGCAGCTATGTATACCTACCGTAAGAGACTTACCTTGTAAATGCCGTCTGCAGCTAATTGCACGGGCAGTTTGCAGCTACTAGAAAACTGCATGCAGATTACCCGTTTTAGTATACATATATATGAAATGGGACAGACTCTTATTTGCCGAATAACTATATAGCATCTGCAGCTTAAACTTTATCGAAAGATTCTTCTTTTTTTTTTCTTAATTTTTCTCGAATCTTTCATCCCTGATTAAGAATCCCGATAATATAAATGATCAAAGTAATTTTTTTTCTTTTTTTTTTCTCTCTTTCTTTCTTTCTTTCTTCTCTCTCTCTCTCTGTCTCTCTTCTTTTCCACGGGGATAAGAGTACGTTGTTTGAATTCATCTTGTCAAAAGTTCTATAAATCCCATCTTCAGAGAAATATCTCAATTTTATTATCGAAAATTGATGTGAGATAGCGATATACGTCGCGTTTCACTTTTCACGGTATACCTATACTTTTTACCCCGAGACTCTTTATAATTGGAATCTGAATCTTTGAATAATTAAATTCTAATAATTTCCTCGATTGAAGCTTTTTTTTTTTTTTTTTCTAACCGCGCGTACTATAGGCCCTATAATATATACATATAGTAGGTATATATTCTTTTCTACTAACGTGATGCTTGTTAACGTATAAACAATTATTATTATTATTATTATTATTATTATTAATATTATTATTATTATTATCGGAGGAATGACTGGTTTAGGAATTAAAAAAAGGTGTTAGCCAATGATGATGATGATGATGATGATGATGATGATGATAAATTTATTATAAATAAATAAATATATTAATTTTAATTAATATAAAACGATGTTAAATAATTAAGTATAATAAATTAATGTATATATCTACATATAATATAATATATAATATACATATACATATATATATATATATATATATATATTATAATATGCCGATGATTATTACGTCGACTGTATATCGATCTAATTGTACCAGAAATTCGTATATAAGATAATTAAAGAAACAATTATTATTTGTGGGAAAAAAAAAAACAAAAAAAAACAAAATGAGTTCAAAATGAGTTCAAAATCAACTTTAAACACCCTTGACAGTGATAATGGAATTTCGCTTGACCTGGGATGAAAAAGGAAAGCTCCTGGTGCTGCGATTGACTCCTAGATTAAAGGTGAGTGCAGCATAGATTTGATCTCTTAAATATTAATCATTCTCGGGGTAGTTATGATATTTCCTCGTGTAAATGGTGGTAAAGTGGTGGTATATGTGTGTATATACCTGTACATATATACCCATTCGGTTTATAGTCCTGGGGGTTTTATATAAGAAGGAATAAAATGTGAAATATGAAATATTCGAACTAAATCGAGGTACATTACATCCCGCGACTTCGACTTCTTCATTTTATTCCATTTGCGGGTTTATGTAACAAGAATATTGCCATATACGGGAATATACCTACGTCCGGGGTTTATTCCCAACGCTTGAACATCCCTAACTCGAAATCGATGGCTCTGAAATTCAGCCCCCAAAATAGTTAGGCGGGATACGTATAGGGGATGAAGGGAGAAGGCGGGGGTGAGTTCCCGGTAAACACGAATTTGATCGGCGGATAAACAACGTCGGTCGAACTGCCGCCTCATTAGACAGCATAGAGGTCGGTTATTTGATCAGAAGAGCTGCTTGCCTCCCTCAATCTACCTCATCGCACTGTCCACGTCCTTCCTACTAATGCAATAATTTCCCAATTTATTTCCTTCCCATCCCCATCCCCATCCCCATCCCCCCTAAACCTCGTCCCTTATTTCCCCCCGCTTCTCCCAGTCTTAGATTATAATTTCTTCTTTGTCCCCGGCAAAAAAGAATGGGGCAATATATTTTTTCTTTTTTTCCCTTTTTCCTCATCTCTCCTTCCTCACGCTGTATACTTTATACTAGTAGCGGAAATTCTCTTCTCCGAACCGCCCAGGCTCAGGGTGAAATGATTGATCCGTATATCCAGCTACAGCCTCGTAGAGAGACAACAGCTGCGGCAGAGGAAAGCCCTCGAGTTCTTCTATTCTATTCTATTTTCGGTTTTTCGTTGATTTTTATTCTGGTTTTTTTCTTCTTCTTCTTCTGATTTTTCTTAAAAAAAAAAAAAAATACAGGATATTTTACACAGGTGGACGCGTAGAATAGCCCTAGGGTAATATAACCACCTACCCGTGAGATTTTCTTTTTCTTTTTTTCCTTTTTCTCTCCCCTCGCGTGACACGGACCGGACTAGATTTTATTTTCGTTTTTCTAATTTTCTTTTTTTTCCCCTTTACCTTTTCGTTGGCAAATTTTTATCTCCCCTTGCATAGAATGAGGTGGAATTCTCGTTTTCTTCTCCTTCATCATCTTCTTACTTTTTTTCATTTTTTTTATTTTAGATTGCTATCCCGACTCGACAAAGGGGACCAAGTGGGCTATGTGTAATTTCTAGGCAACCCTGTTGCGGAAGCAGAACCAAAAGCTCCAGCAGAAAAATGGACCTTTTTACCCCACCTATACCTGCGGGTGTATAACACCCGCCCTTATTCAACCCTGACGTATAATATTCCTGCGTCTAACGCACCGCAGAATCTACCTTCCTCCCTTCCTTCTGTCTCTCTCTCTCTCTCTCTTTCTCACACACAGCCGACCAGGTTGGTTCAGACTTTGAAATATACGAGGCTTTTTACGTTATTGAAAAAGGTATAAGCATATGCGTCAAACAAAAACAGATAAAAAAGGAGGAGAAAATATAAAAATAAAGAAAGAAAGAAGAACTATCTTTACCGGGGAGGAGACCCTCCTTGCTTATCACCTCGAATAAACTTATGGGACATGTGAGGATGTCCTTATTTTTTTTTTTTTTCTTTCTTTCTTTCTTTTCTATAAACCTATTTGGCAACTGGCGATACTTTCGAAGGGTTAGAGAAAACACCCCTGCAAATATTCTCCAAGTCGTTGGAATATATTAAAATATAGAAGAAGAGGAAAAGAGGAGAAGACCCACGCGATATTTCATACAGAATCTTTTCAAGTCTATTTGAATTATTTGAAAGGCTGAAGTCGACTGATATTCGCAAGATATTAACTCAGCTACTTGAATTATACGATTATTAGACTTCCGTGGGCTTTGTACGAGGAGTACCTACCTACCGCAGATTCTTTGAAACGTTGATATAAAATTGAAACGCAGTCTGTAAACGATTTGAATTTATAATATCTCTACGTATTTGAATATTCGCAAACCCCCATACCTCATATCATACGTGGAAAGAATACATTTGAAATATGGTGTTTGCCGCGGTAATTTCGTCGGAATGTTTAGCCCCTCGTCAAAGTTTCAATTGTGTAAAGGGACGAATCCTGCAGCTTATTTTATTTTATTTTTTTATCCTTTCTCCTCTTTTTTTTTCATTCAAACAAAATAACGAATGAAATACGGTTATTCCTTTATGAAAAATATCATATTCATGGTAATTAAAGTAGGGGTTGTATATGACATACACAGTCGACGCATCATTTATAAAGGTCTAAGCCGAAATTCGAAGAAGACGCGGTAACAGCTACGACTGTGCCACATTGTTAGATAATTTTCATGTTGTAGAGGCGCGTCGCGACGTTACAACGTATATTGTTTCGCTCCCGGGTAAAGCTTAATTAACTTTCCCCTCGTCAAGTAGCTATCGGCAGGTATATAGAATTAATTGATTCTCGGCGACACCCCTGCCTGCAGCTGTCCTCGCCCCCTGTCCCCTGTTCCCTGTTCCCTGTTCCCGCGATCGTATACATCTGCGGAGTTCGAGGAGGAACAGAAACATCGCAGCCTCTATACCCACGGCACAATCGGATTCCTTAATTTCTCAAGAGTCAGGCCCCACTCTGTCTCGATTTCGCAGCTATTGTCGCTTCGCGAAAAGGTAACAGCACTCGGTCGATGCCCAAATATTGTTACCCAAAATTTCCCGCGGTCTAATTCACTCGAGAATTCATTTAGCGAATTGGATTAATTGGCTTCTCTCATACTCTTCTCCGACCCCCCTCCAGCGGCGAAGATTGAACGATCAATTAAATTCTTCGAATCTAATTATTCAAAGTTAGAGGAGGAAAAGTATAAAAATAATAATGATAAAATAAAATACGTCGAGACATTGGGAAGCTCGAGTCTCTCGTCGAGCGGAAATTCGCAAAGGATCGTTTCTCATTTTTCATTTTATTTCTTCTTATTTGACCGGATCTCGAAGGCCCGGTTCTGTCTCGGACATATATGGATATACGTGCGTAGTACGTGTCCAGTTATATACATCGCCCGTTCGAAATGCAAAATTCTTCTGTTTCGAGGCAAAACCTTTACGATTTATGGATGGCCAGCTCCTATCTACATTCTACTACGTAAAAGTAAAGTCTCGTACCTACGCCAGATCTCCGAGGTATACCAAGGGCGAGGGTAGCGCCAGGGTAGACGGGGGGTTATCGGGCTCGCAAGATTTGGAGAAACAAAAAATCCAGCCCTATCTTAACTGCCCGGATTCAAGTTATAACCGTGGAATCATCATCGTCCCAGCTCCTATCCCGCATTTCTCTAAAATCTCGATTACACCAACCACCTGGAATTACCCCTGCAGGGGTTGATTCAACCGAAATTATAGATAAAAGACAAAAGTGCATCGCTATTGTGGAAACCAAGGGGGCGGATTTTTCGCAAAAAAATTTCACCCATCCCACCGCGTCTGTCTTCTTTCCAGACATATACCTACGTACTATTTCGCCGTTTCTTCGGCTCGACGAGATTACACCCTCTTAACGAATCCCCGACTAACTATAGCTAATCGGTTCCAAAGCGTATGAAGGTACTGTGGCGGAATACAAGAGACGCGGAGCTAAGGTTTGCCCTCTCGGGACCAAGGGCTAGAGATTATTCGAAACGTGTAGACCGGAGATTGCAGCGTTGAAGAGAGAGAGTTTCGGGGTTTCTCCCTACTGTTCTATACATTATATGACATTATATTATATCCATTAAGATTCTTCTCATGGGAATGGGTGTCCATAGGGTTGACTAAAACTTGAACCTAAACCACGTAACCAAATGGCGTTGAATATATAGGAGGGAAATTCTGTCTCTGCAGGTTTTGTTCTACAGCAAAGGAGAGGATTGCGTTTACCGTACCTACTACGTCTGGAAAACCTTCTTCAGAGATTTATGCCAGATGAGAGTATACATGTATATATTTGGCTCGGATCCTCAAGGGAACCTCGATTTCGCCTAACAATTTGAATAAATTTGGAAACCGGTATACTACGGCGAAGTTTCTGCGCCGAAACAATTTATCCGATAATTAATTAACCGGATTCGGTGAAAATTATTGGCTTCTTTCTCCTATTCTATTATTCTATTCTACGACATCAGGCTAATATTTGATAAACCCATCAGCGATATATTAGCGGCGTATAAAATTTTCATGCATCGCTCTTCCTTATACCTACTCGGAGTTTACTAGTTCGTTAAACCCTGGTATGTGCAATCATAATAACGCCTAATCCACCTCGTACCTTTATCCTCGTAAGAACCACCCCTCAAAATCGCTAACCAGATGTTAAAGCTCGTTCACAATCGAGGACGTGTGATTATCTATAATCCCCCGACTATTAACTACCTACCAGGGTTCCTCGTTCAATTTCACCTCGGTATACCTATACCTGTGCCTATACCTATATCTATGTATGTATAGGTACATACCAGCTCGGCTAAATTTTCCGAGGGCAATTACTCGTTAGAACGACAGCGTATCAACACCTGGCTGCCTAGCTGGTACCGCGTCATTATTCAAGAGTCAACAGAAACTCCGAATGTATTACCGTGCAGGGAGGCCATTCTTCCCTCTGAAATGCATGCACCGGGCGGATAAGCTTTAGGTACCTTATACCCAGCTACTGCAGAGCGAGGTACCGTCGAGCTGGTGGTCTAGGTAGCTAAGCCTCTTATCGGTTCCTTGCAGTTCTTCTCTGAGGTCTGTGCTAGTGGGGTGATGCTAAAGTGAAAACGTTAAAGTCTGAAGGGGGTTGTTTTCGAATTTAAGTTCATACCCTGAGACCTCGAGGGAGAAATTCGTGGGGCCTCTAACCCTAACGACCAATCAAAATAACGAGGAGAGAACCTTGAAATGACATTTACGTCAAGAGTTATCGTAGCGTTGTAGAATTCCTCCTTTTTTTTCTTCATTTTTTCATTTTTATTTTTCCTTTTTTTCATTTTTCATTCTTTTAATTTCATTTCACCCGCCAGCCAAGGGCTCTTTCGCTCTTGGGGATTCTCAGTAAATTATATTTCACCATGGTACGAAACGAAACGAAACGAAACGAAACGAAACGAAACGGGTGACTCGGAAAGTTTTGATCGTCACATAGCTATCTCCCAGGCGAACGAACGAGACCGAAACGAACGTAAAGGAATTCGCGAAATTTCAATCGGCGTTAAATCTCATTTACTATTCTGCGCTCGACACACCCGCGATACTCGTAATCTCATAATTATACTGACAATTCATTAATTATCTCCTCTCCAACTCCCCCGGCAACCCCCCCGCGCCGGTTACCACCTCCTCCTCCTCCTCCTCCTCCTCATCCTCGTCCTCCCACCATCGGGATGGAATATTGAGCTCGTTACACTTTACGAGCTCAGCGCTGATAACGTAAATGAGACCTTAATGATCATCTTGAATACTTTAACATCACTGGCTCGTTCGTAGCCTGCACACCGGAAACTGGCAAATATCCTCCAGGCGTTCTTAGCGCTAGCTTCCCTACTTATTCTACTTAGGCGAAGATTACCCCTTTACCCCTTTCCCTCTTTCTCTCTCTCTCTCTCTCTGTCTCTCCTTTTCCGATATTAAGTTACTAGAACAACTAACTGTTTATTAAATTCCTTATCGTTATGTAGGTTGAACAGGAAGCGAAGATTCCGGAGAAGAGATTCTCGTGATGAAAAAAAAGTATAAAGAGAAAGATAGAGAAGGAAAGAGGTCCAGCTTGTCTCCCGTCGAACTGTCAATCTGAAAAACGACTGGGCGGCCCCAACTTCGCGACCTTCGGTATAAGAAAGTCATTAGATGAAAAAAAAAACGTCTAGTCTCGTCAGCTCTCTGTACATTTCTTTGACGGGTTGTCTTCGACGGTGAATAATTAAGCTGTCATCTCTCGTGAGGTATGGTACGTGAGTGGTGTCTTCCTCCTGAGATTCGGAGAGTCCTTACCAACGTGGGCGGAGATCCCTAAGCCGTAATTCTATAGCTTAAATTGAACGCTTGAAGAGGTGGTGGTATGGGCTGGTTTATGCCGAATACGAAACAGAAGCGTGTGTGCCTTTGAATAATTCGGAGTTTGACATGCGTGACAATGCTCGAATCTGTCTGCAACAGCACCTATCCGCGGATATCTACATAAGGGAAGGGAAAATTCCATTCCCAATTCCCGCATCCCCATCCCCATTCCCATTCCTATTGCCATTGCCGTTGCCATCGCCGTTGCCATTGCCATTGCCATTGCCATTGCCATTGCCATCCGGCGCAGTGCAAGGTTCGCATCTAGTAGATTATAGAACTCTTACGGGACTACCTCCCTCCGCAACGTCAATTTCAACCGAACGAATCCTTCGGAAGGTCCAAGGGTCGAGGGCCACCCGATTGGGCCGACCATTCGCCTCGGCCCGTTTAACATTTCTCTTTCCTTTATTGCTCGACCCTTAATTCGTTCCATAATCCGGGTGACCAGATATATTCCATTGCTTCACCTTCCGCCGACGGTTTCCGATCTACCCTGCACCCCATCACCCCCGGGCCCCGCGAGTTCCGCTCGTTACGTTTCTCGGCCTTGGGGCGTCTATTCCTTTACCAGTTCCGGCGACCCAATCTAGACAGAAAATCGTGACGGATCGAGTAATTGATACTCACTCCGCCTATCTGCATTCGATTTATCTGACCGAGTTTTTCCTCTTCGTATATACATACACGACATTGAAATTTCAAAATTAGCTATATCCGTACTATCGATTAGAACGTAATGACTAATGATATATAAATAGTCGGAGAACGTTTTTATTACAGGTAATATAAACTTCGGGTCACAATTACTTAAGGTAATGGATGGGGGGGTGGTGGAGGTTGGCTGCATGAGGGATTAAGGGGATTTGAAACCCCGATCGAGTCATGCGTCAGTCAGTATAACCCACCCCTTGTGACAACCTGGAATCAAACTCGAGGGATGATCTCGGTTGATCAATGGTTGCTTCGGAGAGCGTCGAGAAAGCATCGCAGCATTGATTCAGCGATAGAGGGTGAACGGAGTGGGTGCAGGGTAGGGTGGGCAAGGAAAGGAAAGGAGAGGGACGGGAATCGAGAAGGGAAGGGATACTCGTCAGGTTTCGGTTATTCTTGGAGTGGGAATAAGAGGGAAGAAATTTTTCTCTCAATCTCAGCTCGCGCAAGTCGTTTTGGGATTTCTCGAGTGTGAAGAGGACTCTCTTGACGTGGCACTTCCAGCCGCGCTGGAACTGTCGGTGTCTGAATAAATAAAATAAGGGAGGAAAAACTTCGAGGAGGATGGTTGGCCGCCCGCAGGTTATGAGGAGGAACACAGCCTCTGCAATATCGTAATTACTTAATAAAAATTGACGGGGCAAAGGGGCGCGTTGAAAATAAGGGTCGGAAAATCGGAGGGAGAACGACTCGCCCAATTAGCATTTAGAAGGGGTTTTTAATAAAGAGTTTTAGGCACGGGGCAAATGTTTACAAGGCTGCAGTTCCAACTTCGCGGGTGGGGCTGCTTATACGAACAATTATTTTCAACACATCGAACGGAATAGCTACGCGAAAAATTTAACCAATCGATATAAAGTAACGAGGTGAGTTGAAGTTACACCAACTTGCTCAAACATTTCCCATTATATTTTTTGTTCTTCTTCGTCTTCTTCTCCGTCTTCTTCGCGGAAAGTGTATTTATCTTCCAACTGGTCTAAACGATGCTTCCTACACCGCTCGTTAATTTCACGTTGAACAGGGATCTGACGAAGGAGCTACTCCACCCCCGTCGCCCTCCTACTGGAGCGCAGCTCGTTCTGTCGCTTGGAAAAAAACCATATGTGTGCAGAGTTTGTTGGTTTATATTACATAGATTACTACTACCAGGTCTGCGTTTTATCGCAGACAGAATTCTGGCCCTCTGTTTTATTATCCCCGACGATTTCGAGCCTCCCTCTCGAGTCTCGAGTTAATATCATTTAGAATTGGAGATTCGAACAGGAGCTAGAACTGGAACTGGAGAACCGAGAGGCCCGGGACATTGGAATATCGGACGAGCTATTAAAAGGTAATTACTCATCGAATCGTCAAAACGACTCGCGGACTCGTTGAGAGAAGAGAAAAAGTTCCGACCAGCAGCTGGCTTGCAGCTAGCTACCGAACGAACCAAATTAATTGACATGGTTCGCTCGAACGGTCACAGATCCATTTGGGAAACTCGAGTCTCGTGAATTTCTTGCGAATCTGAATGGTAACGATTGGCCTGACTTCTTAGCGAATCTAATAATGACTTTCCTGTGTAACGATGGATTCTCAGGGTAGGGTTTGATCTTTGAAATCTCGCGAGGCCTTTTGGGATCCGTTAGAATTCATTGAAAACGTTGAAATCTGGTGTACAAAGAAACTTATCGTCGGTTAACCCCGTCGATTTATCACTTTGAGATATTCCTCTGGGAGGTACGAGCTTCCCGCTGAGAAAACAGTTACAGCCACAGGGGCGGTTCTAATTTCAGAACCGCAAGATGCCAGCCCTGACACCCTTGAGGTATATACACCCCCGGGTTACTCCTGGTCTCGCTGAAGGATAACGGATCGCGTTACACCCGTAACAAAATACTACCCTACCACTTATTCTCTTCTCTTAACAAAACAATTTTTGGCACGCGGATGAACATACTGCAAAAATTCGATGACTCTGCTTGAAAAGGCTCATCATTCATGGCAAGCATAAGGCGATACAGAGAATTCAAACTGATTCCCGCAGGATTTTTGCCTAATTATTATTTTTGCCTAATATAAAGCAGGGATATAATATTATATATAATATAGGATATCTGCGTCCCCAACGCAGATATCCTATATTATATATAATATAGGATGTCTGCGACCCCAACGCAGATATCCTATATTATATATAATATAGGATGTCTGCGACCCCAACGCAGATATCCTATATTATATATAATATAGGATGTCTGCGTCCCCAACGCAGATATCCTATATTATATATAATATAGGATGTCTGCGTCCCCAACGCAGATATCCTATATTATATATAATATAGGATGTCTGCGTCCCCAACGCAGATATCCTATATTATATATAATATAGGATGTCTGCGACCCCAACGCAGATATCCTATATTATATATAATATAGGATGTCTGCGTCCCCAACGCAGATATCCTATATTATATATAATATAGGATGTCTGCGTCCCCAACGCAGATATCCTATATTATATATAATATAGGATGTCTGCGTCCCCAACGCAGATATCCTATATTATATATAATATAGGATGTCTGCGACCCCAACGCAGATATCCTATATTATATATAATATAGGATGTCTGCGTCCCCAACGCAGATATCCTATATTATATATAATATAGGATGTCTGCGTCCCCAACGCAGATATCCTATATTATATATAATATAGGATGTCTGCGACCCCAACGCAGATATCCTATATTATATATAATATAGGATGTCTGCGTCCCCAACGCAGATATCCTATATTATATATAATATAGGATGTCTGCGACCCCAACGCAGATATCCTATATTATATATAATATAGGATGTCTGCGTCCCCAACGCAGATATCCTATATTATATATAATATAGGATGTCTGCGTCCCCAACGCAGATATCCTATATTATATATAATATAGGATGTCTGCGTCCCCAACGCAGATATCCTATATTATATATAATATAGGATGTCTGCGTCCCCAACGCAGATATCCTATATTATATATAATATAGGATGTCTGCGTCCCCAACGCAGATATCCTATATTATATATAATATAGGATGTCTGCGTCCCCAACGCAGATATCCTATATTATATATAATATAGGATGTCTGCGACCCCAACGCAGATATCCTATATTATATATAATATAGGATGTCTGCGTCCCCAACGCAGATATCCTATATTATATATAATATAGGATGTCTGCGTCCCCAACGCAGATATCCTATATTATATATAATATAGGATGTCTGCGTCCCCAACGCAGATATCCTATATTATATATAATATAGGATGTCTGCGACCCCAACGCAGATATCCTATATTATATATAATATAGGATGTCTGCGTCCCCAACGCAGATATCCTATATTATATATAATATAGGATGTCTGCGTCCCCAACGCAGATATCCTATATTATATATAATATAGGATGTCTGCGTCCCCAACGCAGATATCCTATATTATATATAATATAGGATGTCTGCGTCCCCAACGCAGATATCCTATATTATATATAATATAGGATGTCTGCGTCCCCAACGCAGATATCCTATATTATATATAATATAGGATGTCTGCGTCCCCAACGCAGATATCCTATATTATATATAATATAGGATGTCTGCGTCCCCAACGCAGATATCCTATATTATATATAATATAGGATGTCTGCGTCCCCAACGCAGATATCCTATATTATATATAATATAGGATGTCTGCGTCCCCAACGCAGATATCCTATATTATATATAATATAGGATGTCTGCGTCCCCAACGCAGATATCCTATATTATATATAATATAGGATGTCTGCGTCCCCAACGCAGATATCCTATATTATATATAATATAGGATGTCTGCGACCCCAACGCAGATATCCTATATTATATATAATATAGGATGTCTGCGTCCCCAACGCAGATATCCTATATTATATATAATATAGGATGTCTGCGTCCCCAACGCAGATATCCTATATTATATATAATATAGGATGTCTGCGTCCCCAACGCAGATATCCTATATTATATATAATATAGGATGTCTGCGTCCCCAACGCAGATATCCTATATTATATATAATATAGGATGTCTGCGTCCCCAACGCAGATATCCTATATTATATATAATATAGGATGTCTGCGTCCCCAACGCAGATATCCTATATTATATATAATATAGGATGTCTGCGTCCCCAACGCAGATATCCTATATTATATATAATATAGGATGTCTGCGACCCCAACGCAGATATCCTATATTATATATAATATAGGATGTCTGCGTCCCCAACGCAGATATCCTATATTATATATAATATAGGATGTCTGCGTCCCCAACGCAGATATCCTATATTATATATAATATAGGATGTCTGCGACCCCAACGCAGATATCCTATATTATATATAATATAGGATGTCTGCGACCCCAACGCAGATATCCTATATTATATATAATATAGGATGTCTGCGTCCCCAACGCAGATATCCTATATTATATATAATATAGGATGTCTGCGACCCCAACGCAGATATCCTATATTATATATAATATAGGATGTCTGCGTCCCCAACGCAGATATCCTATATTATATATAATATAGGATGTCTGCGTCCCCAACGCAGATATCCTATATTATATATAATATAGGATGTCTGCGTCCCCAACGCAGATATCCTATATTATATATAATATAGGATGTCTGCGTCCCCAACGCAGATATCCTATATTATATATAATATAGGATGTCTGCGACCCCAACGCAGATATCCTATATTATATATAATATAGGATGTCTGCGTCCCCAACGCAGATATCCTATATTATATATAATATAGGATGTCTGCGTCCCCAACGCAGATATCCTATATTATATATAATATAGGATGTCTGCGTCCCCAACGCAGATATCCTATATTATATATAATATAGGATGTCTGCGTCCCCAACGCAGATATCCTATATTATATATAATATAGGATGTCTGCGTCCCCAACGCAGATATCCTATATTATATATAATATAGGATGTCTGCGTCCCCAACGCAGATATCCTATATTATATATAATATAGGATGTCTGCGTCCCCAACGCAGATATCCTATATTATATATAATATAGGATGTCTGCGTCCCCAACGCAGATATCCTATATTATATATAATATAGGATGTCTGCGTCCCCAACGCAGATATCCTATATTATATATAATATAGGATGTCTGCGTCCCCAACGCAGATATCCTATATTATATATAATATAGGATGTCTGCGACCCCAACGCAGATATCCTATATTATATATAATATAGGATGTCTGCGTCCCCAACGCAGATATCCTATATTATATATAATATAGGATGTCTGCGACCCCAACGCAGATATCCTATATTATATATAATATAGGATGTCTGCGTCCCCAACGCAGATATCCTATATTATATATAATATAGGATGTCTGCGACCCCAACGCAGATATCCTATATTATATATAATATAGGATGTCTGCGACCCCAACGCAGATATCCTATATTATATATAATATAGGATGTCTGCGTCCCCAACGCAGATATCCTATATTATATATAATATAGGATGTCTGCGACCCCAACGCAGATATCTCCAACATAGATGACGAAACCATTTGACACCCCGTTGGCGCCGCTAGCCAAACAAGAAGAAGCACTGACCGAGGGTAGTAGCACCTGCCATGAGATCAGTGGCCACAACAGCGTCAGATATAATAGTTCGGATGGGAGCTGCGTTAATGAATTACTACTGTGACTGGCATTTCAATGGAAATGATGAACTCCATCATTTGCGATAGATGTTATGTTCATTTTCAGGAAACGATATAAATTGAACATTATTTTCACTAGATATCAAGTAATATTGTATGTACCGATGTTGCCACAATAAATTTACAAATATATCGATATTGAATTTCCTTATTTTTTTCTTCCCCCCTTCCTATGAGTCTTCATTCCTGCAGGATCTAGTAAATTATAATTGAAATAAAATATAAATGATTCACTAAATAAGCTCGACGATGTGCATAAAGCCACGAATGCATGCCTGTGTCTATGTATATACCATTCCTCTCCCCTATCAAAAATTTGGCACACCTCCTCGAGTCAGATGTTCTCCTGATACCAGGAGCAATTTTCGACTTAAAATTTCTAAAACTCTGAAAATCGCTAGTATTAACTAAATATAAGACGTGCATGAGGACACGTATGCATGCCTATATCGATACACTAACGATTCTTCGGAAAAGTAATAGAAAAAGAGTCGAAAAAAAAGTCGAAAAAAAAGTCGAAAAAAAAGTTAGAAAAACACTTGCAATTTTGGACGAAATTTACTGCTAAATTTGAAGCTTTTTTTCGACTTTTTTTTCGACTCTTTTTCTCAATTTTTTTTTATCATTTTTCCTCTTCAAAGGGGAATCGCCCTATGTAGGTTTCTCTGACTAATTGAGATACCCTATACAATGCGTGCATGAGGACACGTATGCATGCCTGTATCGATACACTAACGATTCTTCGGAAAAGTAGTAGAAAAAAAAATCGAAAAAAAAGTCGAAAAAAAAGTTAGAAAAACACTTGCAATTTTGGACGAATTTTACTGCTAAATTTGAAGATTTTTTTCGACTTTTTTTTCGACTCTTTTTCTAAATTTTTTTTCTATCATTTTTCCTCTTCAAGGGGGAATCGCCCTATGTAGGTTTCTATGACTGATTGAGATACCCTATACAATGCGTGCATGAGGACACGTACGCATGCCTATATCAATACACTATGATTCTTTCCCCCACCAAAAATTTCAGAACACCTCCTCGGCTCTGATATTCTCCTGATACCAGGAGAATTTTTCGACTAAAAATTATTCATTCTAACTCTAAAAATCGCTGGTATATATAGGAATATGGTATATGTCGGTTCGATTTTGATCTCTCCTGATCGATTCATGCAATAGCCGATGCTAAATTTGACAGGGTCAATTCGCGCTAGTGTTTTGGATAAAATGATGTATATGAATCAAAAAATCATTATTATTCGAATTCGTGTATTTATTATATGGTACATTGAAGCTTAATACAAAAAAGACTTAATCAAAAACGTGGACCATTCATGCGGTGTCACTCTGGTCAGTCTTGCCCAGCGATATTCAATACGTCGATCCTTCTCGTTTTCACCGTTCACTGGTGGTTCTGGGAAGCGTTATATAGGATGATTCAAGAGGCCAGCAGGTCCGCGATAGCTGCAGGCAAGTATCACCATCCCTATAGAACACGATTTCGTTTGGACCCAACGCACAGGAGTATCGAAGTCAAGAAGATCGACTCACCACCAAGATATTCCGGCCTGAGTGGTAACTCCAGATCTGGAAAGATAGGGAAGGTATATCTTAAAAACGGATACGGAATGAATAAAACTACCACAGTCATCAAGATTAATAAAATGTTTCGCTTCAATTTCAGTTCGTATAGAACCTTCTTCGAATTCCCCAACTCGAAACCATCCTACGACCTCTTGCAATGGAACAAAGCGCAGCTGAACCCGTCCGGCGAGCAAGTAGTAGCTACCGCGATCGTAGGCTGCACGAGTAGTCAGGCCTTTCATGGTCAGACAAGAGTCGCACCCCATCGACTCGCCGACGAAAAGTAACGAAGTTCTATGAAATTGAATAAAATGTGTTAAGTCGTAAATCGAAAAAAATGGTATGAAATGCTTGCACATAGGTGTTGAACACGTCATGCTCACATACCGAGGTAGATGTAGATAATACGTACTTTACGTCCCACCCGGCGTCCGCTTCAAACACTGCAGCACCAGGTCGTGTACACCGCGGTTCGTTGTCGCAAATAACGCAGCTGATTCCAGCAGCACATATTGGGTTGGTGTATTGCCAAACTGAACCACCTACTGTTGAACACCGGGACGGTCCTGTGACCTAACGATCAGATTCTGGAGGCTGCATTGCGCGTCACGTGTGGGAAGGCATTAATCAGCCACCGTGCGCCTCCTACTCGGCAACAAATCATTTGTTGGAGTCGTGTTCCACCTCGTCAGCAAAATTTCAACCCCGTTAGAACGACGCGACGCCGGAATACGATCTGACAATAAGTTTACTAACGGTGTCGCAACACGATCAGTTCATCTTTAATTAGACTCTCCGTACTCTTATCGCTGATGGCAAGCTCATGGCTCACACATTGTTCAATTCCAGACGAGTATTTGACCGGTTTTTCATTTCCCACACATGCCACTCATGGGAGTATAATTTCACCCTAAAAATCGATGATAAAGCACTCCGGAATATAAGCAGACCTTTGTAACCCCGTCAATAATCGAACTGTCACCGTACAAGGCTCGGAGACTGTGGCTATAGAAAGAGCCTTTCAGACTTGAAAAGAATGAGAAAACTGGTCGAGAAATAAGCAGAGGAATTCACCGGCAGGTAAAGGGTACCCACCTAAAGCTAAATAGAATGTACGTGATTCGTCCTTATATACTTCGTTCATATTCCTTTTCATATTCTGAGAGAAACTTCGGTTCAATGTCCCGTCAGCAGAATCACACGTAGGGTACCACCTTCACCTTCGTTCGAAAACTAACAGCTGTGCAACTCTGCTCAATTCCCGTAGCGGTTTCAGGATAACGAGGCCATACCCCCTAGTCAAAATCGTTTGGGAACTAGTGTCTCGCCTGTAAACTATACATTAAAGCTCTATCATACTCCAGGGTAACTGACAATGTGTCAGGAACGATCGTTTTCGAATTTCACCAATGCCAGTCGTGTCCGCAGTCCCCGGGTAAACGACGTCGTTTCGAATTGAAGTGCGGTCGAAAAACTTGTGTAAATTAATTCAATATAAGACGAAATTGAGTGGCCAACTGCAGAATCCCTTATGGTTTTAAGCTCGTCCACGTCGATCACGAAGAGGCCATAAATAGGATATCAGAGCTCCTAATCCTCGGTAGAAAAAGTTTCAACTTTCTTTGAAATTGTTAGAAAGTATCGCCTGTCGTAAGCCAATAAACTCACAAGTTTTCCTAACTTTGTTCTAGGGCGAGATCGCGAACCTTTCAACTACCCGCCTCAGCTCTCGTTATACGAAAGGGGTCTGATCAAATGTACCCTGGCTGTTATAGAAATTAGCGAGAGATTAGATAATCACTTTGATGAGATTCTAACGAGATTCAGTAACGATGAGGTGAAATGAATACAAGTCAATCCTCAGATGTCAGGATATCTTGGATACTACACCTAGCGGATGTTGGCTCTGTGTTCAATTAGTGCGCGAGCTGGGAATCTCGAGCAACTGGTTGCTCGGTTGGACACGTTTCCCCAAAGGGTCACCGATGATTTGTCAAAATGAAATAAAAATCCGACAATGAATCTCGACCAACTCCGACTGCACTTTCCACTCCGGGCTTTCCGCGTTTGTGACAAACACGAGGCAAAGTGCAGAAAGCTCGAGAGAACTGGAGCTCCGTTAATGAGCGAGTGCAGTAGGTACCTCCAGTTTTGAATGATATACCTAGCCGAGGTACTGTTTCGCTGCAGGGGTCAATTCCGGGCAACAATAGCCACCGCGAGTTGTTACTCTTGTTATTGTTCCACTGAAATTGGAATACCATTGAATTTCATTCGTTGCAGTAGGCGTACTACATAGGTACATACCTGTACATACCTACTACACCGGTATTCATATGCACCTTCGTGAAAATAACGAGATTTAATGCCTTGTATAAAAGTAAACGAATACGAATGACTTTTCGAATGAGTTATCGAAGGTGGAAGAGGTATTGATTCCATCAAGGAAAAACCGAGCGAAACGACGCGACGCCAGGCATCGATTTCACGGATATCAATTAGCGCGTGGGAGTGGGACTGACAAATGTCACGGTTTGAATGAGACGGTATAGACGATGTAGGCGACTTCCAATTAATGGACGTCCTTCTTCCTCTATTTCCAATCTACAGCTGCCGCGTCCTGTTGTGGGATCAATTTGTCGGTTGTCCATTGCAATATTTCAATCGAGAAATACATCGATCCTGCGACGACGTCCTCATCGGTCCACAAAGGTGCGTCCTGCCTCCTGGACGTAGTGCAAACCGCTCTACCTCATACACCAGCTACCTCTGCACACAGTCAGCTATGCGAATCGTTTTAGGAAATTGAGCGAAGCCGGTAGGTAGGTATGCGGTGAGAGGAAGGGTCAAGTTGACCGGAAATAATTCGATCTTGTACTGGCTTCGTGTTTGAATTAGAACCACCCTGCCAGCCCGAAGGATATTACGAAATTATTCAACCCCTTTCTGACCAAAACTCAAGAGGGAGAGAGAGAGAGTCTAAAGATCCGAACAGCCGTTGCATCGGAAAAGCAATCACCATAGTAAAATGAGGTTCGCATAAAGCCAGAAAATCTCTCGACATATACCTATATAGTGCACCTACCCCGGCGAAGCGATTGTCTAGGATTCTGACTGCATGTGAAGTAATCTTGTAGAAACTTTTCTTCGACAAGTGTATAGAATACATTTGGAAACGTATTTATTTCTGCATCAGGGATGATACGTGGATTCTTTTGTGAAAATACTCGACGCTACGGGGTAGGTAGGTAGGTAGGTAGGTATAGAAAAGCAGACTTTTCATTTTACAACATTCTGCGCACTGTTATAAGGATATCCATTTTCATTCTAAGGACGCAGGTGTAGTATGTACATAAGACGTCGGGTTGTGTGAAATGAACTTGGCTGTCGATTATTTCCACGGGTATACGTTATTCTTGTAATATATTATAAACGAGACAATGGGTGCCTGCAGCAACTGCAATGGGTAAAGAAAAATATCATTATTATACTTCGGCACCTAACTGTATAAGGGATGGTGGTTAGGCGTTGCAGGTTCCTCAGAACACGAGCTTTTCTACACTCGCGCGTAAAGAAAAGAGAAGAAGAAGATGAAAATAAAATTATAAAAAAAACAAAAACAACCCCTCGTTCAGAGACTGCGACATAAAGAAATTCTCTTCTAAATGGATTGTTTTAATAACTTTAAAAGCATATCTCGGTTGATGACAAGAGTTTGTTAAGACAAACGAGATGAAAGGGATCTCGCGTTCGTGACGTAAACATCTGCTATACGTTTACACACCCCTATTTCTGCACATATAGGATTGCGTATACTTACTTCACTTGCTTTACGTCGATTTTCCCATTTTTCAATTTTTCAATTTTTCAATTTTTCAATTCGATAATTAGACAAAGATTTTAAATACGAGAGAACCAAACATTAATTATTGTTCAAAGGTACGCTTATGGTATAAAAAAAAAAGTACCCACGTGTACATACATACACATACATATAAATTTTTAACGAAGTCACTATTATACCTAGTGACTTCGTTAAAAGAATGTTCTACTTCAATTTTAATAACACACGTTTTCAATTTTATTTGAAGTGAAATTTTTCTACCGTGTTCTCGGTAGGTACCTATAACTACCGCTAATCTCAAATGAACCTCGTTAAATGTTCAATAAGATTCGATAAGAAATTCGAGTGCTCTCCAGATTCTCAAGCACATATATATAATATATTTATACGACCCCTCTCGACAAATGAAGAAAATAAAATAAAAATCTCGCTTCTCTTATAAACGTATACCTTGGTATTATAATACATAGGTATAGTATAGAAAAACAATTATCTTTCGTAATTAAATTCCAACGAATGCTACACAGGTAATTAATAATAATAATAATAATAATAATAATAATAATATTAACAACGAGTCATTTTTTTTTTTTTTTTTTTTTTTTATACAGAAGAATATTTTCTATTTAATTTATACAGACGAGAAATATAAAACGTTTGACAGGTAATAGACAATAGACGACAGTGTTTATATCGTTTAGTCATTATATAGTGTACAGTTTTTCGCATATAATAATAATAATAATAATAATAGTGATAGTAATAATAATAGTAATAATAATAATAATAATAATAATAGGTACAGAATATTTGATGATTGATAAAATATACATACACGTATATATACATATATGTATACATATATTATATTGTTTTAAATCGAGAGTGATAGGTGACACCATGTAGCTTAACTATATAATAATTATAGTACCTATAATCGATTAGAATTTTATAAATATACATATACATATATATATAATATTATGTATAATTATTAACGCAGCCCCCCTCTATAACTTTACATAACATTCAACTCTGTCTTTTAAATCTATATAGTTAACATTTAAAATACGATGTCAATATAATATATATGTACTATTATTATGTATACATATTATATTATATTATTAACCCTCTGTCCATTCGTCGTTAATCATCAAACTATTTCAATTCCTTGACCCTTAGTTTATATAAATATATTCAGTTTTGATTCATTTTTCTGCTTTTTTTTTTGTATTATATTATTTTGTTTTCTTGGTTTTTTTATTCTTTTTTTTTTTGTTCTGGACGAGGTTAGCAGTATTATATTATGTATATGTATATATGTATATAATATATATATATATACATATATATTTGTGTATTAATTATAATTAATATAAATGACAATAATTATTATAACAATGTCGGTAAAGCTGCGAGGTCAGTTTTATTAACCGCTTGATGGGATAATAATAAATAACGATGCGATGATTTATGTATGTGTACGATCATGCCTGATATTTATAATATAAGTTTATAACGATAATTATAACGATGATCAGAAAATATAATAACAATTATAATAGCTATATTGCATGCCGAGGAAAATTTTTAGAACAAGACTCTCGAGGGTTTCGTCATTTTAACACTTTTCGGGCTATGCAGGTGCTTAATTACATCGACGAGACAAAAATCTTCTAATTTTTTAAATTTTTTATTTTTTTCCTCCTCTTATTTCCATATATTTCAATTCTTTAATTTTTGTCAATTTTTCTTTTGATTTCAATGAAATTTTTTGTTATTCATAAATTATTCGTCGACAATTAATTAGTTACATAAGCCTAATATTCTTATTTGCGTACTCTACGCATGATATAACCGACGATAATAACCACTATATAAGTTTATGTCCTTGTACCCTCGTAATAATATAATATATATATATATAATATAAGTTTAACATTTATTCACAACCAGCTGATGATTTGTGATATCTATTTTCTTTAAGGGCTAAAAATGAAGGACTGTCACACATCCCTGACGAGGCGTTTACTTATTTCATTTTATTTCATTTTATTTCATTTTTCTTCTCTCTTTTTATTTTTTTATTTCGTTTTTATTTTCTTCTTTCCTCCGATTTTCAATCGTATACCTATAGCACTGCAAGCTCTTCGCGATCCTCGTTAGCCGCTACATGTCCGGTTCGTGTACCCCGATATGGACCAGCCTACCGCGCGACACCCTTTTCGGAGTCTGGATATACCCGATAATTTTGTGGAACCACGTCGCTGCGTTCTGGCTGATATCCAACACCGCGTGTTTTCCAACAGTAATAAATACATCGCGGAACCCCATCGCGGTGACCGCGTACAAATAGTATAACAGGCTTAACGTATAGGTATAGGTGCGCGTTTATCTTGGCGAGAGCAAAAAATAAATAAAAAAACAAAAAACGAGAAGAAATTATCACCACCTCGAAAATCGCGATCTGTAGTACGCAAAAAAAGAAAAAAAGAGAAAAAAGAAAAAAAAAGGACAACTTCTCCGATCGAATAAAATCGCGTAGCCGGGTCACGTGACAGTTGATCACGATTAGCTAAATCTTAATATCTCTATTTCTACAACAGTATTATACTAACCGGAAATTCAATAAATTGTGTATTATCGAATGGGATCAAAAATTGGACTAGAAATTTTTGGAAAAACTCTATTTTTAAGGGTAGGTAGGCTTTGATTCGTGGATTAGATATTATATTGACAATCCGCGAGTTTATAATAATTACGATCCTTTTTTTTCCCCAGCTATAGATGGGAATATGGGGATTTGGCTGAGTTTTGAACTGTTTGATCTACTCTGAGCCGATCAAGTTTCTATAATAATTTATGACCCGCAATAATTTACCCATTAATTAAGGACCGCGGTTGATTTTGCTAATATGCCCTGTGATTACAGCTCGCTGCGTATAATTCATACATTTCATATACATATTTACTTTTCTATATAATATATATGTGTATGTATGTGTATATAAACCTACGTAGGATTTAATAACATTGGGATCAATACGTATAAACGTATTTGCTACAATATATGTACCTACATCCCCAATTCAAAGCCAGTCCATTAAATATACCGATTTACAATCCTACCTACATGTACATAGCGAGAGGTTTACATATCTGAAAAATATTCTCATCTTCATTACATATGTAGGTATAGTATATATCTATATATATATATGGTATCGATAATTATAGTATATGAATAAAAATAATACTTCGTCAATTATAATATACCTATATATATATAGTCTAGTTTAATATACGAATTTATATATTATGTATATACTTGTCGGAACATTTATAGGTTCTGCATTTCGCTCTCTGTGTCTCTCTCTATCTCTTTTCTTGAAAGTTTTTTTTTTTTCAATTTTACTCTATGTTCAAAATTTTGTTAATTAGGTGCTAATATTAAAATATCCTTGATATCTGCGCAGCATATTTTCTGGATATAATTTTTATTAATGATCTCGCAAAATGACCCCGAGGTAAAGAAATATCGTACCTATATATAATATTTATAATTATAATTTATAAATATATATTATATAAGTATGTGTATGTGTATATAATTGTCTAGATATTTGTTATAATTAACCCCTGAATAAAGCTTTTTCGCAAAAAATAGAAACACATATCATTAAAATAAAACGATAAAAGAAATAGAATAAGAAACGAAAGAAAGACAAAATCGGAAATCAAAGTGCCATTACAATTGATATAACCAGCAAGATGAGTTATTTCACGTGGTGCTCGAAAATTTTCTAAATTGCCACAATACAGTAACCATGTAGGTACGGGCGTAACATTAATAATTGTTCTTTTCCTTAATAGTCAAGTTTTTTTTTTTCTCTCTTTTTTTCCGTATGTGTGTGTGTGCTTGTTTGTTAGTAATAGCGATTAGAATTTTTTTCAGATTTTTCAAAATAAATTTGAGCGCGGCATGAATTTTCAAAGTTTTCTTTTTCAACACCTCGATGATAGTAATTTTTCGAAAACTACGTGAATATTGGGGACTGAGAATTCTTCTGAAAAAATCCGCATCCGGATAATTGGAAAAGGCAGAAAAAGTGTGACGATATATTATACTTTCGTCTCAAAGCTATAGTTTATAAAATACGGCTTACCCTAAGCCGTAAGAATTTTTGCAGATGCAGAAATTTTGAAAGTGTTGAAAAAAAAAAACTTTGAAAAATCATGACGCGCTCAAATTTATTTGAAAAAAATCTGAAAAAAACTTATGATTGCTATTCAGAGTCAGAAGAATGGTACAAAAAATCGCTGACCAGATCTGAGAGGTCGAGGGTCAGGACCAGGTCGATTTTCTTCATTCCTCAAATTTTTATCACTCACGTAAATAAATTCTTTTTCTTTTTTAACAAAATTTTTCCGTACACACAGGACAGCAAATTTAACATTATATGTAATATTTAGGTTCACAAGGGGTATTCTTTTTTTCTCCCTCTTCTTTTTTTTCCTGCGCCAATTATTATTCCCAAACCGATCCAGCTAGCTGTCTCACAATCAGCTTCAATTTAATCTGTACCAATAGTACGGCCCACTCTCAATATATTATGTATAGCTATACAATATTATAATTATATAATTATATAATAATTATATAGTATAGGTTGGTTGGATAGTTTTCATTATTTTATTTAATGATATTTTTTTGAGTTTTTTTTTTTTTTTTTTTTTTTTTTTGAAAACACGAATATATATGGTCGTAAGAAAATAGGTATATATATATATTCTTTTATCTTTTTTTTTTTATTCACTCCATTCTCTGTTACGGTAATTTTATCTATAATATGTAATTATAATAGGTAGGTAATATGTATTCTGCCAATTATATAAATATATATATATATATACATGTATATATATTTTTTTTCTTTTTTCATTTGTTTCACATTTCGTATAGGTATAGGTAATATTTTACACTCTATTATAGAGATACTTGTATTTTTGTTCCAGTATGCGATATGTAATTGGCATTTCGGATTACAGGTTTGTAATAATTGATATAGTAATTAATTAGCGTTCGTTCTTTTTCTTATTCTTGATTTTTTTTTTTCTCACTCTTCTTATTTTTGTTAGCTGTAACCGGAAAAATTCCGTATAACAAATAATTACACACGCGGTTTTTTATTAATTTAATCGTAGGCCGTACTAATGGTCATCGTATGATATAGGTATATGTATATATATACCAGCTGTTCAGTTCAATAATTATACATGAATTAATCGACAATGAAATACCAAAATGAGATATTATTTAACCGATACCCCTAATAACTATTCACAATTAATTTATACATATACTACTAGTGTATATATATATATGTGCGCGTGTGTGCGTGTGTGTGTGTGTGTACGTATGTGATTACAAGGTATCGATAAATAACCAGCCTAATTGATAAATAAATAAATATCCTGTAATTATGTATATATATAGTATATATTATTATATATAGATATATAAATATAATTTTCAAACAAACATGTCAGTATAGAGTTGTCAGACAAATTTGATATGTTATTTAAACGGTCATTGCTGTCCGACTGATTATATTCAGATTTCAATAAAAGTTTTTTTTTTTTTTTTTTGTTTTTCATTTTCTTTTTTTCTCTCGTTTTTCTTCATCTCTAAACCGTCACGCTATTATAGACAGCTTAGAATTATAACAGTTGCACGTGTCTCTGTCGACGATTATAATATATTTGAAAAAGTTTTTTTTTTAATTTTTTTTAATTTTTTTTGCGTTTTTCTTCTTTTTAATTATTATACATTATACAGGTATTTGCGATCGCTCGAATTACTAGAATGAAAAGAGTTGTTCTATAGCTTCTTTTTTTTTTTTCTTTTTTTTTTCTTTTTTTTTTTGAGGCTACTGATTGTCAAACACAATCTTCTTTCTTTCTTTCTTTTATTTTTTTATTTTTTTATTTTTCCTTCTTCATCTTCATCACTTATCTTCTCCTTATTTATTTATCTATTTATTTTCATCTCGATTTTGGTTTTTTTTTCTCGATTTATTAAATATATACTATATATTATATTATATGTTTATAGTCTTAAGTTCTGCAGCTTTTCTTTCATATACCTATATAATTGATATATATATATACATATATAGGTAATAATATATAATAACTTATATTTAAATATCTTTTGTAATAATACTGCGATTTGAGCTGAAGATTTAGATACAAATTAAAACCAGTGTATTTAATTATTATTTTTCAATTTATATATTCATTCACCTATAGGTATATAATTTTATACCATTTAATAAATCACTCTGATTATCTATTATTTATATATCCATCACACATCACATAATATTAATATTATGTTTATATACGCGTGTCTAATATATATTAGGAAAAAAATGTAAAAAAAAAAAGAAATAAAAATATATCTTCATTTTCAAATCATATTGATATTATTAATGAAATTTCTATTACGTATAATGTACTTTAGTAAATATATATATATAGGTAGGTAGGTAGGTAAGTATATTATATATATATATTCAATTATTTATGAAGAAATGAATAAATATTCAGCATTCACATAATCACAGTTAATATATAATATATTAATTAAAATAATAACGATATGAGTTTTACGAATCTCGATTTTTCACCATATACATATATACCTACCAATCCCTGATAAATGCAGATTAGCATACAATTTTTCCCTATATTATAATGATATAATAATTAATTAATTATATATTTACCGAGCGAATAGCGAATAGGTGTAGGTACAGTAATTCCTAGATTTCATATCGACGATATACTCCGAATCAATTTTTTGGCGGTGTCTGGCTAAGGGATGATGGAAGTCCGACCAAAGTCGAACTGCTAAGCCTCGATGTTCTCGGTTCTATCTCTAATGACATTCTGTACATCTCTTCTTCCTCGAGGAGAAGCGAAGGGTCCAGTAGA
This sequence comes from Tenthredo livida, assembly GCA_963992785.1. Lineage (NCBI taxonomy): Eukaryota > Metazoa > Arthropoda > Insecta > Hymenoptera > Tenthredinidae > Tenthredo > Tenthredo livida. The sequence continues at coordinate 481,643 of OZ023069.1, forward strand.
TAGTCGGTTACTTTTGTTATCAACTCGATCTTGTACGGGGTTTGTTGGAAGTGTCTTATCTCGCGGATTACATGAGCGATCTGTAAATGGAAGAAAAAAAACAAGAAAAAAAACAAAAAAGAATTATCAAAAAAATTACTACGTCAAAAATAACAACCGCGATTCATTCTACCCACCATTCTCATCTTCGAGAAATTCAGAAGACCGTCTTCGGTGAAATTTGGCGTTCCTTCTTCTATGAATGAGAGATCTGTGAGGTAGAGTCCGAGATAAGGGATGCAGGGTGGATCGCAACGGTGCAAAGCGTCTCGTAAATTTCTAAAACGACCATCCGATGATACGATCGCCTGGAGACGTTCGATGGTCTGTTTTGTCTGGGGGAATCAGAAGAGCTGGTTATCATTTTTTTTTCTTTTTTCTTTTTTTATGAATGAACGGACTCTCACCGTCTTCGACACCTTTTCCCACGTCTTTTTCAACCTGTATACACTGCTGCTCGTAAACGCAGCGCATATTTGAAGCACCCCGTTGTAGTTGTGGAGGACCTTGCTTATGTCTGCTACAGCAGCCCATTTCTCTATGGCTGCTACCCTCGAGGCCATGCTGGACCGGCGAATTATCTCCGAGACAACGAGCTGGGAAAATTTGTTGAATCTTCTAGTCATAAGGATTATGTGAGGGGCCCGAGACGCCTTGTCTGTCTTCATCCAAGCTTGCCCCAAAAATTCCCTGCGATTTTGAAAAAATGACGACGATTCGTTAGGTACATTCTAGCTCGAATTTTTCTCTTCGGACCATTTATGTATCGAGTTTATACTCACTCGCTGGCAATCGCGACGAATATTTGATGGTCCAGGTAAGTCATCTGCTCGGCGATTTCGAGGGCTGATAGAGTCTCTATGCTCTCTTTGCTCGGCCTCTGTAAATGCAGTGGGAAATTTGATGAGAAATTCGAATGAGAATCTCCTCTGGATTCAGGATCTGCATCCTTGCAGGCGTAGGTACCTACCTTCGGAGGAGCCAGCAGAGTCTCCAGGTTGACTTTACTGCTTTCCGGTTCCTCCTTGGTTATCAGTCTGAGGAGTTGACTAGCCGCCTTGTGTTCGGCAGGAAGAAGATTCGGGCTGTATGTGATATCCTCGAGGAATTCCATCGTCAGTTCCTTCAGGCGTTGATCGAGCTCAAAGTCCTGTGCGTGTTTCGATACCCAGTGTCTCAGGACGTTTAGTACCCGCATTGTGGCCGCAGTCGACATCACCGATTCCTTACGACGATTTTTATCCCGACAGGATCCGCTCCGGAGACTCACATCGCCGACGCTGCAGCGTCCCGGCGCCTTATCAGGCGGATTACTAGACGCCGATGTCGCGATCGCGAAGGCCGCAGCTGCCGTTGATGTGCTGCTCCTGTCGTGCGAGATGACTAATTGGTGCATGTGTAAAGTGTGATCAACGGCGATAAGAACGAAGTTAAATTAGTGTGTTACGTAAGGGGAAAAAAACGTTCTTTCATTTTCTTTCTTTTATCGGTCGTTCGTGAGATTATCAACTATACTACATCGTTATTTCGCAAATTCTTGATCGTTCGATATATTAATCATTCTTCGCATCCATTAATTAATATCTAGCGACTGCAGCAAGCAAGCACTGGGAGCCCAAGCGTTTACATCATTTATCTTTTCTTTATCTCACGGAAGCTATATGTATATGCAAACGTTATCTCATTTAATACGATTTCGAATCATCATTTTTTTTTTCATTTTTTATTTTTTTTTTATTTCGAATGCGGTGCTCTAATGGAAAAATGAAAGGGTAAATAGAAACAGAAGAAAATATATATATATATATATATGTATACGCCTACTTCAATCGACTAATCTAACGACAGGTCCTTTTCTGGGTATCATGTGCGCTGACGTAGGCGTAATTTTTAGATTTCAAGTTTTTTCGGTTTCTTTTCTTTCTTTCGCAATTTTTTTACCGATTTCTTTGAATACCCTAAGTTTCGCCCAATGATACCCAGAATATTTCTATACTCTTCATCTAATTCATCTAGTTCATCTAGTTCATCTATAAAGGTTGCATATATTCTACGTATGTAATATAGCTAGTGCAGTTTAATATTTAAATGGTACGACGTTTAGTGGATTTTTATTTTCGATTATCCCACCATCGATATCATCGATATGGTGTTTGTAGTTTTAGGGTGACAAATAACGTAGAAAATGAAATTTTTCATATTCATAATATTTTCGATAAAGATTTCAATTTGCGTTATTGATATATTAAATTATTTTTTTTTTTTGCCATTATAATAAAATTCCTATATGTATATATCTATTGTATATTATACCCATTATTCTCTACTAATGTATTACAAACGACGTATAATATTATATATAAATATATAACAAACACAATACCTATATATACGATTTTTAACAACAATTAAGCATTCTCAAAAATTCATGCAAAACGCACGCAGATAAAATTATTGGGTGTAACATTCTTCCCATATATGTACCTATATACTGCAAAATCTACATCATTTCGTCCGTATTATAATAAATGGGATTAAAAATCGCTGCAGTTTGCAAAATTCTATACATGACTGGGATAATTATTCTCGTGCTAAAATGAGGGATAAAAGAAAAAAAAAAAGGTCTGATATGACGTATCGATGAATACCTACACGGGCATATATCATGCGAGATGAAAATCTAAAATCTAAAATAATGACAGTACGAATGAGAGTACTTACCACAGGGGTTCGTGTCCGATGCTATGAATGACGCAAAACACAACACACGAATACAGTTTAATAGGAAAGAACATCGAAATCATTCGTATTAATAAGGTATTGGCGTTTGGTCTGGATATTGGTCTGTTTTTTTGCTTTTTCTTTTTTTCTTTGTTAAATGAATGAAACATGGCACGTGACTTATACGTAGGTCTCTTGACCAATTGTCATTTTAAAAATTCTTAACGAAAGGGAAATTTCCTGTTAATTAGGATTCGGACGTTTTAGTGCGAGCAGATGATTTATGCTGTTATATTTAATATATACGTATATACCTATTAGGGGGGTTCTTGATTTCATCATCTCCTCATTTCTATGCATTGAAATTCGAATATGACCGAATTGAGGAACCACCCTAATAAATTTTATCAAAGACGTAGTAAAGAGTATAATAGGTAGAATGTTTTACAACGGACACAAAGCATCCATGCTTATGACATATGGGTCAACTCTTTACGACATTCAACATTCAAATAGCAAATTGAAAAACTGAGAATATATTTTATATAAGGTACCCAATGACGAACAAGAAAAAGAAAATATACATCGCGAATTGTTTCTTTTTTCGTTTTTCGTTTTTCGTTTTTAGAAATCATGTATAAGTATATAATATGTATGATGTATGCGATATCGATCCCCCTATTGATATATTGATCGCCTAACAAGGACCTCGTCTCGCTACCGTTATCTTCGTTAAGATTATTTAATGAGAAAACAATTTATTGAAAAAACAAATACGATTGACAAAGAAATTCGAAAGGCAAATATTGTAATTAGTAAAAATTAGTCAACGCGACCAACCTTCGTTGGCTCTGACGAAAACTAGTGATTACTACTCCGGCCTTGCTCGATATCTGCTGATTATCGTGCTGGAAACTTGGCCTCTGCGATGCTGAACCGATCTCGTTCTCTTGTATCGATCGTCTGCCCACGAGATAATTCTGAAAAATGTAAATTGAACAAATAAATGAAGCGACGTTCGATGCAGACAGTTCGTGGGAAAATTGAATAAACGCAACAACTCACCCCTGTAATCGTAGATATGGAACCACTCCGCATAGAAGAAGGTGGTGCCGAAGCGATCGAGGCACGATGTTCCGAATAATGATGGTTGTGATGGTTGTGATGATTATTGTGCTGGCAATGATGATGATACAATTCCGCGGGTGGAGTAGTCTCGTCGTCGGTCCAGCTCGAGTCATCTCTTTCAGATCCAAGTCGTCTGCCGCGGGGTGACTTGGGCGACTTTGCCGGCCAGTCAGGACGCGGTGATTTTGGGGAAGGTGGTGGAGGATCGTCGTAGGTGAACTGGACGTCTGTAAAATCGTATATTTCGCAATATATGATCCAAGCCCTGCTGGGCGGAAAAATGACATTTTTTAAACAAGGTTCGAAGCCCAAAGGACTCACCGTCTTTCGAACAAGACTCCGTGGCCACGGGGGTATCCGTCTCCTCGGAAACTCCTCGCGAGTACGTCCCCCCTTCGTGGGAACTTGGGTCAGAACCTGACCCCGATCCGGACCCAGTAGAACCGACGAGAGTAACGGAACTGAGATTGCTGGGCGATGAAGGAGCGCTGATCACTGTTATGTCTGTGAAAATGATCGATTGGTTGTTGTGAAGAAGAAAAAATCCCTGCATGGCTTCCATCGCACGTTGTTTTACCTGTGAGAGTTTCTGCGCTCGATGAAACCGCGATTACTTTAGGAATGGTCAGATGGCATCTATCGTCCTCAGAATTGTTGTCCACCCGAATGCTGACCCTGCGTGGTGTGGCAGGCGATTGTCGCCCCGAAGATGGTCCAGGTGACTGTAGGGTAGGACTGCGTCTGATGATCGGTGGAGCCTCGGATATTAGTCCGAGCTGTTGCTCCTCTTCGACTATAAAATACAGCGAAGAGTATGAAAAATTTGAAGAACTGAATTAGAAAGAAAGTTTGAAGATAGTCGGATAAAATATCGCATGCACTGATTCATGGAATAGAATGAAGTGGATGTGTGTGTGTCTTCGTGTGATAATTGGTAATGTAATGAAGGGTCTACGACCGAGGTGAGATGTAGCGATGAGGTACGATGATGGTTCCTAATCGGCTAAGCGAATTTCGATGGTAATGATGCGAAATTTAAACGCATTTTCTAATTTAAACGGTGATTAAACGTAAGGGGGATTAGTGGGAGCTCACGCTTTCGGTAGCCAGACCGCCAGTGCGCCTTTGTGTTGGAATTAAGGGCTCCTAGGCTGGAATCGTGGTAGGTGTGGCTCCGTGCCCCTTGGCTATCGCTCACCTCAGACCCGTACCCTACGTGTGTAATATAGACATGTGCATCCCGGTTCCAGAATACAATGAATTACCGCCATTCCTTATACTCGATGTAAAATAAAGAGCAGCACTACTCTGTTCAGTTAATATTATTCTTACCAGAAACCGAACTTGCGCCGCTTGTTCTCCTCGGACTGACGCTGTTCCTTCGCCGTTCGTCCAGAGGCTGAAGAGGCGAATCTCCCGAAGTGCTGCCCAGGACGTCGAGGGACCTGAAGGGACAAAAAGGATCATCAGTATTGCGAAATTCAGCGAAAAAGTATCGGAAAAATATTATTTATCACTTACATCACGGATCCTGTTCCGATCTGACATTCGGGGGGCTCGCTGTTGTAGAATACCTTCTTCAGGGCCTCGAGGACCGTGACACCGTCTGTGAATACGCGATACGTGAGGAGGAACGTGTTCAGAAAATCTATACTGAGGAAACGTAGGTCGGTTAATCGTTGGAGAAGACGTTCCGGGGTCGCGTATCGGATCTGCGGTACTTTGCACGAGTTCAAAGTCCTGCTGAACCGTATGTCAACATCGTCCTTGAAGAGTTTCGGGTCGTTTCTTATCGACTGCGGCATCGTTACGGAACTTGTGTCCGACAACGAGCCGTGAAGAAGATCATTGAAATGCACGTTATCCATGCACTGGCTTATGTCCGTTATCCAAGCGGCCTTTTCCTACGGTATCAGAGGAAAAAACAATCGGAAGGGTCAATCTTTTCTTCTTCTTCTTCACTTTAAGCGAGGGGTCAATACCCTGCACTCACCTGCATAGTAGGGGCGATCAGGTGAACCGAGACCTCTGGTCCTCCGGATTTTACGTCGAGAATAATCTTGAAGTCTCGAGTCTGAGCCTGGGAGCTGCTACTTCCGCTTCCACTTCCGCTACTCTCGCTGATACCACTTGAAAGGCTCGATATCGAACACACCGACGACTCTGGGTGGTGAAATGAACCGAAATTCATTAATTGTATGCATAGGCCGGTCGCGTTTTGTTGCCTATTCAATGATCGTTATAATTACCGTCATCGTCGACGACACCCTGGTCGCTGGGATCCTCTATGAGCAGAGCATCGGTCAGAGGAATTTTTCCAACCTCAGGTACGAGGTGGAGACGACCTCCGCTTGACTGACGCGTTGTGAGGATTAGGTGATTAGAGAATAGGAAACACTGCCTTAGAGCCTCCTTGTCACCACCGCCCCAATTTCCACCGAAAGTTGTGCTTAGTCTGCTGCGTGCACCACGTGGCTTTTCACCGAGTATTTGAACCAGGGAACCTGCAAGAACGAACGATCATCTTTAAGAATAAATTAACCACGTCTCGGAGATTTGTTGCGGGAGATTTTTTAGGGATGACCTAAAAAGGGCTGTACCCGACGTTTTTTTATCTCTGTTCTTGCAGCGATTCGTGATAAATTACCTAATCGAGAAACTGGACTTTCCGAAATCGAGATGAACACAGATTCACACGGTCACTGTACAACGATTATGGGTTTCCCCATCGTCGGAAAATAAAATATGGCAGCTCTCCGGCTAGCCGAAAGAAGATGTATACTATATTCATTAATTAGATATATATATGAAGGCTGTGTGTAGGTATAGGTGGAGGGATGATTTATAACGTGGTGTTTATGATATTTATTCACCGGGATCAATTTTCGTTGATCATTTTTGCCCGGTTAATAATTTCGGTACATTTAAAGGTCCGGGAACCGATACCGATGCAACTGTGAAAAGCAATAATTTCTCCGCACTGATATAACAGGTAAAATGCCCGAAGCGAAATTCGCGGTTTATTTGATCCCCTACACGAACGCAGTCCGCGATATTTGGTCCCGTATATTATTTGAAAGCACAATATTGGTCGTTTTTTTCTGTTTCGAAAATGTGTCCCGGCTAGTTTATGCGAGGCGATTAAAACACTCCTCCGATAATCACATCGCGGTATGATTAAGTATCAAAATGGCAACTAAGCCAAGGCGTTGTTTTTGTCCACCCGCCGCCACCCCCGCACTAGCTGCCAACCCCAGTGGCCCTGTTTCAGTGTTATTTTGCCACCGGCATGAAAGCCTTTCCGGCATTCGATTCGCGGACTGGTGTGATTTTACGAGACGGATAAAAACCGGCGGCGTTAATCAGCCCCGATCAGTTTACCCGGAGAAGAAAAAATAACAATAATTACGGAAAATTTTTCCATCGGGGTAAAATGAATCAGTGACGTTTGCGTGTGGCAGCCATGTGACGCGTGATCACGCGTCGACGATGGTAAAACGACCGCAAAGCGCCGACGTGAGGCCTAGCCCGATTTGCGCGTGCTCGTTTTTCCATCGATTTGAAAGAGCGAGGCGTCGCGACGCCGGCGCATCCCCGCTACCCGTTCGCATACCCTTATTTTTGAACCGTTTTATACTTCCGGTTACCGACCGCTAACCGAGGCGATATCTGCACTAGATATTCGCGGATGATGGTAGGTCATGGAGCGACGGAGTTGAGGCTCGATTCAGACGGAATCCTGAGCTTCGATCGATTTTTAGAAGAAGAAAAAAAAGGGAAACCAGAAAAAAAGACTCACCCTGTCTGACGAAGACCTGATTTACGTCCAGCAGTATGTCACAGCCCTCGACAATCATCCTTTCGACGGCCAGGTTCTTCCGCAAATTTTCCGTCTCGCTCACCTGCAGGGGGATGGAGGAAAGATTTTGGTCAATTTTTGAAATGTTCATTGAAAATTTTGGTCAAACTACATCTTCAGCCAATTGAAATTAGGAATTCTTATTTCGAACCTCGTCATGCATTTGTCTCGATAAATCTTCCAGCTGTTGTCTAGCATTCTGCAAACTCTTTCTCTCCACGTGATCGTGAGGCGTGTGAGCCAGGAGTTCGTGCAGAGTTATGATGTATCGTGGAATCTGAAAGGATGCGCAATAACGCGAATAAATCATAGCGAATCTGATATCAGTTAGATAATTTATAGAAGATGAAATTGAGGGACTGAAAATTCTGATATGTGTTTTATCGTTTACCTGGTGCATTGGATAGGTGAGAAAAGTCTCTAGAGATCGTCCGTGGCATGATGGCTTGTTCTCCAGCCGAGCCAAGAGGGCCGCGAACGATTGTGACGATTGTTTGCATTCTGTGAGTACCTGGAGACTGTAGTGATGGTTGCGGACATATTCCTGATATATCGAGAGCATAGGCAACAGCATGTTGAAGAGGTCCCCTGCACCGTTACAAAGTTTACCCTAGCTTAATTAGGAAAGTAGACGACGACGAGCGACCACCGCGTTATTATTAGTGGAATAATCAGATGCAGACCTCAACGGTTAGTTAATTCGAGGGAAAATGGGGTAAATGGGAAAATTTTAGGGGAGCAATTCACGTACCCAACTTAGGTTCAAAGAGACGAAATTTTATGCACGGTATTAGGGTGAGGTGGGATTATTTCGGATGTTATTTTTTAATTTGCAAAATATAGAAACATAGAAGAGAGACTGAGAGAGAGAGAGAGCGAGTGGTAAAGTTTAGCAAAGTTGATGATATCCGGCCTTATCCCTTCATCCCCTTATACCGTGTCTCTTGCTTTTTAGGAATACATACTCCTAGTAGATACATGGCTATATTCTGAAGCACGAGGGTATATATATACATAGATGTGTATTATACGAGCTCAACTGCAAGCTAGAGGTAGCTACATAGACGGCTCGACTCTAAACTCTTATTACGGTAAAACGGGGTGAAATTTTTCAACGATATTCACATGGGAGACACATTCCCCGATACTTTTCTGCGATATTACGTTTTTCGATCCGATATGGTATTCTGGATCCTAGCTATGACACCAACCCTGTATTACAGATGATAAAAAGAAACCATCTATACGTAGAAAAAAAATATATAACCGATCCTCATCAGGGTTGGAATGCACTTGCACTTTCCACCCTTCATATACACATGTGTTTGTGTTTGTGTTTGTGTTTGTAATTTCATACCTAGAACCAGGGTAGGCCAGCTCTCCATTCTTGAGGTAAGACCCTTGAGGAATATCTGATGAAGAAAAAGCACAGTTTCGCTGTTCAGAAAGATACTGTTCACATCTTCGTGGCTGCACGGTGGTTTTTTCGAGCTTGCAGCCATTTTAAACGGTCTTAAAAAACAGCTGACCAATGCCTCCATTTGTTCCATGTATTCTTCCTCGGCCTCAACCATTTGGAATACGAGGCTGTATGGATAGAGAAATTATCACTTAAGCTTGAATATACCTACTGTGTAATTTCATCCCCCTCCCGAGATTTTACTTGAGGGTGACATTTTTGGCCGAGAATTTTTACCACCCAAAATGACGGGAAAGCGGGGGGTGGAGGGGGAGGAAAAGAGAGAATCACATCGCCTCCGGCGGTACTCAAAGGAAAATTTTTTCCATTTTTTCTTCTCTTTTTCTTTTCTCGAGACGCACCCTTGTACGAAAAGTTCTTGTCTCCGTTGCGGAGGCAGGTAGGTATACGGTTACGTTAACGAAGTTTCATACCCCGCGGTGGATCGCTGAGGATACTCGAGTTTCTATGAAAACGATATTCTTATTCGAAATGATGGGAGGGCGATGAGGTAATATCCGTTATTCCAATTTTCTGAGGGTGGGAAACCTACTTTCCGAATATTATTCGCCTAGTTACTAGTATAGGTATATAAAGAGATAAAAGATTAATTAGAAAAGGTACAGATGACGACCGACCCCCATCACGCGATTAATTACGACTGCATGCTAAATCGGGAATTCTCTAATCCTCCGAGAACTCGTTAATCCGTAAATGTCGAGGCTTAGTAGAATCGACGAACCGTACGAATAGGGGAGAGTTTCACATTCAAACAGTGAATTATGAAAATTTCTACAAAAATCTACACCTACCCCCCCGATGCGCTATATGTTGATGATAATTTACCTGTTTCTTTTACGCATACTCTCGGCGTGTGGACTCTTGATGTACTGTTCGACTATCTGTTTCCATCGACGCCGGCAAAGCCAACCCCTAAAAAAGCTCTGGACTTTCAGGATCTTCCGGACCTCAACCGAGTCCTCGGCGGTCTCGCTTCCTCCGTCTTCACCCACAGGCCCAGATGCTGGCCCAGAAGCAGTTGGCCCTGGGTCTCCTGCGGCACCCCCGCACCCTGCCAGACCACGAACCCCCGCACCCCCTTCGCAGGACCCGATGTAAGCCGGGGCAGTGACCGTGGCAGGACGCAGCTCTCTTTTCAAGGCGCATAACTGTATCAGAAGATTTACTTTTCAAGCTTTTTGTTTCCCATTTTATTTTGATAAATTGGGGGAAAAAGAAGAAGAAATCCGGATAATCGTGAGAATCGAAGTCGTGGCTATCGAAGACCATCAATCTTGCTGCGAATCTACGTCAGGAAATTTTCTTTTAACAACTAAATCCGCTACGTACTATGATGATTGATTTCCAGTTTCCACGAAATTTTCGTATTTTTTTTTCTTCCCCCTTTCTTTCTTTCTTTCTTTCTTTCTTTCTTTCTTTTTTAGAGGCAGATGAATCACGCGAGTGGCTCAAGCAGCCAGTAGAGATTCGCTCGGCACGCAAGCTGCCATAAAACGTATAGGTACCGATATCTTTGAGAACGAATAGCGCCCATCTGAAATTTATTCGACGGAATTAAGGATGGACCGAAATCGAGGGATCCGGTAGACACACGCGTGTGTGTGGCGGCGTAACGATTCGTCGATTTAATATATTTTGATGCTATACACGGTCGAAGTGTGTGTTTGCCGTCCGGGAACAGAGTGCTGAATATTTCAGCATCTACGAAAGTGGCGAGCACTCGGGCGACTGAATTTTTAATAAACCTGCTAATTAGATCCCGTGCGTCGTCTTGGCGGAGGAAAATATTTCGCAATTTTTTAGTCGCAAAAACGAGACTTCAGGGTCGGTGTATGGTATTAGGCACATATTTTTTAATACAGTAAAGACAAAATGAAAAATGAAAAATGAAAAATGAAAAAAAAAGGAGGGCAGCCCGAGGAAACGCGGCTGCCTCCTATGTATAGGCAGAGTGAATTCTTAACCGCAACTTCTATAACTAAGTGACTAACTAACCGCGATCTGTTTGCTAACTGATTAGCGACATATCTTCCCTTAAGATTGTCTCGAAATATTCGTATCGATCCTGTGTTTTCCGGGTTCCCCGACTCCCCCGTATATTTGGGAAGAAATTCTCTTACCGCGTATAAGGAAAAGAAAACGACGAGGGAACGGTGAAAAAAAAACAATACATGGATAGATAGGTAGGTGAAAACAATAATTCTGTAAATATTGAAACGTCGATCGATGATCGTGATCGGAAATAAAAGAACAAACCGTGTTGAATCAGGAGAAGAAGAAAGGAAAATGAGAAAGAAAAAAGATAAGAGAGGAAAGGAGATAGAAAAACAACCCTCATCCGGGGGCCCATATTCGAGTACAATCCTGAATGCAAAAGGCTAAGGGTTGATTCATTTATTACCATCATGGCATTGAAAGGGTCGTAGATTGGTCTAGTGTTTTGAAATTCAAAATAAATTCGTTGGTAAACGGAGGGAGGTAGGTATACGACGAGGGGGGAAAATCTTCATCTTATTTTCGCGGTTCGTAAAACGGTAAAGGAAATAAAACTGCGATTAGATTTGTCAGGTATAATGTGAAAAATTCAAACTCTGCAGGTTCTAGCTTTGTCGCAGATCTGTAACAATCCGTCCATCTATTTCTCGGCTAAACCTGTCCCATAAAATAAGACGATTGACCCCAGTAGCCGGCTCGAGGGTCCGTAAGGTCGTCGATGAAAGTTAAGGGTGACACCGGTCGGCGCTTATTCGGGTGTCATTCGATCAACGATAATCAATCACGATTGATTTTACCCTGTTCACGGGCTGCAGATAGGAAGCGAAGCTCAGTCCCCGGGTTCTAACAATATCAACGATACTTTGAAAGGAGCGTATCGAGCGACTAATCCGATAAATTATAATTGCATTTGTGTTAATTGAACCCGGCCTAATGATCCAGCTGCTGCAGGTGGTCGAGGCTAGCACGAGTAAATTATTTATCCACTCGATTGAGGATAGTGTGACAAGTCGCGTCCTCCGCATAACGGCGAGGGCCGATTATCCTATAATCAAATTTCACGCCCTGGGGAAGTTCATCTGGAGTTAAACAGCCCCGATGAAGGCGACGGGCGCAGGGAGCTTAGTGGCTATAAGGAAGAGGAAAGAATCGCTGGATTCATCTGTCGAATAGGTGAATTATAGGGCCATGGAATATCGAGTAGTACATCCCGGTATGGGTCGGACGGAATCGGAATCAATGAGAATCAATAAGAATCAATGAGAATCAATTACGATTCAATTCCGTAACCCGGGTGTCTCATTCGGAAATTGATAACTTATAGCCTGCAGCAGCACCACAGCAGCGCAGGGGTTCCTCCCCACAGACTCCGATAGATTTCGTCTCGTTAGCACCCTGGCTGACCATATAATTCGAAGAAATTTTATCCGAGGGGACCGCGTGGCCATAGGGGAGTGGAAATTAGCGATTTATCAATAATCCGTAAGATGAACACGTACCTCGGCTCTCAGCTTCTTAATCTCCGATGCAAGCTCCTCACACTGCTGCGTGTATTGCCACTTTGCGGTTTTCTCGCTCTCAACGATCTGGAGCAAGTGTAGGTGTTTTTGCTCAAGCTCTTCCTTCTGCAGTAGCAGCTTGTTGAAGCTTTAATCAAATTGTAAACGGAGTTTTACGACTGCAGCTGGGTTATGAGTATTTAGAAATTTTATCTTCTGATACGTGTTACTAGCTATTACGCGTCTAGGCTCGTCTAATGACGTTTATAATTTGTTTAATGGTATAATAAAATAAAAGACCTATCCGGTTCGGCTCGATATTTTATCAAATTTATCTAAACCCGTTGGTTTAGGCAAAGGTATAAAAAAAATTATCCGTCTTTTAACCGGACGAATTTTCGTGCATTAGAATATTTGTAACAGCGTTTAGGGAACAGAGCGGAAAAGCAAGGCTGACGTATGTGTGGAATCTTGATGTTGCGGGTTTAATTAATGGCCCAGAGTTACCCTCGACCTCTAGGTTCGCTGGTCTGTTAATGTTCTGTAGCTGGTTTAACTTTCTCGGTCAATAAACGATTCCTATAGGTATAATAATACAGTATAAGATGAAGGTACAGTAAACGGGTGAAAAGAAAAAAAATCAGGGTGAGTTTTTATTTTCTTTCTTTTCTTTTCTCTAAGGGTGGAGAAAAGTACCTACGCCGCAATCGAGAAAAATATATTTTTCTGTCTTTAGACGAAGAAAAAGGTAATAAAGAATAAAGTTAGCAGCTTGCACTGATCGGGAAATTAGTTTCTAATGAAAGTTTTCTCCCACCCCCAATTCCACTAGGTAGTTCAGACATATCGATATTATTGGCGCAGTTTTCTAACCCGTCGAAGTTTATCCCTCCCTCGATTTTCCGTATAAAGTTCACAAGCTTATACAGTGTAAATGTTATATACCGAAATTTATTTATTCGTTGTGATTATTCATCTACATACCTATACGAGAATTAGAAACGGCGAAGGGATATGTAACATACAGGAAACATATGCATAGTTTAAACATTGTAAAATTAGGGGCGGGTTTCCTGCCGCGAAGATGTAAGGTCAAGGTAAAGCGAGATATATATTATATATATAACATGTATATAGACGTATGTAGAGGTACGTGTAACGTTAACTAGACTCAACCCCTGCGCGCACCACGGGGTTAAATATTTAGTCGCTACGGGGTGTTGCCTGAGGTTGAACCGCCACACCTGGTGAATTTTGCGTGCACGTTAGGGACGTGAATGTATATATATATATACATATATACCTTTAAGTATATGTGTACACGTACGAAGATATACGAGATTCCGTGAAATTGCCGTGACGTTAAAAGTTGATACGGGTAGGTATATGGGTATGTATGTAAGGGGTTCGCGCCCGCGGAGTGGTTACGTGCGAAACCGCGGTTCCAACAAGATTAAGAACTCGCTCATTTTTTTTTTTGAGGGGGGTTTTCTATTTATCCTTTTTTTTTCATTCATTCTTTCTTTCTTTCTTTATACAAGCGAGGAAAATCGCCACTGCACGCATTCTCTACTTTCACGTAAAATCTTTTGATAAATGTATTATTCTCCCTCTAGGCACCTACCTTGCTTCTCGAATCGCGTCGATCCACAATCTGCAATCCGTCTCAGTGGCTGCTCTGAGTTCATACTGACGTTGATTCTCACGACGATAAGATATCGCGAAACAGTGCTGAAATAAAATAGATATTCATCGTCAAATATATATATATCAGCGATTATACGGCTCTAGATATATAACCACGTGATGGTTTAACTTAAACGGGTCAAAAATTGGGTCAGAGAGCTGAAAAACACGAGATATACTCTACCAGCTCTTTCATGAAGGATAATAATTAAAGACATAGAAATACAGACTGCAGTAATTAAATCCACGTTTACAAGATTTGCCCTCTTGCATCCCTCTGAATTTTTAAAGAGACGTCGTAGCTCCACAATTTGTGGGTACCGAACTAGGACGTCGACAATCACCAAAAATCAGGATTAGGAAGATTCTCTAACCATGTACCTGATTTTCCTGGTGATTTATCCATTCGATGGTGCAGCTCAAAAAGCTGGAGTACCTACTTACTCCCTCACACATCTTACTTTCTTCCTGCTTTTCACCCGGCTCTATTCACAAGGGATTTTAGACGCTTTCGAGTCGAGGTGTACATTCGTACGTACATTCATGCATGCATACTCGACTAAATTTAGGCCAAGGTTGTCTGCATTTAAGATTAAGGTAAATCGATCCGGTTCTACTCGTTCTTTTTGGCCTATCTTCGGTCCGACTATGATTGCCGGTTCAAAACGGGCCTGTAAGCGGATTCTGCAGTACATAATATAATGAACGCCGTGTATATCTATAAGCATATGGCTGCAGAAGCACAATGTGCAATCGATCGCATGCTGCACATCCCCTTTGAGTGTAAATCTTCAATTCATATTTCTTCACAGTAGAATCGGTGAATCGTAGAAATTTGAAACGCGGATTATCGGATGTAGGATTGATGGAAATGGATTATCCTTCTCCAATTATCATTGACTTCGGGATAAGACGGTACTACTGTAATAGGGGTGAGCGAAGATCGGACTAATCCGTTATTCCCTCTGGCCAAAAACTAGGTAAAGTATTATTAGGGCGAACGAGCGTATGGGTAGGTAACTACGCGTAAAGAACGGAAACGACCTCAGGGCTTTTTCGGGAAAACAAGTTAGCGCTCGGTCTTATATTTGGGATCGGATTTTTCCCGGTGTTTCTGCCACAGCCTTATTTTCCCTCTTTGTGAAGAAAGAGATATAAAAATAGAAATAAATAAAATAGAATGAAAAGTGAAGAAGGTGAAACAAGAAAGGAGAAAAATAACATCGTAGTGTATATCCGGTTTTTCGACCGCGTTAATCCTGATACCAAACGGTTTTCAGCTTTTTATTTTGATCCAAACGAGATGTGTGTGAAAACAAGTTGCGTAAGAATAATCTTTTAAAGAAGAATGAGATAAGGTTTGACGTGAAATACGCCAAAGAATAGGAATATAGTACTTTGGCGTATTTCACGTCACACTTTCTTATTCTTCTTCGAAAGATAAAGAAAAGAGGAAAAGGAAGTAAAAAAAGAAAGTAAAAAAGGCAAAAAAGACGCGAACTCCGGTTTCCGACCGTTGTGTTATACATCCGTCGACGAGGCGACTGAATAATTCACCCTACGAAACGCGTGGGGGGTGTGTGTGTGTTCTACGTATACACCCCCGTATACGCCTTTGGATCACCGTTACATTTCGTTATTCAACGATCTTACGATCCTAAGAGAATTTAAGAAAACCTATAGACCCTGGTCATGAATACGACACACATCATTGTCCCTGCGCGAACCCAGAAGCAATAAGGATTCAATTATCCGATTCAAACAATGTCCTGATTTTCCTTTTTCGCCTCGTAAAAATCTTTATCTCTTTTAACATTTTCATATATAACTAAAGTGCAGGCTATGTATGTATGTATATTGTATGTATATGTACACGTGGCTATAGGGGATGAAAAGGCGCAAGTGAAAGATCGATAACACATGCGTATGTCCTTGTGCGTATATGCCATTCGCAAATACGTATATACCCATCTACCCCCATAATATATGAGCAGTGATATATTTCACGAGTCTCACGAGGTCCAGATGAGACGTGCGCGAGTGGTTTTAGTCCCCAGGAGCCGCAGGGACGTGCCTATAATATATCAGGATTATAACGTTTTCAAATTACCCCTACGAACTCGGAACGAAAATTGTCAATTACTGACACGTATGGAAGAAAAGGGAAAAGAAAAACCGGACGAATGTGCCTCTGGAGAATCGACCGTCACACACACACACACACACACACACACACACATACATGAGGCGAAAATTACTTTCAGGAAAAATACTTTCCTGGCGTTGATTAGGATAAGCGTCTTTTTGACCCGAGTCCAGTCGCCCCTGCCTCCGGTCGCCAGTCGCATTAACAAATTGCTATACGGTTAGTAATCACGGAAAATAGTCGCATTCGATAGAACGTAAGTCCCTCGGTCAGGAACACATGCCAAGTGCCAATATACCCGATCGATTAAGGTCTTTGGCCAATTCTTCCGAAAAGAAAGGGGAAAAAAAAAATTTCACCACCCCCGACGCGACGGGAAGAACCGGGTTGAATCTACCGGAAAAACAGATTATCAAATAAGTTAACTGACGCGCAACAGGTTCCGCCTACATACATCCGTATAGCGTGTCCCCGTTGCACGGCTGTCGATCTCAATTTTATTGCCAAAACATAAAATCGCCGGGTATCAGAGGCGGGAGAGAGCTACAGGTACTCAGCGAATTGGGGATGACCGTTCGGCGAACTGCATCGCGATTTATTTTTTCCTCTTTTCTCTTTTTTTCTTCTCTCCTATTTTCCTTTTTCTCGGATTCCGGAAATGGCTTATTATTCCAAATACCGGAAATCGCTAACGCGTTCTGAGATTCCACGAAAAATGAACTTACTACAACCCCAGTATTTCCGACGGTATGGCTAAGCATTTCTCGGGGTGGGTATTAAGCGAGGGGCTTTTAACAAAGAGTTTCAATTATATTCACAGAGAAATATACATAATTACGGTCGAATTAATTTTCCCAACATTTTCCCGTCCATGGTATATTACTGACGATGATACAGCCCGTAGTATGGATATACACGTCTATGTATTATTTGCAAATTAATTAGGACCTTCTACCCTGCGAAGGTAAGGGCTGAGTAAACAGATGGAAAACCTTAACCACTCGACTCTGCTCCATTAATAAGCTCGGGTTTTATTTGTTAAAATAAGTTATTCCTTAAATGACACAGTGGAGTGAATAAAGAGAGTCTCAAGAATTATATATTAAAATGATTTCGACTATATATTTGTATATACATGTATACCCTACGCGGAGATAAAGAGCAAGGGAGAAAGTTTTCAGGTACAGAAGATATCCCCTCTTGGAGATGTGATATCTCGGATTCTTTCCCCCGAGAGAGAATCAACAGAGATAGATATAGAATTAATTAAGAGTGACTGTCAGTAAGATAATCAGAAACTGGAAGAAAAAAGAAAAAAATAATGAAACGGATAAAACAACGTATAACCGCAGAAGAGAGGCACAGTTTCGATCGGGGATGTTCGATAATTAAAATCATGTGTATATGTATATGTACCTACATACGTGCACTGCGGCGTTTCAATTAAACCCTCGAACTGAAATGAGGATAAATATAAACAATAATAATGATGATATATGGGGTGTAATTATTTGCCATTTAATTCGCACGGCAATATATGTGTGACGGATCAAACGAAGACCAAAATTACTCGTTATGAGATTTATACATATATACCTATATGTAATATATCTATTTACCTATGTACCGCAGATATACCTAGGCTTAGATACATCGGGGCGTAAACCAGAGGTGGATCGTAATTGTAAACAGAAATTTGCGAACTGGGTAGTTGCGTAGCTCTGACGACCGCAGTGCTCGGCTACGTCCTCGGCAACAACGCCTTTGAACTTTCCAAAAGCTCGGGGCGTTTCTGCGAAACTTGATTCAAAATCGGGATTACATCTGGAATATACCCAAGCTGATGCCAAGTACTATACCCATACCTGTATAATATACGGAGTACATATATAGGAAGGAAGGAAATAGCCGAATAGAATTTCGGATACCAGACGAGATAATTAACGCTCGAAGTGACGCTAATTAAATGAATCGAGCTTGCGACGACGTTTACTTTCAATTTTGCAGAAATCAAAGAAAATGTGCTTCCCGTTCCAGCGAAACGATTTTAGGAATGGTCAATTATTTTTGGACATAAGGAATCAACCCATTCCACGATTATCGGTAACGAAGATAATTATCGAATTTCGTTCATCGGTCTCACCTCAGCTGACGTCAGCTACCTAAACGGGGATGAGGACAGACACACGAAGTCTACAGCCTGAAATTCTGATCCCTGGCGGCCCAAAGCCGAGGTTAAACGGCCAAGGCCATTCTCTTCTCTGCTCTTCTCTGCTCTGCTCTGCTCTTCTCTTCTCTTCTCTTCTCTTCTCTTCCCTTACGCGATTGTTTATTGGCCACAGACCCTGCCGCCCGGGAAAACCCCCGTCTGCGCACCTGCGCCACCATTTTATCGAAACCTTTTACCTGTTTCACATATTTTTTCCTTTCTTCTCTTTCTTCTTCTTCTGGTTTGGGGGCCGGTCCTTCTCTGTCATTTTTTTGTTCAACCATTACCGGGAAAAGCGACTGTATATCTTCAATTTCTGCCACCCTTACTCAGCGGCGACGATTAACAGAAATACCCACCATAATGTTACGCTGGTTCGAAAAGAGGATGTTTTTCTTGGTAAACGAGGGTTTCTTGATATAGCCTCATGTGCCTGCAGGCAGACATCTCGTATATACATTATAGTCTGCGATACGTCAGAGGCGTAGGTCCAGGTGCAGAGGACCAGAGGCTGTAGACTCGGGCGAGGGGGCTATTTTTAGCCTGAAAAGGAATCGATTCATCCCTCCTGATGCCGCACTCTAACGGCGGAACGGCATGGGCATAGGCACAGTAATGCGGGGCATTGAAGAGCCAAGATCGCGCGAGGAGTAGGTAACAGGGTCCCGCAGGAGCCCCAGGGCACCCAGGACACGGCCGCAGCAACAGGCGCGGTGGTACGTCCTTTCGCCCCAGGGTAAGGGAGCAGGGAGCAGGGAGCCGGGAGCCGGGAGCCGGGAGCCCCTCGTGACCTCCCAACCTCATGACCCTGTTGCCGAGCACACCCCCTACCTACACCACGTCCTCGTGCACCGGGATTAACCCTGTCGAGAATTACCCTGTAGGGCGGACAGGCGATTGGCTCGATAATTTACAGAATTAGTATTCCTAGACGGGGGAATAGCTGGCTTCGTGACTTTTGCGCGAGGGATGAATAGGAATTTGAGAGAAAAAAGTTTATTTTTTTTTTTTTTACAGATTTAGAAATCTGAAGTCGATCAATCCGGAATCAGTAAAAGTCAGACAGGTATTCCTCTACGTGGAGTGTTTCTTAATCCGTGAAAGATTCCACTCGATCAAATCTGCACGTTGTACGGCATATATGCCTTCGATCTATCAACTATTTAACGAACAGGGGAATAATGTATTAGGGTTAGACGTGAGCTGGGTAAAGTTGGGATATACCCTTATGACGCGAAAAATGAAAATAAAGAGAGAAAAAAAAACTGGGCGAAAAAACAACACCAGATATTGTATTAGTTGGGAGCTGCTGTAGCGAGAGACCCCGAGGGTGAAGGAACATTTAAAATACGAGGAAGGGTAACATTCCTGAAATTGTATGTATGAAAAATGCGGCGTTTGTTGGAATTGAAAAAATCTTTCTTCCTCTTCAATGCCTGATTTGGTCGGAGGGGGGATGAAATTTCACCGTCTTGAATAAGGGATGCCAAACGACGACAAAAATAATGAACTTCTTTTTACCCCAACGATAGGTAGGTACCCGAAAAATGACCAATGGAAAGAGCTGCTGGGACCTCACTCGAAATTTATACCTCGTTATTTCAAGCGTTCGTTAAATTACTCCGAATTCGATTCAATCAATTCAAAATCAATTTTTCATATGGATGATTTAATTTTTGATTTTATTTATATTTACGTACGTAAATCAAAATCTTTTTACCCATAGATACGCTTTCGTGTGTGATTAAAGGGGGTTTGTCTTCTGTACGCAATTTTTTGTTATTATTTCTCCCAATCAATCATACCCACCTAACTGCCTGCAATTTTCATCCGTTTTTTTCCCGCCGTTACCGGGGAGGGTATAATTTATACCTCAATTTAAACAAGCTTGAGTAATCCGACGATAGAATGAATTGATTCGTAGAAACGGTGGGTGTAGAGGTAGCTGTGTACCAAAAAGCTTAATTCGCTTCAATCCGATCGATGAATTAACGAACGAACGAATTAATGTATAAATAAGTAAATTTTTTGTCGTATGAAGTAGAAAAAGAAAATTAAAAGTAAAAATAAAAAAGCAACTAGTCAGTGTTAAAATATAGCTGAAATCTCTCGCGATCAATGATCGCGAGTTGTATAAATATCCAGCGACAGGCGGTACGGTACGATCATTTTCGCGTTACGCGATACGGCGAATTAAAACTGACAGACCGTCGCTATCGCCGTTTGTCACTTTCTATCGGGTTTTTTATTTTTTTATTTTTTTTTTGTATTTTATTTTTTTTTATCATCCTAGCTGTTATCACAACGCCGTCACCGTTTATCCACCCCGTCACGTCACGAACGTTTGAATAACCGATGGGATCTCTAAAGCTCTATATGCCATATAATATAATACATAGAATAATAGAAAAAAAAAATTGGCTATTTCGATTCTGGATTTATAAACGATCGTAAGAAAGTTCTATTTAGATCCGATTTCACTTCATCCCTGGAGCGAAGAGGCCGAATATATACCTAGCATATAGTGGAATATCGTCAGGAATTCAACCCCCGTCTAGCTGGCACTTCTCGTATTCCATGGAAAAAAGAAATTCTTCTCTTTTCTCAAACGCGACGAAAATACACCGAATTCCAAAAGTATCTTATACCATCATTTCTTATTTTTTTCTCCTGTTTTTTTTTTTCTCCTACATTTCGGGGTGTTGAAACGGCTGGAAGTGAGTGAATATTTTTGTCCTGAAAAATTTCTTCCCTCTATGACGTTTCATAGTTTTTCGCAACACTTACCTACGTTATAAGTTTTATCCATCGCTATTTTATGAGGGTAGAAAAAAAGAGGGTCTTATCTCAGTACGCTGCCGCCCCCGCCCTACATCGGCAACAATAAATGGTAATTGAAGAATCCTTCCTGCGCAGACTTGAGTATATAATGTATCAAATATTGCCAGAAAATGTATAGAAGAAAATAAAATGAAAATATAACAAAAAGGAAGGGAGTTTTTCATATAGATTTGGAAACAACAAAAAAAAAGAAATTAAATAAAAAAGAAATAAAAAAAAAACAACAACGAGGACGAAGAATAGGGAGAGCGGCGTAAAATTGTAAAATAAAAATTTTCTCTGCCTTGCAGCAGCTCCTCAAGGGGTGAAAAACAAAATGTACATATGTTTAAAGCGAATATCGTATATAGACGGTATATCTACCAATAATTCTGCGTATATGTACTTCCATAGATACATATTTACAACATACGTTTCTCCGAACCCTCCCCTCACGCCAGTCCCACAATCATATTCATTTATTTTCCAATTTCGGCATGGGGAGATCAACTCACAGCTCGTGAATTTTCGAGAGATGCAAATTCCCATTTTGTCATTTTTTTTATTTTTATTTTTGTTCATTTTTTAATCAACTTTTAATACAAAAGCACAAATAAGCTCTACCCGAGCCGTCCCGCGTCACGTCACTCACAATCAGCTCTATCAATCCGAGCTATAAGATCAGCGATTCATTATTTCTGACACCCCGTCTATATTTATAAATTTATAACGGATAACCGATTTTCGCACTCCCTTTTTCACTTCTCGGTGTTATAAGGTCGGTATTTTCTTTAACTGTGTCCAATTTTCGGGCATCACTTACCCTGAATTTCAACCCTAAGCGATCGCGAGCATCGAACCCGCGTAAGGATCAGTCAGCCCTTAGCTCGGTGAGACGTGAATAAAAAGTTCGTCGGATCGTTATGAAGACACGTGGCAGATCATCTTCTCATTTTTTTTTCCCCTGCTTTTTCCAAAATATGTATGTTTTTGATTTTTTTATGGACCAACGAATATGTTTCGTTATATTAATCCGCACAATATCTTACATATCACAAAAGCAGAGCGGAATTTGCAACCTATTAACCGCCGACCATCAATTATGACGCGTAATTAGACCATAATTAGATATTCGCGTGCCGTACTACGACCTGCGGTTAATTAGTACTACCTTATACCTACGACTGTAATAAACGTCGAGTCAGATAGCGTGTAGAAAATCATTGGTGTGCTTCTCGCGTTCCCTAATTTCACCCCCTGTTTAGATTAGTTGCAAAAAGGCGAACGCTTTCATATACCAGCTAGCTATATACCGAGTGAAATAATTTCTGGTACCTGCAGAATTGTTCTTCATTAATTAACTGTACACGTGTATACCTACATACCGAGAGTTTTCGATGAAACTGGCGACCCCCTCCATGCTTGTGTTGGTTTCGCCCCAGGGAGGGGGTCGCCAGTTTCGCCGAAAAATCTCGGTATATACATCGTACAGAAATTTCAAGCCAGTATAGAGAAACTCGTTGGAAAATAGCTGGCTGAGATTAGCCAGAACTATCGCAAGTTTCCTTTTTTTTTTTGTTTAACCCTCGGCTTACCCGTGTCTAAATTGTAAGCCATTGGATTACAAGAGGGTAAAAGAGACTAGCTTCCCCGCGGGGTGATGCGAAAAGATAAAACCTCCCCCTTTCTTTTTTCTTCTTCTTCTTTGTTTTGGGTGAAAATGAAGAGAAATTAAATTTCTCACACTGTTAATTAATATAATTATATAAATACAAGCCATGGGATATTTCATGAAAAGCTCGCGACTTTTTGCGGCGATAAACTTCGGGAAGTACTCACGTCAGTGGAAGAAAATTCATCGGCAAACGAGGCGCCCAGGGATTTACGAGTTACGAGGCTGGAGCTGCTCGAGCGAACGAGCTCAACCAGCAAGCTCAAAAGTTTCGGGTATCAAGCCGGAATTAAATACAGTCACGACTCGGAAATTTATACTCAGCTCCCTTGCGGATCTTCGGTATGGGTGAAAAACGGGCTACAATGACCAGCCCTGACGCAGGGGTAGCTCTCGTTATACCCGATTCGTGTACGATTTAAGGGGGCTGAGAGCGGCGATTATCACTTGAAATTTTTCTTCTATTCGCCCCCCCAACGATACCTGCACCCTCCCACCAGGTGCAGGGATCCACCTGGATCCACCCTTCATAAATTTAAATCGTTTTACGCGCGTATCCAAAGAATTATTAATACAAGTATCAACGAAAGCTACCCTGTCTATATAATCGCTTTCTTTACTTTAAGATTACTTTTTGTTTGGTGAATTTCCTCCACCTCCTCCTCCTCATCCTTCGACGAAAAATTATAATAAAAGAGAGAGAAAAAAAAATTAAACTAAAATAAAACATTAAAAATAAGATACATATCTTTACCGTCTTAATTTGAAAACTCCATTTCGGGGAAAGTCTCGAGGAAAGTTTTTTTTTTTCATCTCAGTATATACAGTTTATATATTGTATAATACTCTTCGAGGTAAAGCTTTCGCACAATTACACGCTTTTCTTCAGATTTAATTGCGGCTTTATGCTGTATTCACTGACTACTGCACTGCACATAAGGGATGGTTACAGAAAGTAAAAAAGAACAATAACGAAGTAAAGGCACTGTAGTATGATAGATCTCAATTGAGTGTATAATCTGATTTGATTTTATCGTTTATTTATTGAACCACCTCGTTCGCTCTTTTATATTTTCTTGCCATTCCGCGAGTTTGACGACGACGAATTTCCGGTAAATATATTGTCAAGAAGCGACAGACAGCTGCGTTAATACGACAAGCACACCCGGGAGAGATTAGCGGTTTGAATAAGACGGAAAGTTTCACGGTTGAGATAAGCGTACGGGGTGTTGGGGGGTTGGGGGGTTGGGGGGTAGTAAAGTCGATCGTCCCCTAACGCCTTCATATTTTAACGAGGCTTAGCAATTCGATAAGGTAAATTTACTTAAATGTTAAAATTTCGATAACTATGTTAGATGAAAGGTGAGTTCGGATATTAAATATGTCAAACGAAAACGAGAGAAAGAGAGAGAATAAATTTTTTCTTTTTAAACGATAATATTGCGATTTCATAAGAAATTTTATATCATATATCGATCGATCAATGATCGTCACGTCGGATGTTGCTATACCACGTAATACAACCGCTTCGTATAGGTATATATATACGTATATACTACACACGTAGGTGTATTTCGCGTTTACCTAACATCCGAGTAGATGGCTTCAAATTCCTTTTTGTTACACAACGAGGCGAGATTGGCTCATTTTGCTATTCGAGAATACCGGCCTTAAAGAATCAAGTTTCCACCTCGCAAATATTTGAGGACAACGGTAGGTAGTACCTACCTCTACCCCAGCGAGTAAATTTTCGGGGAAATAATTGCGACTTTGAATCCTTGAAAATTCTGATAGCAGTCGTATAAGGCTTAAACAATTCATGAATGTACATCGATATCGGTATAGGTAATATAAAATAAGTCCGCGATTTTCAAGATTTGTTTCGTGCGAAAATAATTGATCCTCTTATTATACTCATCGCGTTACGTATACATACAGTCCGCGGGGTAAATTGAGTAAAATCCTTAAGGGTGTATGCTTCCGGTTATACTCAAGCGGAATAGAGACAATGCTTGGAACAGACAATAGCTCAGAAGATACCCGATTATGGATACACATGTGTATACTTGAGCGGATACTCGTTATACCCTAAAACATGGAATCTGCATACACTAGATGAACAGACGTTGCATTCCGCACGGCTATTTACTTCGCAGCTATATACGAGTGCACACCTTGAACTCGGAATATTCATAAGGTTTAAGAAAAAAAGGAAAAAAAAATTAAAACTATAATATAAACGAATTATAATAGCTTCGTTGAAAATATTATACGAGGGAAATAAAACGCCTTTATAGTATTCGATCGAGTGCAGCATAAAATAAAGCGAATTAAGTTGAAAAGTTTCGCTATACCATGCTGCATATATGTATATATATATATCCGCGAAGTATAAACTTAATTAAGTAGATTAGTTGTAGCCAAGAAAGTTTATGATTTAACGAGTGATATTAATTTTCATGAAAATATCACGCAGCTAACGCGGACGCGGTCGCGGTGGTCGTCCTGATGCGAAAGAATTAGTAGGGTGTATTGCGTTACTCTTGCAGAGGCAGGTACCCATATAATGGCAAAAAATACTCGTTCTCTCTCTCATGAATTTTCTATCTACCTCATCGTTATACTATTTTTCCGTTTTCTCGTGTACATATTTTTTCTCCACATTTTTACCTCCGGAAAAACCTTTGTTACTTGATACAGTTATTCCTGCAGCCGCTATTACGGATCGCAGAAATCTAAGGGTGATTCGTATATAAGGAACACACTGGAGATTTGAAAGAAAAAAATGCAAAAATGTGAAAGAAATTTGAGATATCTAAAATCCAATCGTATCCCGACTTTTCGCGCTATTCAACCCTTGATTATCATACGATTATATTTCATACACCCCTTTGTCAAGGAGATCAAGCCTGGGGTAAAGGAGCCAGGAGGTGCGGGTTCAAGCCCCTGTCAGGCATATAAGCCTCTTGTTCAACGAGAGTCACGTATACATACGTACATATAAATACGTATTACACACTAGATACACGTTGGGGGTGTAAAATCTTTCGTAATGGGGTAAGTTAATCCTTGTGAATTCGTACGTTAGATTAAACTGTGTCTATATGTGGTTATAATAGCTACCTGTTTATCGGGTTCCTTGCCTTTGGCGGTGATGAGTCGTTCGCAGTAGCAACCCTCCAGTAATACGACGCCACTGGGTCGCGAACAGCTCTCATTTTCGTAGTAGAATAGGATATTCTGAAACGAAACGAAACGAAGGGAAGGGAATAAATTTTTCTGTCAGAACATCTTGAGACAGGAGGGTTTTTACTTTTCAGCCATGACTTACTATACGGTGGGGAGAATGGGGGGCAGAAGATTAAGGAAAGTTGCGTAGCCAGTGGCTCGAAACAGCTCTGAAAATCTCGAAGAGAAGAAGGATGAAAAGAAAAAGGAGAAAAAGAAGGAGGAGGAGGAGGAAAAATACAGAAAAAAAGTTAACCAGAGAAAATAAAAACTAACTTTAAGCCACCGCTGAGAAGATCGAGGGAAAAAAAATAAAAATAAATATAATAAAACTTTTTCGGTGAACTTGGGTTCCGTTCGCTTGGGCTCTGGGTATCGACCATGAGTCTTCTGGCACCTCGGGCCATTGTACTGCGATTCTGTAATTCTGCAGGGGGAACGAAAAAGAAAATAATAACTAAAACAACGTTTCTGCATAAATGCAGACGCTGAGATAGTCGCCTACGTGCCCTATCGACGCATAGGTACGCGTTTTCTTTTTTTTCCAACGCAAATTGCGAAAGGTATAGCTAGTTAGGTATAAGAAAAGGTGTTGAAGCTTTCGTTTAACGAACCCTTCAATGAAAAGAAATTTTTCCCTTCTCAGGTCACGCGGGGCTTTCTATTCAAGAGGAAGACCGCCCGTCGTACCGTTTGCGTCCAGCATCAGCTCTCACTCTCTCCATCTCGTGGGGGTTGTACCATCAGCGAAAAAACTGCGAGAAGTGGCCTGAGAGGATTCATATTTGCTCAAAATTGAAAAGAGCTGTGTGTACACAGCGGAAAACCTGCACCTATGGTCTTTAAAACGTTTTCTGCGCAAAAATCCTACCAACCACTCGCATATATCCTTTCATATATAAAACGACCTCAAAAGAACTTGCGGGGGAATATAAAAAAAGAATTTTTCAACGTACGCAATGGGTTCTTTTTTTCTTCTTTGAAAATGATCAGAACGTATAAGAATAGCAAATTGAAATTTGAAACACATTTTTGCACACATGTATCTATTGAACGATGTCAATATTCTTGCTGACTGCGTTCTATGTAATATATGGTATAAATATAAGTATACCCCTACTATATTCTGGACATTAAGTGACGGGGCGGTATCAGTACATTAGTATTCGAATCTACAATAGAATGGGTATACTATTACCGCACGGTGATATGATGGCGCAAATGGTATTATTCTGACACAGTATACGGACACGTGTATAGTATCAACGTCGGTTACTCTTCAACTTTATACCGAACAAAGCCTTTGGAAGTTTCAACAACTTCACCCATTGTAACGTATTTCGTATCCGCGTCAAGCTTCGCCTCTTTCCCTCAGCTTCTCCCATTATCTCTAATAATTCTCTCTCTTCGCCGTTTTAACGGAGGGAGATTCGCAATTTTTAGAGTGCAAACCAAACACTCGAATACTACTTACGCCGAGCAATTAGGTGCGTGGAAATACATTTTTTTCTTTTTTTCTTGATCTCTTTTTTTTTCAATTGTGTAAGAAATTATTAGGGTAGGTATAGGTACGACATAATATGTGAGAAAAAGTTTTGCAATTTCGTTTGAGAATTTTGTTCCTCTTTCCCATCATGATCTCCCGAATGGAATATGTAATTTTCTGAAAGCGAGTTAAAAAAAACCCCTGCGAGCTTCGAATGTAATTTAAAATTTTTCGTTTGTACGCGCGGGTATAATTACGGCGAATTTATAACTCACCTGGTAAAGGACGAACCAGCGAAGCTGCCATTTGGCGGAATCAGCTGTGCGTTTGTGAAGGTGTCCAGCGAGCGAGTGATCGTAGTGTGCCCTCTCCGACAACATCACAAGCTGGGCGTCGTTCACCCTCACTAATGGAAATTGATATTAATTAATATTTAGAAACAGAGTATGTATAATGGGAATTTTAGTGGCAGAGTGATCGAGCCGCTCCTCTGTCCCGATTCTTCTCCTGCTTGATATTCTTGCTTTTTCTTTTCCTCCTCCCCCTGTTATAAAATTCCCATTTTTTACCATTTCGTGAGACACTCGCGATTCCACATACCCCTCTCCGCGCATCTCGCGATTTCGCGATCTGACAGAATGACGAAACAAAGTGAAACACAAAACGCAATTCATATAACCAGTCGATCGAATCGGAGCAACAAAAGAAACGATCCGAGACATCGCGAATACTTGATCAAAGAGTGAACTCCGGGGTGTAGGCCTAATCGGAAATATTATACACGTGCAGGGTAAGGGTGTATGTGCGTATATGTGCGGGTGCTATCTACAATCTGTCAATAATACGATATTCTGTATTCTGCGTACACACGAGGCACCACGTCGCTCGTATAGGTACATACATTATACACGTTTATATTTTTTTTTTCCTTTTTTTCTTTATAGGTATATTTTATTTCACGACATAATGATACCCTGCAGCAATTCCCTCGACACGACCACGACGTGTCGTCGTACAACGGATTGCGAAAAAATAAAATATCTACTCCGCGCCGCGCCGGTTGTCTCGGTCTGAACTATCGTTGAGTTTTACTACTTCGAGGGAATACCTCGAGCAATGGGTAGGGTAGGTAGGTATATCTCCGAGTGTCGTATAGGTAATGTGACATAATATGATATGTACCTAGGTAGCTGCCATATCATACGATATGTAAATTAATCTCGGAAATCTTACCGCAAATAAGGGAGCGCTAGGGGTTGCTGCAGCTTCCTGATCTGCAACGATCACGCGGTTTGCAAAAAATGGATCTGCAGTTTGCTATTTTTTATATATAAACTCGATAGGTCGATGATAATTTATTATATTCGAGGGTTATACTATATGCGATGCGATGCGATGCGATGAGTAGACGTAACGCGAAACTTTTAATCTCCGAGAAAGCAGGGTACCTGAATAGCGGCAGCCGGTTGATGTTGGAACAATGAGGATCGAGCCAACGTAATCACTGTTTTGTCCCTTCCTAGAATATTCTAATTAAACCAACCTGTCCCGTTTGTGGTATCAACGGGGATACCGCTACGGTTTATAGAACGGAGATGGGGCGGAGTGCCTTGTCAACTTGGCACTTTCAATATATTAGTAATTAATTACCAATTAACGGAATCCTCATGGCAATTATTAAACCTCACCAACGCCCGCATTAACTTTTTTCCTTCTTGTTTCTCCCCCTCCCAATATTATATTTAATCGAAATTAATTGAAATAGTGCACGTATAGAATATTATAACATATACACCTAATACGGATTGTTGAACCGGGTGGAAAAATTACATATTCTTGGTCAAAATTATATACCTACCTCAGAATTTTTTTTCTTTCTTTTTTTTTTGGCCTGTCGTATTTCTATACCCAATGTAAATATGTATTCTAAAGGTTCTTTCGAACGGGTAGGTGGGTATACTGTGTTATTACGACTACCAAAGAGGACGAAAAAAGAAAATTAACTAGGTGCTATACGAACGTGAATAAAATCGTGAAATTAATTCATTTTCTATAAACCCCGTAATATAGATCTATAGAGAATGATAATTTTTTTTCTTTTTTTCTTTTTTTTACTCACCGGTGCGTTGCATCTTCGGACTTAGCATGGTTAATTGTTGTATTCAGCACTCATAATTATAATTATTAAT
Organism: Tenthredo livida; assembly: GCA_963992785.1. NCBI lineage: Eukaryota > Metazoa > Arthropoda > Insecta > Hymenoptera > Tenthredinidae > Tenthredo > Tenthredo livida. The sequence continues at coordinate 511,800 of OZ023069.1, forward strand.
CAAATATGAAACGCGATTCGAGTTATATTATTATCGATCGATTTATTTATTCCTTAATTTATTTATTTATTCATTTATTTATTACCGTTTTAGGGTGTTTAACGTAAACTACCGAGAACAAACATTCTATCGCGTTAACTTTTTTGCCGCGTTTTTTTTTTTTGCTCTTCCTTCTTCATATATACCTATACCCTTCTTCTTATTATCTGCTCTTTACGACTCACAGTATTATATATAGCCAGTGTAATTTCAAGGTGTTTAAAAACCCTTTCGCCCTCACCCCAACTGCGGACTATTTAAACTTGTTTCTTTCTTTTTTTTCTTTTTTTCTTTTTTATCAGCCCCTTACACTTTCTTAGCAATTTTATCCCCGTCTTGAGTTAACTCGCGGTATATAATCCGCCGTATCACATAATTAACTATAGCTCCCTCGTTTATATATCTTATATACTATAACGAAATCCCTTGAGTAAATATTTTATATTAAATAAATAATTCATGAATCTATCTGTACCTGCAGATGATTCATTTAAACACTCGATATATTTATAAAATAGCAATAATTAGTTTGAAACTCAACTCTTTACGATACCTGCAGCTGAATATGCCGGTTCCAAAAATTTCCCGATAAACGCCACCTCGACAGATTGTAAATATAATCATTTATAGATAACTCTGAATTTTCTTTTTTTTTACAATCATTCTCGTCTAATATATAGATCGAAATTATGCGTGTGTACATAGCTTCTTTTTATATGTATATATATTTATTTTTTATTTTTTTTAATTTTATTTATGTGTATATAATTCGGATAAAACAACGAGTCGAAATCTGTTGGGGGCTAGAGGCTATATATAATAATATAGAATACTATAAACTATAGACGAGGAACTTTGAGATCGGATAACAAGTTAGCGGGTGGTACGACGGTGTCCCATGACTGGCGTCGACCGTTCTCAGAGTTCTCTGATCCCATTGTCGCGATCTCGTCACTTTTAGTTCGCGACGTCCCTATGCTCCGAATCCGAGTGACGACCAGCGACGAGCGTCGAGGCAGCAAGGCGGCTAGGACGTCGAAAGGGAACCAAAGCTCTGAGGGGCGCGCGCATACCTGCCTATCTCGCTACCCCACTTCCGCCCGTGTACGTTATCCCTATTTTCCTCTTTTCGAGGTAGCCAATATTCCCCTCGCAGCCCCCTTCATCGCCCCAACATCATTCCAATCAGTAGACGTAACCAGATTCCGTGCCAATTGCAGCTGCACGATATTTTATCAGAATTGTAGAAAATCGGTGAAAAATAACATAATCGAATTATTTTCGGGCGCGTATCTAGATAGGTGTGCAATAATCGACGTATAATAAAATTAATGAAGCTTGAAACCTTTCATCAAGAATTTATAAATAATTTTATTGCAATTATTCAGGTATATCTAATAACGTCGATTTATTACACGCGATTTATATATTAGACTCGCTGCAGTCTGACCATAGCGAGCCTCTATTACTAGCGCGCGTATCTTGGCTGCAGTCTGACCGTAACGGGCCTCTATTACTAGCGCGCGTATCGTGGCTGCAGTCTGAGCGAAGGTAGGCCCTTACTACTGGAGCATGTAGCTCGGGCGGAGTCGGAACGAAGCTGGGCCCGTACTACTGGAACGTGTATCACGGCCGCAGCAGCGCGGTCTGAACGGAACTGGGCCTTTACTACTGGACCGCTATAAGTTGCAGTCTGAACACTACGGGGTCCCGCGCTTGGGCTGCTGCAGTCTGATCGCTCCGAGGGTTTACTACTTCGGAATTATTGTCGAGCGGCTGACGTTGACGAGATACTACTACTAGAATATTTAAACGCGTAGTTGCGTTAGGGATTATTCCGCTATAACATTAGCCTAATGCGAAAAATAGGATGACAAAATTTCTTTCAAAATAACTGAATGGAAATCGATGTGAAATTTGCATTTCCGAGTAGCTCGATATTGGAAACATACCATTCGTAGCTCTATAAATGATGTTATTATTTCATCGTTTGTCGCGTTAATAACGGGGCAACGTGGAATGAAAAAAAAAAATAAGAAAAAACGGAATAATACCCTATGTGTATTTAATACCGCGTTGAAGCACTCGGAAAATTAAATAATACGAGAATTAGCGTGCATGGGTGGTAGCGATAAGCTGTGTCTTCTTCTCCTACGTCTGTTTCGTTTATTTTAATTAGTTCTCTCTCGACCTTCGGCCTTTCGCCATCGGCACTGTTCTGTATTTTGTGTATTTTTTTAATTTTTTTTTAATTGTCTTTTGGTTTTCTCACGCACATGTAAAATCTATAGCATGACAATCGAACGCGAGGGTGAGGGTAAAATATTTCGAAACGAGACTCCCACCGCAAATATACTACATCCTCAAAAGCCATAGTCATTTACCCGATTGCCTCATGCAGCTGGCCGCAGCTTTCAACCTTTATCAAATAAAACAATACGATAATAGATCGATGACGATGTATGTGAAGTATTGGGGATGATGGCGTTGTGTGCTAATTTCTCAAAGTAGGGGTGGTAAACCCAAACATAAAATAATCAGGTCAATTGAATTTAAAAAATTGGAAAACCTTTTCTTTTTTTTTTCTTTTTTTCTTTTTTTTTCTTTTTTTTCGGGGGGAGAATGTTTGATATTATTTCAGGAACGAAAGTAGGGGGGTGCGCGAGTGTATAAATAAATAAATTTGAACCTTGCCCTCCTCGCGCGCAGAAGCTTAGAGGATATATATGTATATATCAAGCTATACCTATATCTGCACTCTATAGTGTATACGAAATTGACAAACTGTAAATTCATACGTTTTTTTTTTCTTTTTTTTTTTACACACAGTTCATGCTCATCGCAAAGCGCGAAGGGATGACTGGAAAAAAACTGAATACTCATACCCTCGCAAATTCTCGGCCTCCTTTGAAGTCCGCCCCTTTGTCCGGGGAGCGAAGTGTCCTCCGTTTTCCAATACCACGATCTATCATCCGTGATCGAATCTCTATACCTATATGCCTACCCTCGACGTAACAACGCTTTTCTCCTTTTCCCTTTTTATTTTTATTTTATTTTTTTCATTTTTTTTCATATTCTCCATTTATTTTTATCTTTATTTTTTATTTTTTATCTTTCGTTTTCATTTTCATTTTCATTTTTTTTTTTTTTTTTCTTATCGTGCTTTTATAGCTGTCGATCAACAGTCTTCTTCTTTCTGAAAAAACGACACGTTTTAAATTGTAAAAAAAAACAAAAAAAAAAATTACTTTTTCGATACGTCGCGTTATACAACGCGTAACGATATGAATTGTATATATGTACCTATATATTTATTATATGTATATTATATGCGCATATATATCATATAAATGTAAAATACGATAAGATATATAACTTGCCGTGACTAAAACGGATGTTGGTATTTTTTAATTATTATAATTATAATAAAACGTGTGACACGCATATAGCAAAGAATTTACGGACTTAATTTGTTAATGTAACTCCTTTCAGCTTCCTTTTCTGTAAAATAAGTCTTTGTCACAAATTATTTTCCTGTTTTTCCTGTTTTTAGTCTTTTTTTTAATTAAAATATTAATATGTAACATAGAAATACTAGATGGATCTAGGCAGGCATAGCTATATATAGGTAATAATAAATTCGTATTCGGTTATTATGCAATAATGACGAATATTTATTTTCTAATTAAATTAAACTTGTTATAAGAATTCCAATAAGAAAAAACGAGAATAATTTACATCCTTACATAAAACAATAAGAATAAACAAAAAGTAATTTAATTTAACATATTCTCACTCATTGATATCAGGTCTGAAGCATAGATTATTTTGTGATGTACTAAGTATTGCCTGTTTTCGTTTTCCGTTTTTGGATTTTTTTTTTTTGTTTTTCTATTACCTTTGGGAGGGATTATCGTTACTATTATTATGCTTTTATATGAGACTGTGTCGATTGGATCGATATCTTCATCATCATCATTCATTATTATGCTTATTATTATTATAACAGAGGGATAATACGGATTAGAGAAACCCAAGAGGAACCTATATCGGGATTTTTTTATAAAAAAAAATTATCTCTTCCTTATGTGTAAAATATTAACTCTGGTATCTGCCCATCCTCCACTGAGGAACCGTTGTTGTTTCCTGCCGCATAGCTGAACTGAAATTTCACTTTTCCATCCCCTGATCCGCAGTCCACAGTCACTTTTCGCAACCCCTTTGAACCATAGTGAGAATCTGGCCCCTAGATAGAAAATTTACAAACATTATCGTCTATACAATACAATTTTTTGTACAATTTCTTCTGTGAAATTGAAGAAATATCAACATAATATGAAGTTTCGTCTTCCTTTGATTGGGGAAATTTGTTTTCACAACAATTAGAGAACAAAAAATTCGAAATCAAAGCTGCAGATGATACGATTCTTTGCTATTATAGCTCTTTCTACTTTGAATTGAATTCAGCACAGGAGAATTTTAGTTAATTATACTTCAAAATACTGTAAAAAATCATTTTGGGACTTATGATTTCTTCAAAAACGCTTTTTGAGAAGTTTCAAACCTTGAACATAGCAGAAGCAGTGTAAATAGTATTAGGTAGAATCTCCGTTGGCTCCTTAAACATCAGTCTATACGTATACCTCGACCCATCGCAGCTGAAACTCGTATTATTAGTTGCAATAACTTTTCCTGATGCGGTGTGTATCAGTTCAATTTGAACATCGTATTCAGCAGGGCCGTGAATACTGCCGTATACTCCGTAACCGACCAGGAATATCCGTCTGTCGACGCTAAATCTGTAGAAAAAAAATAAAGACAACGTTATTTTACGAAGAGTCTTGAGTTTTTAGATTCAAAAGGGATCTATTGAGCTTGATATCATTTTTAATAGACGTAATTATGAGCTGTAAAAGCACCTAATCCTGTCGCTGGTCCCGCTGTATCCCCATCTTTTATCAGTCTGTTGAAATCTGCATACAGTTTGCTCTTTTCCCATCATACAGCAGCGTGGCATGGCTTCAAATCCGACCGAAGGTTTAGGATTAACAGTGAAGTACAAGAATACTGAAACCACCTGAAAAGGACAAACAAAAATGATGTTTTTTATATTTTTCCATGACTGTGATGCGATAAAATTGCAAAGAAGATGATTATAGCTCGTTTTATCACACATATTGATGATATTTTATCAACCTCGCGGTCTGTGAGAAGCCCAGACTGTGCGGGACCTCCGGCAAACTCTTCTACAGACATCAGAGGGAATCGAACCAATGAGAGAGCCCTCCCCAGTACAGATCTTTGATTCTCAGGTGTTATGGGAAGCTGTTGTCTCCCACACTCCGCCTCTGACCACCTGCAAAACAATAGGATAAATTTTACCACTGAAATACGAATAACATCAACAGATTGAAAGAGTCGTTAGGTATCCCGAATGCATAAAACGCACCTTACAACGGCGTGGAATATCTTAGATTCCCTAACGCGCAGAGTATCCCTCTCCAAGACAACCATCAGAGTGTCTATATCGACGTCAGTGAACCCGTCCGCATTCAGGGCATCTGTTGTGAATTTGTCGATAGTATCTAAGCACATAGAAGCCAGTTGCGGTTCGTCGAAAAGTCTGGCCTGAGTTAGAAGAAGGAATGCATTGTCGCTGGTCAAATTGCTGCTGAGAAATTCAACGCAGTGTTTCTCGAGGGGAGATACGGCGTATTTCTTTGCAGTGTAAAGAGTGGTCATGACCGTTTCAGGGTCAATCTGAATCTCGTCTGTATAAAGGAACAGTAATACTGCGAGAAACGCGGCCGGTTCTATATCCGGGACTTCTATCTCTGCTGACGAAGTGGCCAAAGTCCCGTTGAACATTGCATCAAATACCGCGCTTCCGGACGACAATACGAGCTTGTGGGCAGGAATTCTTTGCTGTTGTGTACCACGACCGACAAGGAACGAGACGTCTGATAATATCTCGTTGTTAAAGAGGAAAGTGAACCTCTCTCTCATTGTGGTTTTACTTCCTTGCCAGTTGTAAGTTGCTATAGGCGGACGATGCAACGGAACTTGATCCAACGCCACACTGCCTTGTGGTCGAGCTTCCAGGTGGAAAGAATTTGCCGAATTACTAGGAGGCCTGGGAGGGATCAGAAAATGGTAAGTGATCGACTTAACGGAGTTTGATTTTTATATCGTCGAAGAAACTCACCGGTCGGAACTAGCCGTCGAAATTTCAGCGCCTCTAGCTTGCTGCGAGGTCGAAGGCTGTTCATCGTCACAGCCAAACATCAAAGCCCTGCGAGTTCGGGAATAGGCGATTCCTCCTGTTGTCTGCATGTTTTGCGGAGATTCGGTCGTTCGTTCGGTGACGACATCTGCCAATTGTTGATGTTGATGTTGATGTTGTTGTTGTTCTTCTGGATCGTCACTATCCGATCTTACGTTGAGCCTCGATATTCCATTTGACGTTTCATCCGGAGAACTTTCGGACGACATACTGGCGCGCTAACTTATTTTTCATAAATTAATACCGCGGGTAGTGGGTTTGGTTATATGGAGTTAATTACGGTTTTATATATGAGGTAAATTTTGTAGCGAAAGTAAATATTCACATACTACTATGCATTTATGTGTTGAAACGTCAGTTTTATTGACAACACAAACGCGATAGGCGAGCACCATGAACTACGCGAGTGACGATAGACGCGCGATCGAATTAAAATATTCACTAGCATACTCGTGTGATGTTTTATTTATTCATAATTCTTATCGTTTATTACATCATAATTAGGAAATAGTTATCTCAATAGCCTCCCGTCGGCTCTCTGAGAGCCAAATCTGGAGACGTGGTGAAGGAAGAAGTTCTGCGAAAGGGTTGATTGAAGTCGTAAATGTCAGATTTTGATTTAAGCGCTCCTCTGTCAAGTTGAGATTTGTAGTATGACTGTACGGTGGCGCCACCGTACAGTGGATACTTCTGGTGTTTCTGTAGGATAGTAAAAATGACGCGAATTATGAATGGGATTCCTGGTTACACCATACGCGCAGACTGTCTACCATGAATGAAATTCCATGTTACATGAATGAATGGGTGATTAACCAACCCGAGAGTCGTATTCGGTCCGGTCGATGAACGGAATGAATTTAGAGTCGCAGAAATTGTCTACGTATTCAGATGGACTGAGAGGTTGAGGTGGGGGATCAGCTGCAATCGCGTTCATCGCGTTTATGGTTTCCCCGAAAACTCTTAGCCCAATGAAATTCTTTACCAACTCGCGCCTGCGGCCTGATATCATGGAATAAAATAAAGCGATAATAGATGTATTCAGAATTTCCTTGGTTAAATAATTTTCCCAAAATTCTATCACTAGGTTACCTAAAGATCTCGACAGATCGGGACCCGGGACCGTATACGAGTCTTGCGTTACGGTCTGCCATCGCTGCTCGTCTTCCACGACACACTTTTTTCTCTCGACAATTTCCTCCGGCTTGTGTAAATCTTCCTGCATCCTCCACGTTCACTCAGAACCGATAGAAAATAGAAATCTAATATACGCATGTTGGACGCATTGCCATAGCAACGCTCAATGTATTGATTTGAATACTGCTTTGGGGAGAGAGGAAGAACCATACTTATAAAAACGATAATAAATAGTTGAATTTTAAGATTTATTTCTATAAAGCTATCCCATTTCTCTTAACAAGATTACAATCTGCACTAGAGTATATCATCACTGCTCCATAAATATTCTCGATTAGGTTTCAAGACCACAACGAGAGGTTCGCTCGGGCATTGAAATCTTTCTCATCGGCGTGTGCAAAGTATTCGCGCATCATTGGCTCTGTGAGTTTATCGTCTCCGACAGTTTGGTAGACACGAGTACCGAACCAAGTTCCCACCTCCCAGTTGGGTACATTTTTCATCAGTTCCACTTCGTCTTTACGGTTCCTATTTAGTTGCTTCAAGAATCTGTGAACAAGGTAAAGCGTGTCAAAGTGACTGACCGCAGAAGCGGGGAATATGTATAGTAGAAAGTGATCCGTCCTACTCGCGATCTCTTTCGGCAAGTAACATCGGAAACATGGCTATCTTTGCGCTGCGAATTTCGACATCGTGTCTTCTGTTGTATTTGAAGTTTTGAAAATATAGGTAAAACCCTCCGGTTGTTATTGCGAAGTATGACAAAATTGCCGTTCGACCTGTCGGGACAATAAAAACAAATTTTTCACTCCGAGTTACATAACCATAACCACAACCGTTTTCTTTAGCCCGTAAACAGGCGAATATAAATGAGACTTTCGACCACTAGGAATTGAAATTAACGTAATTAATTCTACTCAACCGCTCATTAACGTCCGCAGCTTGACTCGCTCCGTTCGAAACGAAGCATATCCACCTTTCGGTGGCAGATCTTGCGGAGTTGTTTTGGCCGCAGTCGCCATGTTGCACTAGCAGTAGTGAGGCACTTCGGCCACAAACTACGTAATTAGATGTGAGATAACTCGAAGTAAAATTGTCTAAAACTGTCGTAAGAGGGAGGCAGGGGTTTCGTTCGTACCGATTATAATTCAGAGATGGAGTTGTTTCGGTTTCTACTTACTCGCAGGTTGTTCGCGTTGAATTATTTGGGCCTTGATAATCAAAATTTTTTTAATAACCTGTAAAATAATAAATAGTAAGTATTTTCCAAACATGTCAAGCAACAAGTTTAACCCATTCCGAATTAAGCTCTGATATTATACGATAACCACAGTTTAAATATCGTCAATATATTACCTGAACATTATAAACAACTATTATTTTAATACGATACGTTAAACAAACCTGTACAAAGATGGAAAGCAGAGCCGTTAATAATTTCATAAGCTATGTTGGTTTAGAGCAGCACGAAATGCAGGTACGCCCACCTATCCTTCGTTAACGCGATTTATTTGAAATAATAAAAAAATCGAGGGTGACGTATACCCAGAAATAATGTAAATAGTCTTACATAACCTGAAAAATTTATCCAAATAATATCGTAATTATTTATTATTTTCAGGTGCTCGGTTCAAGCCGTCGTAATTCAATGTATGAAAATAACGTCAAACTACTTGCCGGCGAGGTTTTAATAGCCAAGGCACAAAACGTCCTTATGTTCGCCCCAGTTGGCGATCTGACACAAGGAATATCAGGCGTATTATCAGTCACTAATTTTAAACTAAGTTTTATTACAACTGACGAGACCAACAGCGAGGTGAGTAAACGCGTTTATTATTATCGGCCTTGGCCCATCATCATCGCTAAGTAAACATAAGGGCTAGTGTCTATCTTTTGGGGCTTACATAAACGCCTTTTCTTTTCATTTTTCGTTTTTCGTTCTTCATTTTTCATTTTTCACTATAATAAAGAAACGATTACATTTACAGGATGTAACTCATCAGCAAAATAATCTTTACGGATACACAGACACATGCTTATCAAATGTTCATGATATTTACATAATATTAGGGGATAAAAAACGACGTCTTCATCCAGGAAGCGTTATACCATCAAAAGTTGAGGGGATCTTCATTGTATGCAAGGTGATTGTGTGTTTTTGTTTTTTTGTTCTTTCTTTTTTACTGACCTGGTTCCCATTTCCCATTCACAAACACCATTATTTAATTATTAGTAACTAATATGAGGTTTCAGAATATGAGGACATGGTCATTCTCATTTAAATTTTCACCAGTCGGTTGTGGGAAAAATTTACTGACCACTCTACTGCATCACGCTTTCCCTAGTAGACATCAACTACTGTTTGCATACGATTACAAGTCAGTATAAATAACTCAATAATTGCTTAAAGATATTATTATTATACTGTTATCATCTTTCTGCATCTTAAAACGCGAATCACAACAAATAAACTTGTCCATTTTTTCAGGGAACCCTACTACAACAGTATGGAAAGAGGGATCCACTTGTTCAGAGATCGTTCTGACTGGGAAAACGAACTGCAAAGAACCACCCGGATCAGAGGAAGCGCGAATAAAGCATGGAGAGTGTCTACGGCAAATTTGGAATTCGAATTTTCACTTAGGTAGATTAGCGGCAATAGAACTAAGTCAGTTATCTATAACGAGTCTCTGAATGAGTCAATATGAATGTTAATTCTCATTAATTATCGTTCACAGTCTATCGCAATATATTATAGTACCAGCGTCTGTAACGGACAGTCAACTAACAAGTGCAGCTAGACATTTCCAAGGTAGTCGACCCCCCGTTTGGTCATGGTCGAATGAACGAGGTGCCGCTTTGGTCAGAATGTCAGAACTACTGCCTACCATAACTGAGAGAACACAGGAGAATATAATGCTTGAAAATATTCGAAAAAGCCACCCTCAAAAGCTTGAACCAATTGTTATAGAACTGAAGAAAGACCTCAATGCCAAAACTCTAGCCGTTGGATTCTCAAAGTTTCTTAGTCTCTGTTCCCCAGGTATTTAGCAAACCAAAAGTTCCAGTAATTCAATGAACATTAATCGGTCAGAGTAAACGATGAACATTTACAATTACGATATTTAAGAAGATATTTTTACATTTCAGATAACATCAGGCAATTCTGGATTCAAGATAACAGATTCTACTCTTTACTAGAAGACACCAAATGGCTCAGAGCAGTTTCTTATTGTCTAGAAAGATCCGTAGAAGCTAGTGATTCTCTGAGTTCTGGTACCTCCGTAATTCTACAAGGTATACTCCCAAGTAATGAACTTCTAAACGATGAAATTAGGTGTATAAAAATTACACGGCTTTTAAATAACAATCTTTGCCGTTTTTCAGAAGGGTCCAGCCGAGATCTATGCTGTGTGATATCGAGTTTAGTCCAATTGTTGCTCGATCCGTATTTCCGGACTATAATAGGATTCGAATCGCTGCTACAAAAGGAATGGGTCGCCGCTGGACATCCTTTTTGCGATAGACTTGGCCACATAATGAAACCTAATTCGGAAAGGGTACAGCTGATTAGAAACGAGTTCAAAGCTAGCTAATATATCATAATATTTGATCATTTAAATTCTAATTCTATTTGTTTGTTTGTTTTTTTCTATTCCAACAGTCGCCTGTGCTACTTTTGTATCTTGACTGCGTGTGGCAACTTTCTCGTCAATTTCCTGCCGAATTTGAATTCACAGAAACCTATTTGACAACCCTTTGGGACTCTGCGCACATCTCAATATTCGACACGTTTATATTCAACTGTGAGAAAGATCGATACGATGCTGCACTGGTGATTAGAAACTTTACTTAAAAGTCCTAATTGACTACTAGAATATTTATGAGATAAGCCAAACTTGTATTTGCCTATTTTAACTTCTATTCTGTTCTTCTACTCTCTAGGACCCCACGAATCCTCTCGTTTTACGAAGTGTTTGGGATTGGAGAGAACAGTTTAACGATCCGGATATACTACTCTTCTACAATCCTCTTTACAACTTGTCAGAAAGGACTGATAACTCTAAGATAAAACCGGTGTTCAACATTCCTTGCCTTGAACTTTGGGCGCAATGTTATTTCAGGTGGATACCTTCGCTTGAAATTCGTAACGGTGGTAGAAACCACATAGAACTATTCTCCAGGCTTTTGCAAAACAAGATAAATTATTTAAAAGTAAATGTTAACGGTAGTTGTGAATCCCCTGTCGACAATGTATCGACATATTTGGTACAGATGAATATAGATAGCTTTCATCCATTTAGTAATAAAAAAACTGGCAATGTAATAAGTACTCCAATTTTAAATAGTTCAACTATGGGAACCGAAAGCCTATTCGATGTACAGTCTTTGCTAACAGCGCCCGATTAATCTCATCCAAAGTTTTTCGACTACCCCTAATATTGTATAATTTAGTTAAATATAAACAATCTTTACTCTTATCGCGCGCTACTTATGTCGTATAATATTTTACGTATTCTCGTAAGTCTCATCCTCGAACGAATATTGAATTACTATAATTGAATCCCCATGGGTAAAAAAATGTTGCGATACCAGTATAATAGAATTCGTAACAATATCGGCACCATCCCCCCTATTTCCGCTCTTTAGTCAACAGTGAAAATACAAAGTTCTTCCAATTTCCCGGTATTTCGGTATTCCGTATCCCCGACTAACGCTATCCCTAGTAAAGACAATTAAAATGTTCAGGCAGCAACGTTCTAATCTGATATCAAAGCTAAGTTAAAGTTAAAGTTATAGTTTACTATTATCTAATTTATTTTCTATTTATAATACAAAGAGCTTACTGTTTAGTTATTCTACGTTATTCCTATACATATTATTTAGAAATGTGCGTCGCAAGTTGTACAATATTAAGATTCTGTAAAACTGAATATTTTTTTAATAGTCAATAAATAATTTAAAAAATTATCGATACCCTTTCATCTTATTGGTAGTTTTAGTAAGCCCAAATTATCTATTAAAATGTAAAAAAATAAAATAAAACAGGCAATGTATCTATCACTTGCTTGTTTTATTAAGTATTTTGTATTTTTTGTTTTTATTTTTACAATATTTGGAGTTTCTGTTTCATAAAACGAAATGCAATTTTTAAGGTATAAAAATAATAGGATATGATAGAAGAAAGCATAATATCGTGCATTATTGAATTGGCCGATTAATTAGGTGAAGTACGTTTCGAAATTCAACTATTCTTCTGATTGATCTTAACAATGACGCTCTTCACTTGAGTATACGCTTCAAGACCGTACTCTCCTCCTTCTCTGCCATGCCCAGACATCTTGTATCCTCCGAACGGTACTTGGGGAGCCAAAACGTTGTATGTATTCACCCTGTTTAGAAGAAGAACAGTTTTCTTCAATCCGAATTCCCTGACCTGGGATAAAGTATCAAACATTGCATAAATTTATTGAAAATTACCAAACAGTCCCAGCCTTGAGTCCCTGGATCACGTAATTGGCCTTATCAATGTCCTGAGTGAATACCGCAGCTGCTAGTCCATAATCGGTGTCATTCGCACGTTCGATGACTTCGTCTATCTGACTGAACTTCAGTATTTGCTGAACAGGTCCGAATATCTGAAAATTGATGAAAAATACATGAATAAACGATTTGAAATTCGGTATAGAGTATCAAACTCTAATCACAAGACCTACTTCCTCTCTGGCAATGGTCATGTTGTCTTTAACATCGGCGAATACCGTTGGTGCAATGAAGCAGCCCTTATTTCCGACTCTTTCTCCTCCCGCAACGAGTTTTGCTCCCTGCTGTTTCCCCGTTTCGATTAGGCCCAGAATTTTATTCATTTGTTCTTCGTCGATCTGTGGTTAGTAAAGTATAATGATAATATCAGTCAATAGAATAGAGTTAGTTGATGAAATGGTCAAATTTCGTTTACCTGTGGACCCTGTTCGATTTTCAAATCAAACGGATCTCCAACGGTCCTCCTCTTGGCTCTGGCTATACTCTTCTCAACGAATTCATCGTAAATTGCATCTTCGACGAAAGTTCTAGACCCGGCACAGCAGCATTGACCCTATTATCAGATTTGTGAGATAGAGAAGAGTCAGTATTTGAGAAACAATCGGTTTACTAATTGCATCCAGTGACCGTACCATATTAAAGAAAAGAGCAAAGTGAGCGGATTCAACAGCGTGATCGAGATCAGCATCCTTGAATATTATGTTTGGCGATTTTCCTCCCAACTCTAGAGTAGTTCTCTTCAAATTTCCCAAACCAGATCCTTGCTGAATCAGTTTTCCCACTTCTGTGGATCCTGTGAAGGCGACCTTATCCACATCCTTGTGTGCTACCAGGGCAGCTCCAGCCTGGCCGTATCCAGGTACGACGTTTATTACTCCATCAGGAAATCCGGCCTCTTTAGTCAGCTGGGCTATGTACAACGCAGTTAAAGCTGTCTGCTCGGCTGGCTTCAGGACTATTACATTACCTGAATCGAACATAGACATCATTCAGTTTTTAGTTTTCAGTTTTCAATTTAGAAAATATTACCAGTGGCCAAAGCCGGTCCAAACTTCCACGCCAGCATTAGGAGAGGAAAATTCCATGGTATTATCTGTCCACATACACCGACGGGCTCGTGCCTTGTGTAGCTGAAAAAATTTCCATCCATAGGTGCAACTTTGCCATGATTTTTGTCAGCCCAGCCTGCGTAGTATCTAAGAGATGCGATAGTGCCTGGAAGATCAGCGGCATAAGACATGGAATAGGGTTTCCCGTTGTCCAAAGTCTCCAGAGACTGAAATCAGCCATAAAATTCCCTTCTTAATAATTCAGATGACATAATGAGGGGCAATGAAATGTGAGAAGTGTTTTTAATCACAGCTAAATATTTGCGATCCCTTTCTATGAGGTCAGCCAATCTGTTGATAAGAACGCCTCTGTGCGAAGCGTCCATTGTTCTCCATGGTGATCCGAGCTTGAAGGCTTGTTTAGCTGCGTTCACCGCAACATCTATATCGGCAGCGTCTCCCTGCTGGATTTCTGTTATCGTTTCTCCGTTCGATGGGTTTATTGTAGGGAATGTTTTCCCAGATTTTGACTTGTGCCATTCGTTGTTGATGAAAATCTGTCGGAAATAATAAAGCAGAGATACTTCTAAGTCGTGATAAAATGCATTAGCGTTCCTACGAGTGGTTTGATAAGCTCGTACATAAAAACCACAGAGAGCTGATTACGTCCTAATTAAGAAATACAGCAGATTGCTTTAACAGACTTTCTCAATCTCTAATGGGATTACGTCATATGTAATAATACGATATTTTGATAAATACGCGTCAAGGTCATATGAACAGGCCGCATATTCGTTTCTGAAATTCGTAAATCCCATCGAAATGAAATCGACGGACGAAAGTGAAAGGAATGCGTAAACACACTACGCCTGTATACCTACATACCTATAATGCGTATGCGTACATATATCGCGTGTCTAATGGCAAAAGGTCGTAAGCGCCAAAAACAAAAAAATTCTTTTTTTTGGTGGCAAAATCTTTTTCATGCAATATTACATCTTTTGGGCATATCCGCAGAAAAAAAATTTTTTTGGCGCTTACGACCTTATGGCATTAATCACGCGATATATCGAACTTACCCCGCTGTATAAAACTGATGGATTTATGTCCGGCGCCGGAACAGCAGCGGAAGAAAAGGCACGAGATATTTTAGCGTTTTTAAGTAATCGAAACATCTTTCTTTCTTTGTTGTACCGTATGTATGATATTTATAATATTGTTCGAACGAGTCGATGTAAGAACAGCTCACTGCGCTCTACGCAGTCTACACGATTCTCTTATCTCAGTATAGTCGGTCGGTCCGCCGGCGACTGATATATTCAGCATACATACGCGTTTGTGAACTCTGATCGCGTGAAATACCTACATATATTCACTTCGCGAGTACACATAACACACATGCGTGTAACACTACTGGGCGTTGAATTTCGACTCGCAGAATTTAACCTATTAGCATATTTAACGTAAAACATTGCGACGATCGGGAGTATGGATCTTCGCTCTAGGCTGATTCGATCCTAGTTCTATATTTATCTGTTCGTGTTAAATATTCTTCAGAGTTTAGCATGTATTACATAGAAAAATTGAATATATTTACCGTGCTTGCGCGCCTTACGTCAGGCAACCGATCGTACAGTTACGTAATATCCAGATTTACAACACAAGATGACACTGCGTAGGTATACATTTTTTTTTTTTGTTTTTTTTTGACACTTGTTGATCGTTTGTTTCCATCATGGCGACTACACGTCAGATTTCAGATTTTATAGGTTAAATTTTAATGATTTTTATAAGACTGCGAAATTCACACTGCAGTATAATTGTCTTTAATGAATTTAAACGCTTCGTATGCCAGGATTCGCGTTAGTTCGTTAACGCAGGTGTATATCATACTGAAATAAATATATTTTCCAGTATACGCGTGTAATGAATAAATCAAATACTGTGTTTAATTAATTAATTAATTAATTAATTACATATCCAGTCTTACAATTTCCCTGCATTACGCCACTCGAATATTTCGCTGACAACTGACAGACTGGCTTTCGTAAACACGATTAAAATACCATCAACATCTTTAAAATTCATTCCCGCTCCTGCACCGTCGTCTTCGAACAATCGTACTACTTCGAATTTACCGCAATCTTGATTTACCTCTGACGGAGACGGTGCACTGAAGTTACCACATCTTGTGAAGAACGACATTATTTTTTTTAAACTTTCATATAATTTTGCGACACTTTAAACTCCACGGATTATGTATTTCGTTTATATACCTAAATGAAATTTGATTTACGATGGTAATTAGCTTGCCGAAATAATTATTGAATTGAATATTGTAAAGGACGCGGCGCGGTTCCGCGTTCCATTTTCCACTAACAATTTTTTATTCCGCGTTCCATTCCGTTCCGGTCCGTTCCGTTTTCAGTATTGCGCAGTGAGCGGTGCGCGTGGTATCGGCCATTTTGCAGTTGGCACGATCGAAAGAGGGCCACTATAACTGCGAATGTCGTCGTATTTTCGTAAAATGAATCCTCGCGCGGTAGAGAACGTTTCGAAAATCGTTGGGAAATGATAAACCAGTTTAACCACAAGGGAAGATGAGCTGACACGAAATATGAAGAAATCATTAAACGCTGTGGCGGATGCCAGAAGCGACTGCCTTGACCAAACGAGACGTCTGTACAGGTAGGCTACCTACGTACGCATATAAAAAAAAAAAACACATTTCGCACAATATAGACAAGCGAAAAGAAAATAAAAGTCCAAGTTATGGAATTAGACATTAAAAAATACAACCTAACCTCAATGCTGTATTAAATAGACAATGATCTAGACTTTGTCAGCTGCTTCGTAACATAACCTCTAAATATGTTTCTTTTTTTTTCTCTCTTTCTTTTTTCTCAAATAGTCGATGGCTTATCGTATTTCGCGATAATACATAGATAAAATCTGATTTTTTTCATTGACAGAGGCGTAACCAACATTGCTCAGAGGCTCGACGAGCAGAGGAGCCGATCTTTATCAGTTGCCGATCTATTCTCACCTTCGGGAGAAGTCCTGAGAGCTAAGCTAAGAGATTATTGTGAAAGATTGATATTCAAAGACACCATTGGCCATGCTCGTAAAACTGAGGAATTATTGTGGAGGAGAGGTTTTTACGACGTCGTTGCCGCCGCCAAAAAACTACGGAGGGTAAACGAAATAAATTATAATATTATACACATTTTTAATGCCAAAAAGTTGTTCGTAACCAATTTCTCTTTTGTTTTTTTCTTTATTTTGTTCCTTTTTATTTCACACGCTCAGGGTAACTCTTGGAGTTCTAATGAGAAGGCATTTTTGTCTGCTCATTTGGCGGTGGGCGTAGGATTTTACCATCACTTGATTCTGAGGCTTCAACTTGAATGCGACTTGGAATTAATGGGCGTTATCGATTTTGCTTATCCTCGCAACAAGGAGGGATTATCAAACGTGAATTTTCTTTTTTATATATATATATAGAATTGTTGGAAAACTATGTACACAGCTTCAGCTCGACTTTACCATTCTATTATCTATTTTATATTTAAAGCGAAAGCAAAAGACAACGCAGAGTAAAATGCACACTGAGGAAATTAGACAGTGTGCTATACGATTCATTCATCGAAGTTTAATATGCCTGGGAGATGTTGCGAGGTATAGATTAGACTTGGACGTTTATTGGGACCCGAAAATTGCGGCTAGATATTACAAAATGGCTATTTTAATAAACCCTAACATCGGAATGCCGCATAATCAACTCGGAACCATGTCTGGAAATAAAAACTTTGGACTGGATGCTGTTTATTATTACACTAGATGGTGAGACTCGATTAAACAGACTTTGAGATTTTTTTTCAAGCGATTAAAGTACTCATTTTACACCCTCTTCTACTCGAGAAGCTCGGAAATCTCTGTGAAGATAGCATACAATCTTGGAGAGAGAAATTAATTCATTTCTTGTCTTATCTAATCGAAATTCAATGCCTGCAGCATGCTGTGCTCTGAGATGTTCGAGGGAGCTGAAGGAAATTTGAAGAGAATGATAACAACTCATTCGTTTACTGGTAAGGAAGAAGATCCCCTTAATCGCTGCATCGCTAGACTACTTTCTTTGCTTCAACTATGGAATTCTACATCCCCAAACTCTGAACGGATAAATCAAGTCAGCCAAGTACGTAATGCAAAGAAAAGTAATGCGTGAATGACGTTGGCTTCAATCAAAGTCGTAAAAATATTTCGATTTCTTTATTCTCTGATCAAATTATGCGATACTTTTCACAGGAATTGCTTTCTGATATTGAAAATTGTCTGTCAATCGACGCCTCTGGATCAAACAGCAAAAAGGAAGACGAAGGAGACAGCATTGAATCATATCTACAGAATTTTGGGGAGGAAGAGCCTTACCATCTAACAGACGAAATGGTGTTTAAAATTGTGGTGATCTGTTTCATGACTATAATGAAACTCCAGAGTAAAGATTCGCCCGAATTTCGAGGGGTGATTGCCTTCGCTTTGACTATTTTATCTCAATTGTTACAAACGACTATTGAGAGACTGCAAGAATCTGTGATAGACATGTCATCTCTAAATGGGGAAGAGTACGTTGCAAATGATTCGCAATTCATAGACAGGATCGAGGAGTTTGAGAACGCTGACATCCGAGAGAAGGGAAACGATATCAGCATCGATGAAAAGCAGAATCTACTCAACTGCGAAAATACCTTTCTCGATTTTAATGACAATAGAAAAAATCTTGAGAACGTTAAAGATAACGTTCAGGATATATCAAACGGGGAAAAGAAACTGAAGGATAAATCAAAGAGCTTGTTAACTAAACTTCGACGCCCGCGGAGGCGTAAGAATAGCTCAGACTCAGATGCCAGTGACGGAGATAACGCGACCCTAGGATCTTCGAGCGATGAATTAAACTCTGATATTTCCGAAACTGAAGAGGATGCTTTGAGCGAAGAAATCGTATTATCCGACGACGGATTGTCCGAGGATTTAAGCGACGCTGAAGAAACTAAGGTAGAGAACGAAGATCACGAAAAAACTGTGGTAAAGGATGAGGATGATTCAATTCTGCTGGGGAATGAAGAGGGAAAAGATAATTTGAACGCGAATCTGTCCGAAAACGATAACTGCGATAACGAGACAGTCTTGAAACAAGAGGATAAAGATTCTGCAACGAATTCTGGAAGCGCTATGACCATAATAACTAATATCGACTCTAGCAGCGTCTACGACGAAAGTAGCGGCTCGACAAACACCGTCGCCTTTGTAGCCCAGTTGAAAAAACAGAGTCTGGACCCCGCCGAAATTCTCAGCGTTTTAATGGGCGAGGGAATGCTGGCTTCTATAAAAATCTGCTTTGACTGGCTGACTAATAATCCTGACGTTGTACAGTCGTGCGCTAAAAGTTCCAAAACTTTATTGAAGAGGATAACAACTCTGCTGAACTTGATCAACGTGGACGCCGACGTTTTATTGAAAAATCCCGAAGGCGTTGGGCTGTTCCAGAATTTGACCACCAAAAACTTGTCTCAATCCGTCGACGCCGTACCTCTGCCTGAAGACATAGAACTAAAGGGTTTGAAGGTGTTTGAAGACGCGCAGAAAAATCTCGACTGGGAATTTTTTAGAAAATTTAAAATGAATAAACGGGAAGAAACTCTGTTGAGAAATTTGAAATTGATAAAATTCGGCCACTTTTTATGCGCCATGGAAGAGTCTGGCGTAACTTACGACGAGACTAGACGACTATTTGTCACTTCAGATGTGGTCAATTCTGGTATACTGAAAGTCGACTGCGGCAAAGAGATTCAAGAAACGGAAGTTGACCATCCACGGAAAAAACTCATGCGACATATGGGGAAATTATGGCTCAAGGCAGAAGTTAGAGCATTGGAAAGCAGATTGCGGTCAAGATTAATGTCGCCCTATCTCGTCCCCGATCACGAGGCGCTCTCAAAGCACACTCCTGCTCTGAAACGGCTTGTGTATGCGAAAAGATTCATCGTGGTCATTCCTTCCGTTGGTAATGACGGTCTTCTTATTCAATAAAAATATCTTCAGGGTCTATATTCGTCGAGCATTATTCGATAACTAACGGTTTTATCAATTTTCAGTTGTCTCTGCATTGGACGAGGTGAAAAGGACGAGCGGTAAAGCTAGGGAAGCTACCAGGTGGCTGGAGGGTCAGTTGAGACGGGGATCTCGATTTTT
The DNA here is from genome assembly GCA_963992785.1 of Tenthredo livida. Lineage (NCBI taxonomy): Eukaryota > Metazoa > Arthropoda > Insecta > Hymenoptera > Tenthredinidae > Tenthredo > Tenthredo livida. The sequence goes on from OZ023069.1 coordinate 532,098, forward strand.
AAGAGCTCAAAGACCGCACGAACGACTACCGGTGCCTTTGTTAAAAGGGCCAAGACCCAAGGACAAGGAAGCATGGCTTTACTTCCAGATAATAGAATGCTGCCACTATCTTACAAACCAGACTAAAGTCAGTCTTACTAGCGAGGCCGAATCGCCTGTTGTTACATTGCTAACGGGATGCAGTACGGATGATCAGAAAAGCGCGAATTTCAGCCCTGTTGGCTTAGCCAAAAGCGCTGGTGAGCAATTTTTCGATTCTTTAATTCGGTGTTTCTCATTTGTTGATATAAAAAAGTGCAAACGTTTATCATTCACAGGAGTAAACCTGGAGCACATCGAATCGTTTCATACCAAATGGAAGGCGTCTAGTAAGAGCCACGGTTGAAGCCGACAAATGGTATAGAGAATAGCGTCTGGAATTCTCGTGCGTGTGTAAAACTATTAACCATGGATTCGCCCGCCAGTAATAAATTGCGAATATGCAAAAATAAAAACAATATTGGCGAGTGCGAGGGGTTGGAAACCCGTGACGAAAATCAACAGCTATAATTAAATAAAACAAATTAAATCGAGAAAAAAGAAAAAAAACAACAACAAGGAGATAAGAAGTATCATTTTTATCTGCGCGTGGTAAAATTCTACCAAAATCATTAAAAAAAAAACAACAACAACAACAAAAAACTACATATATTATTTGTCAATTAAATAATCGCATTTTTTTCTTTATTTTTTATTTTTTTCTTCTATCTTCTCATTTTTAAGTTACGTTTATTATACCATACATTATATGTAGTATGTATGTATACCTATATTTAAGAAAAGAAAAAGATTGTATTTTCTGAATGGATATTTCCGTACGCCAATTAATAAATTCCTGCTATATACCCAATCGTTTCTATAATAATTTGAAAAAAAAATTTTAAATTCCCCGCGTTCGATGTTTGAATCGAACGTAGCCACCCAGGTAGCAAAATTCAATAAGTCATCCAAAAGCTATCTAAAGGATGCCTAATGTCCGTCTGGAAGTTAACTATAAGTTACCAAGTATCTGAAAGATAACTTATAGTTAACAAGTGTTTGAAAGGTAACTTATAGTTAACTTCCAGACGGACATTAGGTATCCTTCAGATAGCTTTTAGATGACTTATTGAATTTTGCTACCTGGGCATGATAGATGCGTGTGTTGTGTAGTGACGAATCTAGGGAATTTTTATGTTGAACACGCTTACCAGTAATAACTGCAATTCCGCGGGTATAGAGGCGTACGAATCGAGTGGGTGCCTCCAACTCAGCCCTCTCACCCGTAAAGTGGTAAAATCGAAAGCATCCCAAAGTAACGAGTCATCTACCAATCCAAGATGGCAGAAAGCCAGGAAAGTGCTAAGAAAATTACAATTAATATTAAAACGCCAAAGGAAAAACAGAGTGTGGATATTGAGGAGAATGCATCAATCAAAGACGTAAGTGTCAGAATCGAAACGGTTTAACTTCCCACCCCTAACCTAGGGCCTAGAGCTCTATCTGATATTATTGACGAAGGTGTTCAGTGCTAATTCGCTTAAATTCCGCAATAAAATACGCAGTTCAAAGACGCGGTATCGAAGAAATTCAATGCCCAACCGGATCAGATATGCCTTATATTCGCTGGTAAGATTATGAAGGACCACGAGACACTTGGGACACATAACGTCAAAGATGGTTTGACCGTACACTTGGTGATCAAGGCTCCGCGGGCGCCCGCCACCCAGACGGAGGCTCCACCACCCCGGCCCCCCGGTAAGTAAGTCGCGTGGCTCGCTGTCAATTAAATTCAAAGGTAATACACGTCTTTTCTTTCCTTTTTCATTTTCACGTCTTTCTATTATCTTATCTCCTTTCTTTTCCGCCCTCCCCCCTTTTTCCCCCTCGCCCCCGCCACACCCCCTTTCGCCCCACCCCTTAATAGACTCTGTAGTTTTTCTTAGTGAAAGTTTTTTTTTTCTTGTTTATTTCTCTCATTTAGCTGACGTTAACGCAAGTCCCTTTGGGCTCGGCGGTCTCGGTGGACTTGTTGGACTCGAAAGTTTGGGACTTGGTTCGGGAAATTTTATGGAACTGCAACAACGTATGCAGAGAGAACTGTTGTCGAGTCCTGAAATGATGCGTCAGGTTTTAGACAATCCTTTGGTACAAAGTTTGATGAACGATCCAGAGAATATGCGCAATCTTGTTACGTCTAATCCTCAGATGCAGGAATTAATGCAACGTAATCCAGAAATTAGCCACATGCTCAACAACCCTGAACTACTTAGGTGAATAATAATAATCTTCATGTAATCACATTATTGTTTTTCTTACTTTATGTATTATTAAATGAAAATTATTTTATTCAGACAAACCATGGAACTTGCACGAAATCCTTCGATGCTTCAAGAACTTATGCGATCTCATGATAGAGCGCTATCTAATCTTGAAAGTATACCGGGAGGTTACAGCGCGCTGCGAAGAATGTACAGAGACATTCAAGAACCGATGTTAGCCGCTGCGGCAAACGAACGCAATCCATTCGCAGCATTGGTAGAATCTGGCCAGACAATAGACGCGGCGAATCCTCAACAGGGACAAGAGAATCGGGATCCTCTCCCGAACCCTTGGGGACAGGGACAACCACCGGCTGCTGGACAAGGACCGGGACCAGCACCGGGACAAGGGCAGGGACAGAATCCGGTGAGAGGTGGGCTCTTGGATTCTCCTGGTATGCAGAGTCTCACTGCACAGATGATGGAGAATCCACAATTGATGCAAAACATGTTGAATGCGCCGTACACTCGGTCCATGCTTGAAGCTATGGCCGCAGATCCCGCCATGGCGTCGAGGGTCATTTCTGCTAATCCGTTGCTCAGAGGCAATCCGCAAATGCAGGAACAGATGCGAGCTATGATGCCTGCGTTTGTACAACAGATGCAAAACCCACACATTCAAAGCGTCGTCGGTAATCCTGACGCCCTTGCTGCTATCAGGCAAATACAACAAGGCATGGAACAACTGCGTACCGTCGCACCTGAGCTAGTCGACAAGTGAGATTTAGCTTTTATTCAGTTGTTTCAATCTTTGTCAATCTTTTATCAATCTAACTGATTATTTATCATATTTTAGCATGGGTCTAAGCGTTCCACCAATTCCCACTGTTCCTTCTCCCGGTGCCACGGAACAAACTTCTACCACGGCTCCACAGACGGATGCTAATCAACAGGACGCGTTTTCCCAGTTTATGGCTCGCATGGTAATTTGGAATAATTAATCTACGATATTTTACAGCTTAACTGTGAATACTGAACTTGGAATTCGCGAGTTTGGGAAGATTCATTCCCATATAATATACGATTTTGTAACAAAGTTCATAGATCTTCATCCCCAGTATCATTTAAACTCTTTATAATGTACATTTTGACGAACAACTATGCTTCCTTGAACAGGTATCGTCAATGGCGTTGAACCAGGGTGCTGACGGAGTTGGCGGTGGACAGCAGTTGCCTCCACCCGAAGAACGGTACAGAGCGCAACTCGAACAGCTCACAGCGATGGGTTTCGTAAATAGAGATGCCAACCTTCAAGGTAGCTGGTTATAAATATTGAATGGATAAGGATAAAGGCTTTTAGTCCTAGGGGTGTAATTTTGTTATCAAACGAGAGAGCGTTTTACGCCCTTCAAGAAGAGACCGTACATCGATACTTTTCGACGATCGGAATTAGATTCAAAGGTGAATCGAAGGATCTTGTGTCTGTTTGAAGTCTCTTTCTCTTCTCATATCTCGCGAGTTACTTCACTTAATTTTATGGCTTGAGACTGATGTATGTGTGGGTGAATGCTATAAAATTATATTCATGTAATTGTTATATTTATTTGATTTTCTTTTTGTTTTCCAGCGCTAATCGCAACATTCGGAGACATAAACGCAGCTGTTGAGAGACTACTGGCAAACGGACAACTATCAATGAGCTAACCACCAATCCGTAACCCAAACATTTCCATTATAATACCTAATTTACCCTCTTTATACCTGTTTGATCAGGTGAGGCGGCAACATATATCTGGCTACAATTTTGTCAAGAAAAAAAAGTTAAATTATAAACCCCTTATCCTTAACGCTATTGGGAAAAATAGAATACACGCTCCAATGACTCGTTCAATGTGCATTTTTATTATTATTATTATCATTATTATTTTATTTTATTTTTTTCATCGGATTTACAACCGTTTCACACATCGGTTTTGTAAATCTGATCACGATTACGATTACGAATACGACTACGAATACAAATACGACGATGATGACGACTATGACGATGACTATGACAATGACAATGATGATATATTAGGTTTCCTCGGTCGATCCTTGCCGTCTCATTTTTCTCGTCTGTGTATTATTTGATGTGCTATAAAAGCTATATAATTGTAACAATATATTTTTTCAGTGCAAAATTTATTTACAATGATTTAGAATATTATTATTATTATTATATTATTATTAATATTATTATTATTATTATTAATATTATATGAGATGTTCGATTTGTCTAATTGTAGCGTTACAAGGAAGCATTAGGCATATAACGTGTTTCATCGACTACAAATAAAATAGATTTGTAGAAAAGGAAAAAAAAAAGAAACAAAGAAAACAAAAAAAAAAAAAAAAATAATAAAATACTAAAATAATAAGAAATGATCGTTGGATGATGTTGAAAAACCTATGAGATAGGTAGAGGTCCGCAGAAAATGTAATAGATACTACACGTGTTTCGCAAAATATAAATCATTATTTCAAATTATACGGTGTTAATTTAAAAACAAAAAAAATGCAAAAAAAATACAAAAACGAAACCTAATTATCAGCTAGTTATTAAGTTGAAAAGGTGAAAGTTGTAAATTATAATTATCAAAGAAAAAAAGAAGAAAAAGAAAAAAAACGAAAAAAAGATAAAAAAAAAAAAGAAAAAAACACACTATGGTCATTTTATCTCCCACGATTGACATAATTATGAAATGAATATGCGTACACATTTATCGTTTAGGTGTTTAGGTATGTTTTCTGATTAAAATGAAAACATTCTGTAAAATCTATTATATATATATTATGAAATAAAAAAAAAAAAAATGTGGTTGATTAATAATATCATATTTTACATTTGTATGCATACATATACATATATATATATACACACATATTATTATAATTCAATGATATAACGAAGAAAAAAAAAATCAACAATTAAATATATATCATCGATTTATTAATAATAATAATAAATCAATTAACTACGTGCGTGAAATTGATAATTTTTCACACGTGTGTTAATGTGAATACATAATCTTTCTTTTTTTTCTTTTTCTTTTTTTATTCTTCATAAATAGTCCGTTTAATCAACGATCTATCAGTATTACAACAGATCAGCTTTCGTATATAATAAGAAATGACGATAAGCTAATATACAGCATCACACGCAACGGTGACGGTCGCGTAGCGACTAGCTACTATTTATGCGGGCAAAGGGTAGGTGTAATGCGGTGTGGTATGGTATGTATCGCATCATCGTATAAGTTCAGACCGTTGGAGTGTACCGCGCGTGAGACGGGCCAATAGGACGAGGCGGTGGCGCTAGTGGCTCAACTCTCCGGTTCCTCGCCGATGTTGCCCAGTTGCCGCCAGTCGGGCAGTCGTCGATCTTCACCGTATAGCCCTATACTCGCTCTACCCGCGCGTATACCTGTTTTAAGTTCGTACATTAAAATCGGTTGGGAGATACGTTATACCACAGTTTCGAATACCTCAGCGTAATAATATTTATCGGTTATCATTTCGACGGATAATTATTCACAAACTAAGACAGTCCGGAGGCTTACAGAGTTCGATATTACACGGAGTGACAATAATATACCCATAAATCTAATAGACAGTTATCAAATGTTTGAATAAACGAAAACTACTACTACTAGTTGACAAGGCAGAGGGGAGGAGACGACGCGAGCCGAGCGTCGCTGTGAATTGGTGTATGTGCTAGTAGTATATTATAGTCTCGAGTTGTGTTTAATTATCTCTTCTTATTATTCTTATCTTATCTCGAATCTCGGTTGTTTTAATAATCGTATACTACATATATAAACAAAAAAGTATTTAACAAATGTGCTACGATGTGGGAGGGTGACGTTGTGTCTACGAATGAATACGATTCTAGTGTTGAACGAAGAATTAGTGCGAGGATCGTTTTGTAACATCAGTAATACTCCGGCTGCAGGCAAACTACGACGGAATCAGAAACTCTGGAACCAACAGAATGTAGCACGAGGTGAGTTTGTTTGCCCTCCGTTTTATATAAGAAGCTGCGCGTTCACGTTCCGTTCATTTCATTTCATTTCATTTAATTTCATTTTATTTCAATTAAATTCAATTCGATTCATTCCGATCCTGTGGTATACATGTATATAGTATAATGTGAGGTATGCAGTGTGCTCAAGCACCGCCGAAACGTACGTATTCCACGTTCGCCACCAGCCAGTAGGAGTTATACTCTCCGACGCGTTCCATCGGCTCGCTTAGTCTCTACTCGTGGTCCATGGACCGCGCGGCGAGACCGAGATGGAGATTGATACGTTCCTCGTTCACACGACGCGTGACCGGTGAATAAAGCGAACGTTAAGTTCGCCGTTCAACTTCCTATAGTCTTATACTAATATTATCGAGATCGAGATCGAGGCGTGCGCGGGATCGGAATTTACTCGGCGTTGCTTCTTTATTCATTTCATTTCATTCATTCATTAATTCATTCACTCGTTCATTTCATACTTACATTAGATTATACGTAGTACATAATATAGGGTATATACATATATATTCGAGTACTTATTCAAACGACTGCAGATACATGAAATAAATGCAACGAAACGTTCGGCGTGTTGTAAAATGTCCTTGACCCGCTCTCTGAACGCTTCTGTGTCAACGTAGCTCTAAAAACCCTTTTAACTTCGAGTGGCCTTCTCAGCGTTTGTTTAAATAAATAAAAACCTATATATAGGTTATATTATTTACCGCTTGCGAGTCAAGAATATTGCTAATTTTCATCATATGAAAAAAAAAAAAAAAGGATCATTATTTTAATTTCCCGCCAAATATATTCGCGATTTTTTATCCAGCGTCTATTTGTTGTTGTTGTTGTTGTTGTTGTATTATTGTTATAACAAAATCTTAGTTAACCGAAATAAGAATATGTATATGATACGCTATAACGTATATAGAACTACATACTAGGCAAAAAAAACCAGTTCGAAAAAAAAAAAAAGAACCAACGCTTTGATTGGGCATCGAATTATCCGACCGGTCGTTTCGTAGTAAAGTTGTAGTAGCCGTTGTTATATATGTGTATAGGTAGTATATATATACTAGTACTATAGATATATAGTAAAGGATTGTATACATGTATATATGCATATATGTATATTAAATATAATATAATACAGTAGCTGTTAAGATATATAACGTAATCCCGCACCGTATAGCGGTATCATGTATAGAAAAAAGGTCTCGATTTATTATATGGAATTGTTTCAGAATAATATTCATGCGTATAGTAGGTAGGTACGCATATAACAAGCGGAGAAAGAACGATCTATTCTCTCATCATAGTATTTTCGTCAAGGCTTAAAAATTAATTATCAACAATTATATATCTGTTGAAGTATGCAGAAAGGGCGTGGTATCTTTCGACGTATGTGAAAAAAAAAAAAGTTACGAGAGGCATAGTGTGTTAAAATTTTACGGAATTATTCATCTCCCGAAAGTCGACTAGTCTCCTGCAGTCTCTCTCTTTCTATGCGGTATAATATAAAGCCAGCTGTCTGAAAATAGCGCACAAAGGCGAAATGTCTCTTCTTCTTCTTCTTCTTGCGGCGTATGTAAATTTCACGCGAGTTGAATTTTCGTCGTCTTCTCTGCAGTCCTGACGAGAGCTGTAGCTGTATTGCTTCATGCTTCGTTCGTCCCCCCAATTCTCCCATATACGCATCTCGATCTCGTTGTACGTACGTATGTACACAACGCAACGCAACGTTTCTTTAAATGACCTGCCTCTCGTTTCACGTGAGCCACGTGCTCGTTCGTGGGCGCGTTTCGCGTTAGTTTCGTGATTCGCAATACTAACTAAAACGTCAGAAAGGCGATCTCGTGAATTTTTAACCGATGACGCGACGTGTGTATTCAGCGTTCTCCTCTATGCACACACACGCGCACACGTGTGCGTAAGTATGAATAATATATCATACTGGATTAACATACTTAACTTACTGCGATATACCTACAACGTTAGTTCTTCTTCCTCTCAGTTTCCCCCGCGTGCGGCAGTATTCATCAAACACGCAACGTTTTATTTCATTTTTTTTTTTCAAAATTTCTTCTTTTTCTCTCGGGAGTCTGAATCATTTTCTTATAACGCGATAATATCGCGTTTACATATAGTATAGTATATCTATACCTATATCTATATTCCGGCGAACATTTCTTTCGCGTTAGTTTAGGAGAGAAATATTTTCGCGAGTCAGACAACGACGCGCCAGTCACCGTGCGAACGTCGATAGATCATCCTACACGTCATCCGAGCCGCAGGAATGCGTGTAGCTCGTATACCCTTGCCCTTGTCTTTGCCAGCCGAGTCCTTCTTCTTCTCATTCTTATTCTTATTCTCATTTTTATTTTCATTCTATATACCTTCCGATTATTGACTTACACTTCTCTGCCTCATCATCTCACTGCACTGCACTGCACTGCACTGCGGCTAAAACAAGACACGGATATTTCATTTTTCAATCTCACATATGTACTACATACGTGCGAGTGCGTTTCATCCGAAACACGAGACGGCTACGGGTTGCTACAGTTACAAGTCGACTCGTTTCTGCCGCAGTCGCGGTCTAGAATATACGCCAGCGAGCTACATATAGCGACTGCAGTAGCTACATTATACCTTATTATGGAATACGCTTTAAAAATAATATCGTCGTTCTAATTACGCTGGTAATAATAAACTCCGTTATCGATATACCGGAGTGGGCATGAGTAAATACATACCTATATATCGCCATACATGTTTTTCTACATACTACGTGATAAGTATAAGAATTCGCGCGGGAGAAACGGAGGAAACTATCCGCTATTCACTTATACGCGATACGCGCGGGTAGTATAGCGTAACGAAAGCAAACGCGACGCGTAATATCACGCTGCGCCGTTATACCTGCAGGTATAACATAAGGTATAAGAAGACGAAGAATGAAAAATAAGAAGAGGAAGTGCAGAGTGTGCGGATATTATCGTGTTTTGACGTCGAGGTGAAAATAATCTGACGACCTGCATCATTTTCCATAAATATTTCGCAATATATAATAAATATGAAACAGAAATTGTTCGCAATAAGTCTCTTATTAGCGGAACATTGAACTACCTGCGGTATAAAATTTGATGTTTTTTTTTTTTTCTTTCTTTTTTCCTCGTAAATGGGATTTACAGTGTTGACCGGGTCTAGTTGTGCGCGCATATCTTCCGACAGCGTATACGTTTTTCTTATATAGCTGACCATAAAGCAGCAAGGAGTCGCTCGGAGGGCAGGCAGGGCTGGTGGGCTGCAGGCAGGTAGACCGGACAAGGAAACCACCTGCTGTATAGTCGGCCAGGTTGAATTCATACGAACTAACCGAACGAACGAACGAACGAACGAACGTATACGTCGCCGCGCTGCAGCAGCACCTTGCCTCGGGCCCGGCCCGGGCGACTCACTACTCACTATAGTTCTCTTCTTCGAGACCTGACGGGCACCTGTATATGGATGTATACATATGTACATATATGAATATTCTACATACCTAAATACATATAGACTTTATATATTCGTATATTACGGGAACGTCACTTTCCTGCATGCAACACCGTGCTGCACCATTCGATTGTGCGCGCAAGCCCTAGCGAGCGCGGGTTCGGCCGAAAGATGAAGAAGAAGAAGAAGAGGAGGTGGAGAAGGACTGACTCCAGCGAGGACTGGCATGCGGGCCAACTGTACCTTGCAACTGTTATCTAACGACCTTGCGTTCCTCGAGTTCTTGAGCACGATGCGTTATAGTCCGCGCGCGCGGTTGGACCACGTCGAGCGCATATATGAGAGAAGAAATTCGATACCTATCCTCGCTCTCGAATTCTTTACCAGCGTTCGTTCGTTGCGATTTATTTATCAACTTTTTCTATTTTTGCTTATTAATTTTTTTTTCGACAACAAGTTTTATGATACTTTATTTAATTCATAACTATTGTAGTATAATACATTAGCGCAAATGTATATATGGAGAATTATATTCGTCACCAATATGCTGCAGCCCCGCGGGAATATAATCGTATTTATAGGTATATATCTCTGCAGGTGTACGACAGGTGTTTATACACCTATATCTTATACCTACCTGCATCAACGGCGGCAGCAGGCGCTACCGAAATCACCACCTCCGCTTCTCGCCCGTCTCTGAGACTTTATATGTTCAGCCTTTCGTAGCTAACATATATGATATATCTATATATGTATGTGTTTAAGACCGTAACAAGTCTTCCGCAAGGGCGGAGGTAGGTGTCGAACCCAGGGTCACGTGATCTGTAAAGAAAGTCACACTAATACCCCTGACCTAGCTCAATGCATACATTATATATAGTATACGTATGATTATATGCAGGTATTACATATATTATAGATTCAATTAATTAACAACGACGTTTAATGATTAAACTAAATTGGCTCTGAAGATTAGTTGCGTTAAATATATTATATTTTCTAAGACTTCTTTTGCACAGTTGTCTTCTGCAGTTGCGAAGAAGCCATCCATACAGACGGCTTATTAAATAATTCCTTTAACCGCGCGCTTCGCAGTAGATATATCTACGACTATAGTACAGGTACCTTGAGAGAGAGAAAGAGAAAGAGAAAGAGAAAGATAAAGAGAAAGAGAACAGCTAGGTATGGGAACTCAACTCGGTTGGCACTCGGGCTAGATCCAATTAAGCTTGAACTAGTCGTTCGTTCTTTGCGCGTCTGTTTCTCGCGGTCGAAGGAACGAACCGCGTTGTTCTGCTATATGCTGGCTGCAGTATCCATTCTATACTGCTGCAGCAGCAGGTAGCCTATAGTAGAACGATCCACGTTCGCTCGACTCGCTACGAGAAATGCGAGATATTATATAAGAATGGGAAAGGAATTATGTGAAATTCCAACCCGCTGCACTACGCCACAACATACCATGACCATTGGTGCATAGTGCGTATCACAGTCGACGAGAGGGTCGAGGCCATACGAGGTATGGATTTATACACGGATCAGTTCCACACGTTTTCATTTAAAGCGCGCGTATATCTGTATCTATACTTATACCTGTACCTATACCCCCCCCCCCGTATATGTCTCGTTCTTTTCTCCGCTGTTCAGTAATAGATCACATAGATCGCGATCATCTATCACCGCGTAGTCTTGCGAGGATCGAATTAATTAATTGATATAGAAATTTACTCCCACGCTCCTCGCAGCTATTTATCTCCCGTATACGATATTATTTGTTTATACTATATGATCCATTACGACCGTATAACCAGCTATATAGACGCGGTATAATTTCATCTACCTATAATCGTATGTACAGCAGCGATCTCTGTATATACCTATGTACATACATATTCACATCAGCTAGGTTCGTATCTTTGCTAAGAGCTCGCGCGGGGGATGGGAGGGGGGGTATATAAAGGACCTGGTCCATAGTACGTCGTCGCTCGTCGAGATGCTGGTAGAACTGCCTCTGGACGTCCGGAATGCGATCGGAACCAGTTTCTATGAGTCAAGACTCGCTATTGACAACATCGTCGCTCTCATCGCGTCGTATCCTTCGCGTCGTATCGTATCCCTTTATACCTATATGGGTGTACATAGATGCGATACGATATGTGCGTCGATTTTCCTATCGCCTTCCAAAATTATTATCATTATTAATATTCATCATCGTTTCTTTCCTTCTTCGTTATAATGTTCTGTAAATTTTCAAGATATCCTATTCTTGTTTATTGTTTTAGGGGTGAGCAAACGACACGAGCTGCTGCTGGAGTTGGTATGCTGGTAATTGAGTGGCCCAGGTCGAGGCTAGACGGGGAAACGTACGCGAGGAACGCGTACCCTGGAGTATCGCAACGGGAGTGGCGAGGAGAAGGAAGAGGAAGAGGCGGTGGCGGAGGAGGTGGGGGTGGGGGTGGGGGAGGAAGAAGAAGAAGAAAAGGAAAAGGAAGAGGTGGAGGCGGAGGCGGAGGTACGAACGACCTTGTGGCTGCAGGGAAGAAGCTGCAGCGTCGATTGACTATAGCAGGAGCTGCTCTTTCAAGACGGAGTTCAGTATCGTGCGGTGAAAAGTGACAGTGAATATAATAATATAATCGTTGATAATAATAATAATTTTCTTTTCCGCCCGCTAGTTAAACATCGCGATAATATAAACTATGACGTATTTCGAAATAAATAAACTATGAATAACGCGAACGCGGTCCGCTGATATCGTACCGACGTACCGCGTTTCATAATATACGTTATACACGCGGTTATGGTTTTACACAAATTGTGACAAAACGAAATTCGCGGTTTTCTTTTTTCCTATTTTTTTCTTTTCCCTCCCCCCATCCTCCCATCTCCCAACAACACCCCATCGATGTAGTTCTCCTGTTTAATTAATAAATAATGGAGTTAATATGCAGCAACTCATTGAGCCCAGGTACGGATATACGACTGGTTATTTATTCGTATAATGATTATTTTCTTATCAAATGAGGAATATAATAATACGACAAAGATATAATATAATATACAGTGCGGGTGTTTTTTTTTCTTTTTTTCTTTTTTTTTTTGTCTTTTTTGTAAAATCGTATTTAAACAGTGACGCGATTATATAAAAATAAAAAATAAAAGGCGAGCTGCGAAGACAATTTAAACTCAGGTCAGAGTTGGCCAGTAATGCTGAAACACATCCTGACCGGTCAGCCGGCAACGGCCACATCCAGGCAACAAAATGCTGAATATTCACCTGGAAACGGAACTGCGACAATTCACCAACATCAGCATCATATACACCAGGATCATCAATTGCACAATCATCATCATCACCATCATCGTACGAGTGCAGCAGCAGCAGCAGGAGGAGGTGGTGGTGGAGGAGGAGGTGGTGGAGGACAGCGAGGAGGTAGCGCCGACGTTTACGATTCTATCGGTCCGGTCGTTACGTCGTCGTCAAATTCCCATAGGAATCATCAATCGGCTAATAACAATCACTTGTTATCGGGACCCGCGAATACCACACCATCGTCGAGCCACCATCCATTGAATCATTCCCAATTGAGTGTGAACAATATTTCGCAAAGGTTGAATCATTCCCACGGATTGAACTTGTCCACCCAGTTATCGACCTCGAAACATTCGGTCGACAGCGCCAGTCCGGTAGTCGGCAATCTTTCGCCACTCCATCTCCAATCGCACATGATTAATCCAACGCTACATGCTTCGGAAGCTGGAGATAGACCCAAGGTTAACGGCGGATTGGACATAACCAGGCTTTCGAGACTCCCGATTAGCCATGCTGCTACACCATCGCCCGCTCCTATACCCGGACATTCCGGTACGGTTAATAATCCGATTTCGGGCTCGATCGGACCGAGTATCGTACCGTTAAACGCTTCGCTAACGTCGTCATTGTCACAGCATCATCATCATCATTCTAGACAAGTGCAGGACGCCGCGGGTGTTAAAGAGATGCTCACTTCTCTCGGACTACTATGTCTGGTTTCATTACTACTCGCGATTCTTTCGCTTATATTTTTACTCAAGATACCACCCCTCACTTTTACTCCAAACTGCAGCCACATCAGCGGCGAGGAATACGCCATTGTTTACGAGGTAACTTTGGCACTGTGCGCACTGGCGTTGTCTCTAAATTTATGCTGTCTTCTCGTATGTGCGATACAGTTCCTATTCGCCGTTAAACTCGTCAAGTCTTCTTATCAGGGACATCGGTAAGCAACATTTTTATCTAATATTACATGTACTTCACACTACCTATACATACATGACCCGAGTCATGTAATAGAAATTAAATATATATTTGATCGAACCGAACCGTAATTCGCGAATTTAACGAACGCTTTTTCTACGTATCTCGAACCGATTCGGGTACCGCGTATAAGGGGAGCGAAAATCGATTCGGAGTAACCCGTCCCCATTACTATACCCCATAACACCATAATGTAAGAGTCGTTAGATTTACGGATCGATCGTGTCGACGATTGTTATTATATGCAGTTAGGAATAGTCCATGACATACGCGCAAGCCTTAATATGGTATATATACATGTGTGCATGTTCTCGATATCACACAACTCTTTGCTAATCATCAACAACTCGCTCGCGCGATCCCATATGAGTATTTATCGTTGTCCTGCTGCAAGCACTGCAGTTTTATACCCGCGAGCTCAACCCTCGCTGAACGCGGTTGACACGCAGGAATCCGGTTCGATTATTTTTATTTTTTAATTTTAATCGGGTCGGTGGCCGCTGTTGTCATCGATAATTAATTGAACCGACATAAAACACCCTTCGATTATTATTATTAAATTAGATATAATGTACGAAACTTTTAGATCCTTATGGAGGTTTTAACGATGCCGAAATAGTATTTTATGCGTAAGCTAGGGGCTAATCTATAAGATCGCGTAATATCGTCTATCGCGATTCTTTATCTACACGTTTCGAAGAGAATAGTACTACGAGCTATACCGTCTTCTCTCTGAAGTCTATTGTTATATTGTTTTCTGTGTGGGATATAAATTTTTTCTTTACTTTTTTTTCACTTTTTTTTTTATTCTTAACGCAGGAAACTTCGCCTACTACGTCAATATATGAGATTGCAGGGCGTGGGTTCCGTGGGAACGAAAGAAACCACTAACTTTAATATACATACATACGTAGTATATACTCATATGTGTGTTGAGAGAAAACCGGAGGCCGGGGCTGATGCATACAGTACACACCGGGCCTTTCAGTTTCCCAAACTCTATGCTAATTTATTCTTATATATATGTATATAATATGTACAGGTACTACGATTATCCGAACCTCATTCATTCTTCTTTTTTTTGTTTTTTACTTTTTTTTTGTTTTCTACTTGTTCAAATTTATTTTCCCGCGGGTTGTCTTTGTCTATAATCTATACCTGTTGATGGGAGCATAGTACATATTATTCTATTTACTTAGATATTACTACATCACGTATTATACTACATATCTTAGGTGTGGGATGAGAATAATATAACCGTAAATCTATATACTATCACTTACGATTGCTTCTCCCATTCTCTTATATACATATACTATTAATGTATTACAAATGTATGTATAGGTGGTATATAATATACCTATATACATAATACATATATATATATAGAACGACGCGCGGCGTCTTGCCGCCTGGTTGAATCAAAATTCTTCCCAGTCACTGGGACGACGCGTATAAGGTTCATACGTGAGTGTATGTACGCATCTACCTATCAACCTATATATACCTATATACCTACACCGATATATCCATATACCTATACTCATACGTTTCAAAGCGAACGACTGACTGAAACGAGAAGCTATAGTGGGCGAACCGCACGCGCGTATCGTTCACTGTACATTCTGTACTCACGTACATACGGTATAGGTCCTATACGAAAGAGGAATACGTTTATTTACGCTTGGTTATAAGCAAGTACCTATGGCACATCATTTCAAAGCCTATAGGTAGATGGAAGAAGTTTCACTGAGCTGATGATCGAAAAATTTCGATCTATTACTCGCAGTATGTGAGATGAAAAACGACAAGGTCCTAAAATTGTAATACACGTTGCATATGTATAATCGTTTAATGATCACAGACCGGTATGATCAATTTATATACCTATAACTATATGTAGGTACTACTTATATGAGTTTGTGACCGAGCGCTAGGCCAAGCCTTAGGTTACATTATGGATTTACGACTCTAGGGTTGAATGGATATGATGTTTATGCTCTTTCTTACATTATCTAATCTATACCAGTCGACGACAGGAGATAGTACGTCCGTGCTCCTCCTCCTTTTTCTTTGAGCGATCTAATACTACGGTATTATAACATCGTCAACGGTACATCATACATCATACATGATAATATAATATATATGTCGTTTAGTTTTTTCATATCTCGTTCTCTTGGCTCCAATTTTTTCCCTCTTTCTTTCTTTCTTTCTTTCATTCAATTTTTATCTACTGATTGATTATACGGAATCGGACACAACCGTTTTTCATTAAGATGAACTATAAATCTCATACTCGTGTACATCTCTTTATCTATACACGCGAGTCTCTTTACTATTATTTCTTCTTCCCGTATCAGCGCGAATGAAAAATCCCTCCGTAAGATTTATCAAATTTCATCTTATCGAAATTGATCAAATTTCGGTATTTAAAAAGCCTCTATGTGTACGATCCCGAAAGTGCGTGACTCTCCACGGTTAAATAATGTTTGTTTGTCAGTGAAAGTTGCGTATAGTATAGGAATACCTATCGTGGGCGATCGAGTTGCGGTATGCGCGTATACTATATACCTACATGTATGCAGTATATACCTACGTAAGATTGTAAAGAATATAAAAGCATCGTGGGTAGGGTCCATGGCTATGGCTATGGCTATGGTCTTATAGCCATATTCAACGACTAAACGGAAATAGCAATTCGCTTCGTAATCGAAGAATTTTACTAGTTACGACCGAGCTGTAAGAAATGATTCATTTAAGATTCAAACAACTCGGATATGGACCTGATCCCGCAAGGTTATAGACACCGATTCATGATTATTATCTCCTGTCTTCTATCTTTCTCGTTTTCTTCTTCTTTCCTTTTCCTTTTTCTATCTCGACAAGCACCTGCCGCGATCTATAGTCATCCGTGGTTTGATAGTATAATACGCGCACAGTTGTTCGTTGGTTGAAATTATCGTCACCCACGGGCCTGACAATATACATACCTACATACGAAATGGGGAAAAAAGAGAAGAGAAATTACACTCTATATTGTATGGGGAAAGAATAAAGGGAAAATTCAAGGCTGGGCTTGTAGATTCTAACGGGCAAGTATATGCCTACCTACCTACTCCGTGGACATATTATGGGCCAATACCCACCACTCCCCCTCTAATTCCCGCACACTCATTCTTATGGTATAGGTTTGGTCCAGCCGCGTGAAAGTCGAACCGCGATATATAGGTATATATGTGTATATACATACTACCATATTCCTTATGGTATAATATAATAAAGATGGCACCCGCCTTAAACTACTACCTTCTTCCGTTCTTCCTACGTACGCGCATACCAATATCATGAATGAACTCAAGAACGGAGATGAATATTGAATCCTCTATCCCCTGCATGCCGTCTCAGGTCTTATAACGTTTTCGTATTATATCGCGGCATACCAGCTACCTGGACGTATATACATATTTTTTGTTTGCACAGGCACGCGGAATCATGCCCATACATACATATACGTACTACGTATATCGGTACTTACGCACATATCTAATAAGTTGTTAATTTGAACAAGACGTATCTCTATCTCAGAGGCGCCTCATGCGTATGCTATAAGTATATGTTTGCTTTTTGGATTATCAGGGACTCTCCTTATTTTTTCTTCTTCTTCTTATTATTATTATTATTATTATTTAGTGTATTTGCGGAAGATTTTTTTCCCTCTTTCTAGTATATAGAGTTGCGTTACGGAAGGTAGATACGGTATATGAAAAATTATTTATCACATCGAAGTATTATCGATCGAAGAAAATTTCTAACGATTCACATCTTCCGCACTTCGTCGTATATTTTTTATATATTCTATATTCTATATATTATATCGATTCATTAAAATCCTGCAGACTTTAATTCGATCAGTTAATAAAAGCCTATTGAACCGTATATGCGTTTCGTCATAGATTACGTGCGGCCTGTAACGCCCTACGCCCTCCGCATCTGGCAGATGATGGAATAGACTCTCTCTTCTTATACCAAGACATAAATTTTGATATGCCTGCACCAGCCATATCAGGGATATTGTACATATTTACCATTTTATAGCGTCAAACGTTTGATAATACAGAAAATTTATCGCTCTTTTCTTATCGCCCCTCATATTATACAGACTGCATATGTGTCAAAGTGCATCAGACGCGACACCTTGCTCATATTAACTCTAGTTTCCTATATGAACATAGGAAATCCATCGTTCCTTTAGAAAAAGAAAAAGTAAAATATCCATCTATTTCTCTGAATGTCTAGGCGAAGAGGTAGATAATTTTCTTTTCCCGACTAAACTACAACAGCTGACAACCAGCAAGGCGTGACCACCACGTCATACACACCAACACGGTACGGTGAACAGCTGCCCAGGGTATATAGGCACATAGGTACATAGGTACCTATCTGCTTTTGCTGCAACTTGAGACTACCGTAGCTTCCTCAACGGCTTTTATGCCATCGCATTATGTACTTACTATGCATATATCCTCTTCTAAACGGTTAATGGGGTTTATTTTTATCTGCAAAAGTAAATTTTTAGGTACACATATGTAGGTGTATATGAAATGAGACTGTATAGTGTATATCTGATAGTTTCTTAACGCGCGATATAGCGATGTTGCTGCAGTAGCGGCGCTATTCCCTTCTCGTCTTAAATTTTCTCTCAGTTATTTCGGTATACGCGTATATATGTATGCATGTGCATGTGTATGTATACCAATAAGAACGAGACGTCCCACCCGCGGGTATAATTCCGTCCCATTTCACACTTATGTTAGTCTTTATGGGGGGATAGAGGATAACTTTTCGTCTATATGATAACGAGAGTAAATTTTCACGGTGTTACTTCTTATCCTGTTACTTGCGGTACGCGAAATCCCAGCTCGCGGTCAATTACTCCGTGCGAGGTTCGCTAATCAGTCATATGTATATGTACTATGTATATTTATAATATACTAAATTAATTACCGGCGCGTTACCATATGTATACATACATAGAGATAATTAATTGCCTCGCGATTCACATGCCTAATATAATAAAGAAACAGCGACGCACACGCGTGCGTAACGCGTTATGCACGCGTCTCGATATACGAGATGGGTGATTAAAACCTTTCGCGCTGCAGAGCTGGGGGACGTAATTGAATCTAGCTAGACTCTACTCGAATCCCGCCGCGAAGCCTTTAACGTGCTTGATAGTATTTCCGCTCAACACCACAAAACCTAGCCGCGAAAGGTAATTCCTACTTCTTCCTAGTCATCCTTCCTGCTGATGCACTTATACCTTCGTGTTATACGTATAGTACGCAGAGTAGGTATAGGTACTACGTACCGAGGCCGCGTCTGCACCAGTTTCCGCTTCCGGGTTCGTCGGTATAAATTATTCTTGTTTTTTTTTTTTTTCTGTTTTGTTTTTCGTTTTTTTTATAAAAGAAAGCTAAAAACTTGGGAAGTTTTCACTCCTTTTATTGAATAAAGAACGGGGATCGTATAAATTCAAGTCGCGTAGCTTCCTATACTATATATATAAGAATAGTAAATTTATGGAGATTCGATTAGGTATCGAATGGAATCCGCCCCGAATCCGAGGAATTTCTCTTGAAAATTATCGTTCAGTCTGGGAATTAATTCCGAGATGTATAGTGAGATTCTATCACGGATATGGGACCCAGGAATTGGAGATTAGAAAAAATAAGCGAATAATTATAAACCTCGTGCCTGACTTATGCATCGCCAGCTTATGCCACCACGCAGCCCGGCTTCTCCATCATACAATAAATTATTTATCTTTAAAGCCATTTTTAGACGTCTTGCTTTATATACTCGCCAGATATCCCATACGCCTGCCAATCAAACACCCTACTATATCCATAAACAATACTGCACCGCGTTCGTATATATATATGTGTATATGATTACGAGCTTCGAAAATATCGCCTCGTCGAAAGATCACGGCGAGTCTTTTTCCGTTTTTTATTTTCATTTTCATTTTTTACACTACGTCGAAAGGCGCGAGGAAACAGCGTCAATCGAAACCCCGCGAGCTTCGTATACGTATATTATACACATCGCTCGTGTGGTTCATCCGGGCTTTACGCGATGCATGCGTAGGTGATAATGCAGCATCAACTGCGCAACCTTCTTATCCAGATCGCAAATAAGCTTAGGACTTTAGGCATAACGCGTGGTACTGGTTTAATGAGCTTCATTTATAACACTGCTATTAAATATTCCCACGATGCTACTGCTGCCGGCTGCTACCGTAGGTACCTGCGGAGGTCAATGACCCTTCACATCTTGCCTCCTATAACATCTCTTCTTCCTCTTCCTTTTCCTCTTCCTCTTCCTTTTCCTCTTCCTCTTCCTTCTTAATCTTCTCTGCTCTTTATTTATTCTCCTTCTTTCACTTACTTACTTAGGTACTCTTATCTCCTAGACATACACCCGATGCAAACATTTCTAGCGGATATCGTTTACACGATTAGCGACTACTTAGGGGGGGGGGAGGGGGGGTTTAAATCTGCGCAAGGAATTCACTTTTACTTTGTAAAATTGAGTTTGGAGTAACACTCGACCGTATAAGCTAGGGGAAATAAGAAACGTGTATACCTTCCTTTACGAGGCTCGATTTTCTACGTCTCTGTGTAGGTACTTATATGGTCAGGGAATATGCGAGTTCCTATCAAGTCGCGTTTATAATAGACCGCGACGTATGGTATATATATACGAACGGGATTAATCATGTACGGTATGTATGTATAGTATATACCTACCTAATATATATTATACCTGCGTGGTGAATTTTTGGAAACTGAAATTTTTCAACCTGAATTAAGGCTCCGAGGTTGAAAGCGACCTCGGTGAAGGCTCTACTCCGCCCTTCGTTAACCTTACTTGCCCTCGACATACGGACGTGAGAGGACCGACGGACTCCTCCCCGTAGGGTTCGGTTCGCCTTGTTCTTCAGGGCGGTCGAGCTCCTTCCTCGGGGTCAAATTGAAATTGGCCCATACGGCGGCTCCTCTCTCTGATACGGGACGTGCGGGATCGCGGCGCGGCGCGTCTCGTTCATATACCAATATTATAGACTCATATGAGTAGGTACATATAGGTATATAGATGTTACGATGTTTCATTTCATTCTATTTCATTCTATTTCATTTTATTTCATTTTATTTCATTTTATCACGTTTTACTTTGAGAAACGAAGAGAAGATGAGAAAAGAGGAGGACGGAAGAACGGAGGTAGGATGTAGGTATACGCACTTGTCCTGAGTACAGTTACATTTGCGTTACGCAACTACCTACGAGACTCCTCATCGCCGAGTAACGTGGTCGTTGCACCGGAGCGCGTAGACCTATCTTCTTGTTCGGGCTCGTGCTCGAGGCACGTATAGGATATAACGTTCGGTTCTATACCTGGGGGTATCCTTCTCCTCTCTTCTCTACTCTTCTCTTCTCTTCTCTTCGTGATGCTATGCAAGGCGCGCGGCGCGGCACGGTCCGACCTTACGGAATAGGAATAATCTCCATAAGATCTAAGATCTCTCATATGCGCGAGCTTGCGTCGGTTCACCGCGGCGTTTGACGATCATTATACTTGTCACTGTTACGCGATATAGGTATATCCCGATTTAAATTAGTCCAAATATCTCCTCATCACCCGCTCCCGAAATTTCACTACGCAATCTCAAAACGACCTTGACCATTCATAATTATTTATCAATTCATTTCAGGACCAACATGTATCTACAAAGGTCTTCGATAAGCAGGGTTTGTGCAGTCGGTGGATTCTTCATCAGCATACCGGTGTTTCTCACTGGTAAGTTGAAAACATATTAGAAATCGGTAGCTGATGCAGACAATCGATTTCAACATTTCAACATTTCAAATACCAATTGGACTAAATTTCTATTTTCCTGCAGGTATGATACTGTATACATTTACACAGTTTCAATTAACACCAGCCATAGTAACGTCGGTATTCATCGGTCTCGGAATAATATTTTGCGGCTGTGCAATGGTACACAACGTCTTCGTGTGGCAGAGGGTGAGTGTGAAACGATTAAGGTGGTAAATCGATCTCTAATTTTGCATGGAAACGAAATTTCATTTTCTTTAATTTTCTGCAGGAGAAGACGAATGCCATTAACGACTTGGCCCGTGAACAGTGCGAGGCTGCTGCCCAAAGACAAAGAGAACACATGCAGCAACAGCAGCAACAACAAAATCACCAACAGCATCAAAACCAACAACAGAACAACCAGCAACAGAATATTCCAAAACAACAACAGCCCCATAATCAGAACCAACATCATCATCAGAGAGGAGCTGCTGCTAACCAGTCGATAATTACGTCTGGTAGTCGCGGACATAAGATCGGAGCTATTCCACAAACTAATTCTACAGCTACGCTACCATCGGTTGGTCGTGGACAGCCTTATCATACCCACAATCATCACCATGTATCGATACCGATATCAGTGATACAAAATCATTTACATCAGTCTTTAGGATCGCATAGAAACGTTGCTACACCACCAACTCCTGGTGAACTTTCGCCTCCAAGTCCTAGCCATAAACATAACAGGTCTCATACACTGGCTAGAGAAATTAGCGGCAGTGTTAGCCCTGGGTTACCACCCGCTACACTAGACCTTAGCAGTGCAGCTACGACCAATAGTCCTCACGAGTTGTCCACCCTCGTTTGATAAGGGATGAATTTCGTTTGATATTAGGGATTGAGGAGGTATTTACAATAGAAAGGGAAAAAGGTACTATGAGGTACGAGGTAAAAAGCCTTTTTGAAGTTTTAGAAAGGATGACTAGCTTATTCATTTTTTAAAACACAATTGAATTCAAATAACGAGGCAAAGTATCTTTGGAGTCGAATTTTTTTTTATCTAAAGTCTACCTCTTTGAAGTCCCTGAGTTATTTTTCAGAGCTGAAGTTCTCTATAGAATCGTATATAGTAGTATAGGGTATAGAAAATATTATAGTCCTGTATAGAAATTAGATTTAGATAATTGAAGCCGTGTCTTGCGATTAATATTCGTCTATGTCTTATTCTTGTTACTTTTATGTAATTAAGAATGTGAACCGTGTTGAAGCGTTTTCATTTATTGTATATAGGTATAACTGATCATCGCAGTGAATCAAAAAAAGAAAAAAAAAACATTAAAAGAAATGAAATTAATCTAAATAAAGTGAAATAGCAATTATCGATAATCTTTTTATAGGATTATTAGGGTGTGCAGTGCATTGCCCGACAGAATTTGAAGTGCCTTTTTTATTAGAACTCGTCGCAGAGTCTAAGTTCGTTTCGTATTTTTATAATACAATTACAAAGAATTTATAAAACTGTATGAAGAAGTGAATTTCAAATAATTATTATCGAGGCTTATGAAATTTTATGAATAATAATAATAAAACAAGTGTCCTTTCAATTAATTCAACTATCCTCGTCAAATGAATTACGAGCTTGATAGGTATACATATATTTTTTCATTGAAAATTTAATAGAAATATAACATAAAGAGAAAAGGTGAAATAAAATTAAGAAATAATAAGGTAAATGATGAAAGCAACCACCACATGTAAATATGAAAATTAATAATTAATGGTCTTTAAATGCGTAATAAAATCTGATTTTAATATATATGAAGATATATTTTTGTTTGTTTTTTTTTTAAATCTGTATGAACTGGGCAGGGTAGTAACATGAAAATGAAAATATGTAAATTACATAATAATAATATAAAAACATATACGTTTTGCCATTTTGTAAGTAGTGTAGCTATAATCGAGCATCTATAGGTATACCTATACGTATACTACTATAGGTATATTACGTAGTAGAATATTAAATATTAAGAAGAAAATAAATTATTGGGTCCACATACATAAATATGTATAACTTAACGGGGGTACAAAAGTGTTTTAGCTTTATGTATACCAACAACAAATATATAAATATAAATACATTTTGTTCATTTGTGTATGTATGTATACTCAGCTGTGTATGTAGTTGTGAGGAAAAAAAAAAAAAAAAAGAAATAAATTATTCTGAAAATTTTATTACTGTATAATAAGTACTATACAGCTATAAATCATCGATTGGTCACACAGAGTTGCGGAAGGTTCGGGTCAATGAGCGTAACTTTCTATATTCAACAACAACAAATATAATCGCCTAATCCTTACACAGTTACACGGTTCTCCTAGTAACGTATAGAAAATTTTGCTTTATTACTTAAAGAAAGCTTTTACTGTTATTTAAAACTCTGTTTTCCACCTGGAATAATTTTCACCGTACTTTATTCCCTCGCCTATTAATATATCTACGAGTCGAAAATCGTGAAAATTACATCCTCTCGTAAGTTTGAATTCATACAGTGAGCCCGCGCTGTGTGACGAATGGTGTCGCCATCTAGCGGCCAAAGCCGCGCATTAATATTACCGTAAAACGCGACGCGTCTTACCGTGCGCCACGCGCATGTCATCACGCGCATCCACCGGTCGGTAACAGTGTTCCGTTGGCCGTTGGCATTTAGTCGGCGAAGTATACGAGCGCAGTCGGTAATCTAAGCGAGAGTTGAAATTCAAAAATCCAATATGGCGACAGACGCCGGCAGTCGGCACACCTGACAGAACGAGCGAAAGTGTTGTCCCAATCAAAGTTTCAGTTCAACTACTATTGTGTTGTGAAAAGTGTGATAATAACAGTGAAGTGAATAGCAGTGAATACTATTGCGTGTTATCAGTGCCTTCAGGATTACAGTATTCATCAATATAGCGAGGATAACGCGATTGACAACGATGCAACGATGCTACAAGTTGGTATAAATCGCATTACTATTACCGCATACTTGTTTTAGGAAAATAAATAATTCACCAATTAGTTTTCATGTCGAAATATATATATATGTATATATATATATGTATATAGTTTAGTTCAGTTTAGTTTAGTTAAAATAAAAGCTCAAATATACAATGTCGATATAATATATATATATACAAACTAAATATTATTTAAGAATATAGATTATGGTAATAATAATAATAATAATAATAATCATACGTAGTATATCTGTGTAGGTATAGGATAATAAGTTTAGAATCAAGATATAATAGTATAGAATAGAATAAAACAGAATTAAATTTTCTTTTCTTTTCTTTTGTTTTTTTCTTTTTCTCTTCTTCTTAGCATTATCTAACGTTTAAAAAAAAAAAAAAAAAAAAAAAACAACCAAACTGAATAAAAACGAATCGGGAGTAGAGAGTCTTAATAATAAATTCGAGATATAATAATAATATGATAAATATAATAATCCTATCTTATGTATATATATATATATATATATTATTATTATAATAATATATGTTCAACGATCGTCATATATAAATCACACGACAGAAAGTCTCTATAACAAAAAATGATATTCTGCGCACTACCTTCAATAATAATAATATAATAATATAATAATAATAATGATAATGATAATAATTCAATTGTTATAGTCTCGAAGTAGTAGCCTTTGTGCAGCCCCCTTTCTTTCACATAGAGATTTTTCCATACTGTACATACATCGGTATATATATGTATATATGTATATATATATATATATATATATATAGTGTATAATATATATGTACGTCTATAGGTACAATGTAGAATGAAAAAGCGAAATTTTAAACTCTGGATTTTCGTCGCCCCGTTGTGTTTATGTGTTTATAGGTACTTAAACGTTGTTCGTGGCATTATATAGAGATCTGCGTATACTATAAGCTATAAAGTATAAATATATACCCTGGAATTCGCGGTGTGCTGATTTCTGTACTTATATGAGTTCACTTCCTATTATCTCGTATCGGGGTTTCATTGTGTATACTTATTTAGTTTTTTAATTCATATTCAGTATGAACGAGAGGTTTTACGAGGGGCGACATATATATATATTATATAAGGGTTGTTCAATTTTCTAACTAAATCTCGACACGTAGTGTAGTAATAATTATAATATTATTATTCGAGAAAGCCCTGTTTGTCCAAAATTCTGTATTGTCTGTATATACCTAGAGGAGATTGAGATATATATGTATGTATATATATGAGCTAACTCTGAAATCGAAAATCTATAATATCGAGATCTCGCTCTTGTAATACATACCCTAACGTATATAACAACCCCTGATCGATCAAGTTACACTATACTGATACAATACGTGTTAGATAATATAATATATATGGAATCGAACATGTTCATACCGCGAGGTTCAAATAATATGTTGAAGCCTCCGCGTTAGGTCGGGCCATTCACTGCATGTAATATTATAATCCGTTAGTTTCATTCATTCGTTTTACCCATACGTACCATTTATTGTATATATATTTTCTCAGTCTATATATTGTAGCCCGTTTTATGCGTATATGGTATATATATATGGACGGGGGTCAAACGTCTGAAAATAATATCCCGAGTGCAATATATGTGCGTGTATATTTACACACACACACACACACACGCGCATACACAGATGTTTATATTATATATATTCGCGTTTGGCGTATCCACACGCGTATAAGGTATACGAAATAATGCTGACGATCGTACGGGAGGTAGCCATACCCCCCGCGTTATTACGTATATAAGAGATATTTAGCATCGTGACAAAAGATGTATTGAAGATGAATAATCTTTTGTATTAAAATCGTTTATCTCATTGATTTAGTTTTTCTCTCTGTCTTTCTTCTTGTGTAGGGCTACGGCGATGGTGCACTGTCCGATAAAACTTCGCTCGGTGTACCGTCACTTGAATTTACGGAAAATGCTCTAGTAGGTGGTCGTCGTTGTCTCAATACCGCAGGGTCAAAGTTCGGATGTCTCCTCGCGTGTTTGCTGAAAGCATATAGTAAAATAGAGAAATAAATAATGAAAATAACGTATTTTTTCTTTCTATAACTATCGGTTTATTATAAGTTGAATTTTCATTATTACCTGAGGTGATCGCTACGCATAAATTTCTTGTTGCATACGGGACATGCGAAGTTCTTTTCTCCCGTATGAGTACGCGTGTGTCTAGCCAGTTCGTCGCTTCTTGCAAATCTTTTACCGCATCCTGACCAGCTGCAGGGAAAAGGTCGTTCGCCTGAAAAGATCGGAACGGTTATAATATACATATACATATAATATATTCATATGTACATATATATATGGTACGGTTTATTATTAGGCGTGAATACGCGCGTCGTATACTATATTTCATCATTGTTTAATCCCGCATATCACGTACGTATAGTATGTATAGCTATACATACCTACGTACGGAATCGTTATAGTTCCAAGTAATTTCTTAATTCGTAAATAGATATTATATAGATGTGTACATAGGATATATATACGTGCATATGGGTATGGGTATATATATAACGTAAATTTATTCATAAAATCTCCCACGGGAGGATGAAATAATTTTTTGTCACGCGGTTCAACGCGTGGCGCTCTGCCAGCTAAAGGCGTCTCGTAGTCGTGGACGGGGGAGTATGGAGTTGCGGACGAGAAGGAATAGCGGCGCGGGTGTGTCCGGGTGTTGAGGGTAAACAGATTGAATTGAATTAATGTCATGGTATACATAGACCTACTACTACGAAATGTAAAAGCGCGAATTAAACTCCGCTTCGTAAGCTTCGGGTAAAAGAGGAGTTTCTCGGCAGCGATCGTTTATATCATCTTCAAAAGAAGGAAAACAACCCACCCTCTACCGTCTCCCTTTATGCTATCCGTATAGGTATAGGTATACATATGTACCGTATTTACTATGTTTTTCTCTTCTTATAGATTTATTTTACGATCGGCGCTATAAACATCGGCGAGACTCGGTCTAATTTAAAAAAGCTATCGTATATATATATACCTATAATTATTGACACAAATCCTAAGATTGAAGAATCTGCAGTTTTGTTAATTTATAATCAATCGTATAAATTTATCACGTGACATTCCAATTCGCAGTCTGACCGTGAATTCAACCCCTCTTGAATTGTTTGTGCAAATAAAAAAAATACCGCGAATTGATTTTGAATTAGGTTTATATCGGAGGGGGATCCCCATCGCGCAACGAATTTCCATAAATCACTGGGTATATATCGATCTCACTGTTCGCTAAATAAACCCAAATTTTACGCTCAACACGTGCGGTAGGGTAAAGACGAAAATAAAGGGTGAAGAATTTTTCAAAATTTTATTCATTAGTATAATATACAGTATACCTATATTTTATATAAGAATTTCAAGATATATAGTTACGGTTATGGGTATATAGGTACACATTATCACATGTCAGTAATCCGACAACTAGTATACTGCAGCTGCCTTATAGCCAAGCTAGCTGACCGCCACGTGACGTAATTATCGGATACGCCTATATTATCGATTAAAGCTATATAACTGTACTTACTACCGCGGGAAATCCTCTCGCCATTTTGCAATAACGCGTAATAACTAATAATAATATTATCATAATCGTGAGAGTGTATATATCTTTTATAAATGACTAATTGCAAAAAAACAAAAAACAAAAAAACAAAAATCGATGTATCGTATTTTATATCTTCGCACGCTTTGACCAGTGACAAAATTATATAATAGGTATGTAATATATGGTACCTTATACTTTTATATTTGCCGAAGAAGTAACGAGGGGTGCGAAATAAGGTGGTCTCGAATTTTATCACAGGTCTGCACTTTGTTGTATTAGTATAATATAAGGTATGTACCTATATACCCATATAAAGGCCCGGACCTTGTTGTAAAGGCTCTTTGTTAAAATATAGGTACAGCAGGAGCAGCTGGCATTAAGGTAAAGCCAACCTTCCGCGAATCTTGTCGTTGAATAGATGTAGGTATATACGTGTGGGGGTATATAACTATAAGTATAACAGGTCCTTGTACACGTAGAAATACAGATATATAGGTAGGTACCTACCTACAATCGCTCTTTCGTTCGTTCTGCGCACCTTGCGCATTGCATATACGGCAAAGAGATACCTTATGTTCTTTTACTTTGCACCCGGAGTAAGTCCGGAGGAGGATATTCGCACATGCGAAGGACGCTGTCTTGCCTCACCTCACCTTACCTTACCTTACCTTACCTTACCTTACCTTACCTTACCTTACCTTACCATACCTTACCTTACCATACCTTCCCTCGACTGGCCTGAGAGCGACAAAGAGAATAGGGACCGAGGAATTGAGTGGAGTGAGGCGCAGGGAACGGACCAGCCAGCCAGCCAGCCAGCCAGCAACGGGTTTAACGTACTCGCACAAGGAGACGACTACGACTACTTCTTTTTTCGCGAATTAGTATTCTCTTTCCTTCGACATGAAACACTACGACCAGTCAATAATAATAATATTCGTAGAATACGTACTTGTATTACGTACGGTTAGAATTTGAGTTTCTAAGAACCGGTTGAATTTTGAGAAAATTTGCGATGTTTTTTTTTTTTTTTTTTTTTTTTTTTTCGTTTTTGGTCAACTGGTGAAAAAAAAAGGAAACAGGATCGGTGAATTTTGTATATTTACAGACCTTGGTTGTATACTATGAAGTCACTTAACGTCAACCGGTTTATTCAACATTGATATCAAAGCTATATAGATTCGCGTAGGAGATACTATAGTACGTACTCGCCCACTATAACACAAAGAGACGCGCGTATGTACGCGAACGTCGAGAAGAGTGATCGCGTAATTCACGTCTCCAGCTCCGGCTGAACCGCGACTACCTCTAGTTTGAATCATTTCTATATATAAAGGACAAAGGTTGTGGGTATCATACGTAATTTATATTCACATATATATGACGGAAGTATGTAATTTCTTTCACTTTCTTTTATACATATGTAGTAGACCTCCTCATTTCATATACCTATACTATAATATATGTAGATAAAAAGTATATAGTTATAATGGTTTTCGCACGTTATACAGTTGTTCGCACAAAACTTAAAATTCGCACAAGCCAAGGCATATGAGCAACCAGGCGGCAAACTATAAGCGCGCGAAGAGAGGCTAATCTTAGGTCGAGCTAAAAATGAACAAAGTTTATACCTATAGGATCTATATACTCACTGTCACGCGCTTCTGTAGGTCAATGCACACTTTGGCAAACCAAGGTATATGCTTTTGCCAAATAGCGATAATGTTGAATTGAATTTAAGATTGGTTAATGGAACGCGATCTATATCTATGAGAGCGGGGTTTCACGAGGATTAATTCATTCGTAGTTTATTTTTTCTTTTCTTTTTTTTCTTTCTTTTCTTATGTACCGCTAATTCTCACGCAATCATAGGTATATCCATTTCTTTATCAAATATATATATATATTTATAATCGTCGATAAGCGATAAGCGGCGATCTATTATACCTATACTCAGGTATATTTACTAATTTCGTAATAAATCGATGACTATAATATTCGTAATCATCTTATTCGAGATTATAGTACCTATATATGGTTTGCTATATATGCTGCCTTTTTCTGACCCTCGAAACAAACAACTCTATACCGTATACCTATATGATATATAGATAAGTGTAATTTACACAGATATAGGTGTATAATATATATAGGTATACGAATCGTCGTTATTAGTCGAGCTATACTTAACATAATCAATCAATATTTCAAGATATAGAGTCTCATAGCTGCTGTGTGCGTTGGATAATATATACCTACCTATATGTTATAGTTATAGTATATGGGAATCAATCTTGATTAGAATTTAATTATTTTATAATCACCAAAGTGAATAAAAGTGTCATAATATAAAAACGTTTCCGATATAATGTGTAATACTGTTATGTGTGTGTGTGTGGGTATGTGTGCACTGCTAATCTCAACTGTACCGAATAATACGCGAATCATATCGGGATGACTATGAGTCAGAAATTTATTATCGAAAAAAAAAAAAAAAAATAAGGATGTAAATTTTTTTTTTTTTTCAACATTATACTCATCTCCCGCAGGTGTATATTGTAATTTATATACATACCTGACAGGAAAACGAAGGATAACCCGCATCCGTCGCCTTATTACTTCAACGACACGTGTATATATATATATCTATCGGTATATATTATATTCTATACATACACAAGGGTGGGAATATACGTGTGCGTGTGTGTGTGTAATACCAATATAAATACGTGGCGGTTAGGCGTGTCCGTTTGCGGTCTGAAATTACAGTCACGAGTAGCTGCTTCAGGGTCTGTCTCGACTCGACGCTAGGTACTCGTGTCCGTCGTGGGTCTTCCGTCGTATCCGGAATTGCAGCGAGAAGGTAGTTGGATTTTGAACAAAATTGCAGCGCATGCCTATACCTACTCCGATATAGTTTCGCGTATAGTATAGGTGTATGTATAGGTAGGCATATAGGAGAATCTAGTCCTCGAAGTACCTGATATATGCTTCTTGGAGTTTATTATTAATTAAATTGCTAAATAGACGATTAGGTTCTACTATACCTACTATACTACTATTATACTACTGTTGCCACAGCCTTGGCGCAGCTCGCTGGTTTTCAGTTTTATTTTAGACCCAAAGTAGACCATCATCATTCGTTCCTTCGCAATACTTATTTCTTCTTGGCGATCGAACTGCGGTAGGTTATAGAGAGAGAATGTATACCTATGTATACCAAACCGTTCTGGTATTAGGGTATGGGATATACGGTACTCCGAACTACCTACCTACCTACCTAGAGCTATAACAGACCTTAAACGTTAGAGTCTGCTGTAAAACTGGTATTGTGTCTATACGGGTTATATCTCTACCTTTCTACCTACCTACCTACCTACCTACCTTCCAACCAACAATTCCAGGCTCTGAATTATTCCCTTAACAAAGCTCCTCAGCTCTGCGCCTTTACTTCGCAGACAATTGGTATAATACGGTATGTATAGGTACGTAAGAACCTCGGTACATGCACGTTGGTTATTCTCAATGGGTCGCCAAATCATAAACGCGTAGTTTAGCTGTTTCGGTTTAAGGTATATGTATAGGTATATACTTACTGCGCGTATATACATTTGAAACTCATTCATATATATATAGCTTGTATAAGTATATATTGAACAGTGAATCTGACACAAAGGAACTGTAAGCTTTCGGACGCAGCTGCTTCAGGTATATACCTACGTGTATGCGTAGTATGTACCTATACTACACAGGTATACAAAATTCTTGTGAAATTTGGATTTCGCGATTCAACTTTCGGACTGTTTCGTTGTACAATCGCGTATAGGTATAGATGAAGCGTGGCGCGTGTATCAAAGGTACGGAGAAAACAGCACAAGCCATAGGATATAAGCATTAGACCGTATTGCAGGGTTCGTTAGGCTTAGGGATTACCGGATATGCCGCATGATCCCTGCAGTATAGTGTAGCCAAGTAGTTTAATGAGTTGGAGCTCACCCTAGCGGTATACATATGTATATACATATTACCTATACATTTATATTTTCACACAGCGGATTGAACCGGACAACTTATAGACTCGATTCTCACTCGTATCTAGCCTCATGCGGATGAATGTATCCTCAAGTATTTAACGTTTAGGTATTCAGGTGAAATCATCGACCGAGATGAGTAACGCGTCATCGTATGTATATATATGCACGATCGCATCGGGTAAAAATGATATTGCAATTTAGTTGCAGTTTCTCCCAGAACTTAATTTACGCTATATAGATTATTATATATTTTATATATCCGTCACGTAGTATATAGCACCTACATCTTATTCTCATTTTTCTTATACGTATCACCTATTATATACTCAGCGGAGAATTTATATACTATATAGAATAGAATGGAACAGAATAGAATGAAGTGTGCGAGACGAATGAGAGAAGGTTGTCGACCGCCGACGATCCTCGATATGACCATATATATATATATATATATATATATATACGTTTATATAGATATAGGTGTGTATTCTTCACGATATATATATTCCTTCATACGTATAAATCTACCTTTATATACAAGTATACCTACTACTGCTGCACGCGCACGATAGTATAATGGACAGTGACCACCGTCTGCGAGGTCGTGAATAAATTTATATGTAGTATACGTATCTCATACACTTATGAGTATGTATATACTATGAGAACACATTCGCCGAGATTTTCCTCATTTCGAAGTATAATGTATAATTGTGATTTTATATGACAGTGCGGTTATACAGTTAGGAATATAATTAAGTATAGAATTAAAACATTTATTACTATTTGAGTAATTATTACGAGTGCGGTCTAGATCGTCGGGCTGTTTTTTGTTTTTTTTTTTTTCCTTAAAACGGAAAATAATGAATATATTTATTCGATACATACATAGGTGTAAATATGTATCCGTATACCGTGTATACCTACTATGATACTCTTCTTAAATTCTGTTAGAGACCTTGACGATGGGGAAATATGTATATATGTATGTAGGTATACGTGATCGTCTTTCTCACGTATATGGGATTTCTATACCCACTGCATCCTAATCTGTGCGTATCGACCTCTCTCTTTGATTAAATTTATACAGCTACACGCATGACTATATATATATATATATATATATATATATATACATCTAATATTATATAAAGAAAAGAGAAGAGAAGAGAAGGAGAAGACCGGTTCTTTATAAAACTTGTTATGAAATTTTTTTTTTTTTAATTCTCAAACAAATATGGAAAGTAGGTATAATATATACCTATACCTGAGTATATTTCGTGTGTTGCAACAAAAATGTGTATCATAATATATAAGTTTCGTTTAAAAAAAAAAAAAAAACGAAAACAAGAAACAAAAAAAAAAATTTGTTTTCAAATATAAATTTGTAACACATGAACGCAAGTGGACGTAAAGAAAAAAAAAAAAAGAAAAAAGGAAAAAAAAAGCGACAATTTACAATCATATCTTTTGTAATATAATTAGTTACTTCTTATATACGTATAGGTATAGTAAATAATGTTATAGACGCGAGATGTTTATGCAGATTTACTTAAACTTGACCTCGTGCCCCCCCGACTACGTCAGGTTAGTTATTCGACGCGGCATATACGTGTATAGTATATTCCGTCCGCGGTTAAGAAGTCTTTTCCATTGTTCGATTATCGCAAACCGTCCGTGCGAACGTAATGCCGATCCAACTCACGCGGGAAAATTACATATCGCTGCAGTCGCACGACTATATATATTATAATATTTCTCTGTTTAGGTTTATAGGTAGATATATGCGTACATTCTTTTATACATAGGTGCCAAATTTTTGGCGCCCCCCCCCCCCCCCGCGACCTTTTTTTTTTTTTTTTTTACCTCACTCAGCACACGAAAATATTGAAAGAGTTAAGTAACGGCTATAAAGTGATTCAATCACGGTATACGCACGTATGTAGTATCTATTCGTAAAGGTCGAGTATGTTACACCTTTTTTTTTCTCCGGTTTTTATGAAGAGAGAGAGAGAGAGAGAGAGAGAGAGAGAAATAGAGAAAAAAGCAAAAAATAGGAAATAAAAAAAAAAAAATAAAAAAACCAACCTATGCTTAGACAGGGTTGGTACGCACCTGGAAAATCTGGAAAACCTGGAAAAGTCAGGGAATTTCATATGGCAGGGAAAAGTCAGGGAAAAGTCAGGGAATTCCGAAAAAATGACTGGAATTTTATCTTATTAGCATAATTGGCGTATTGATCGAGAACTGCATTTTACCAAAAATTTTTTATTCCAAATACCTATAATTGCAGTCATTACCAATATCATCCTTTTTCCCATCCCCTGCTGCCGACTGTTATAAGTATATACCAAGATGACGATACAGAATGTATTCAAAGATATATATCAAACGAACTGTTCTAAATATAAGCAATTTATTGATCACGTATGAACATTAAACAACTAGAAGATTGATATTTTGGGACTGGAATACCTGGAAAAGTCAGGGAATTTCAGATTTCAGAAAGCGTACCAACCCTGTTAGAAATATATATTTAAACGTTTTAACATAGTGCGTATATATAAAAGTTTCTATAGGTATATATATGTAAATAATTTCAATGCTTTTTTTATTTCCTTCTCGTAGTATCATAGTTTGTTTTTTTTTTCTCTTTTTTCTTTTTTTTTCCTTTATAACCAAGGCTGACCGCAGGCTGATAAGCTATCTGTAACGGATATCCCTTATTTACTTTTTCTTTATGTACATATATATAAATATACCTACACTCAACGTTGTGAACTGTGTCTCGGTTATAACGATTTACCGTTATAAAATACCTACATATGTGTATATATATATGCGTTTGTTACATCGATCGCCTATATATTAAATAATAAATATATATAAAAAAAAAAAAAAAAAAATAGAATTGCAATTCGAGGGTAATAAATGATATAAAATTACGGAAAGATGTCCCAACGGAAATATCATATATATATATATATATATATACCATAATATACTACTTATATACATACACATCGTGCGATAATTGGTAAAGTTTAATTTTACCGACGAAAGTTGCGGTTAAACGTAATTATATTTTCACTGCATTTAATATATACATATATTATACACACATATTTCTATACCATATATATACTATATATACACATCTATATTATTAAAATTGCTCAGACGATAATGAGTTTTCAGTTCACATTATAGCCTCCGGCATAAGTATAAAGTCATATATATATATAGTATATAATATACGTGTGTGTGTATATAGGAACTGCTATACAGTTCGTTGGGTGTCGTGCGCGGACTATACGTGTTATTTTATCGCGTGCCGTATACGTTCTAGATTATCACTACATTTATACACATAGAACCGCGGAAAGAAGGAAGAAAAAAACAAAAAAACAAAAAAAGAAAAAAAGTTTAAATACATACTAAACGATCGTTTCTTTCGTTACCCTTTAAGTTCAGTAATATTATATACTCTGAGGTATATAATGTATAGTATATGAGTACAGAATAAATAATAAAAATACTAATCTATTAATTATCAATGAAATTACGTTATTTGAAAATCTAATGGTTTACGACACGTCGTATATCTGTAATATAGTATCGTGTTTGTCATATTTTGTAGCATTGGGTATTCATCATATACAATAGACTATGGCTATCTATTCATCATTATACCTATATACGTAGGTATATAACTTAGTAAAAAATAGCACATAGCTATATTTATAATAAATATATAGCTATCGTTCAAAGTTCAACGTTTAACATACATTTAAAACATTTAACATTATTTCGATAACTCATATAAATATGTAAAGAAAAATATACTATGGGATTATATACCTATTCGAGTTTCATATCAGTTTACAGAAACCGCATATATATATATATATATATATAGATATATGATATAATAAAGAAAATGGGAAATTGAATAACGTGATTAGACATTATATGTATAAATATATATTTCTCTCACATATCGCATATTACTTATACGAGTATAATAAGGTCTTGTAGATATAGATATAGCATATACATCCGGTCGATCAAAGACTTGAATATATTTTTGCTGTTATAACAGCGATATGCATTTCTAGGTATAAAATACCAAACTTTACAGTTTTACACGGTAACGCCTTCTCCCAAGAGGCCGCAGAGAGAAGTTCCGAATCTTAAACCTCCCGAGGATAGAATGTCAATTATTTATTACGCATATCGTCAAGTCCGCAACGCGATTTAATTAGGTAGATAAAATTATCGAGTCTCGATTAGAATAAACAATAAAAGCACCAGATACTACCTATTCCTTCATCTATAAGCGCGGTATCAAGATACATGTATTTGAAATTGAAATTGTATAACGACACCTGAATACACCTCGATGCAGCTCGAGCTGCAGCTCTCCGGAGTTACACGTATAGCAAAGGCATTGCGGCAAATTTTGCCTCGGGCGATTTTATATACCGCAGTAAATATATTATCAGCAATTAGTACCTACCTAAACCGCGCGCAGGAATTAGTATAATTAAATGTTATACGAAACTTTCTACCCTAACTGCAACTTACTCCGATCACATCAACGATTACAATAGAAAAATCCAACGGTGGAAAAAAAACCAAAAATAGAAAAAAAAGTAAAAAAAATGAGAAAATTATCCGCGGCTTATTAGTTTTCCGAAACAGAATCCGCAGACACGATCAAAGGCTAGCGCTCGGAGTCCGTACGCGTATTGTACGCGGATATACATATAGGAGACAGCAAACAACGGTATGCGATGCTCGAAATAGGCGTTGCCCAATCAATATAAACCGCGTATAAACAAGGATCCGCGTGCTCTTAAACGTGTCTATATATAAGATAAAACGCGCGTATAATACGGATGATAGTGAATGGGTTATTGAGTGATCGAAAACTATAACGATAAATTATACACGGGTATTGAGACCATTCTTTGATCCTATCCCGCTGTTGCGCTCCTGCAGCGAGAGAGCAAAATAGTCTCGCGTTTGTAGGGATGATTTGGCGATTTTTTAACACAATTTTCTATTTACGAATTCAGGAGGGAATCTATTATTTCTTATATCTATCGTATGTTCGTGAAATTCAAATATTTTATTAAGATTCGACAATCTCGACGGATCATATGAGACTTTGTAATATACTCCGCGATCATATATAGGGGTATATGGCGATTTATTTTAATTTAATGAGGAAATTTTTCGTCAGTCGAATAGCATATTCTTCTAATTCAATGGGTTTTACTAGCCACTTAAAAACACCCTGTATACTGCAAGTACCTGCAGTAAATACTCTCAGCCCTGAGTCGAATAAAGGGCGAAACGTCGCGGGTCGAGCGTGGGCGTGGTCCTATAATCGATTCCGACTCTCTCGGTCTATCTTACTCTCTCCAACTCTCACAGTACCGCGGCACCCCCGCATGACAACGAAACTAACCAAGTTATAGTATTTTCTTGTCTCACATATCTCAGAATCATTTTTCGCATTCGTATTTGTTATTAGGTCAAATTTCAACCGTGTGAATTTTCTTCTTATATTTTGTATTCGGAAAATTTCAGACCCAATATGCCGCAGCTGGGAGCGTTGAAATTTGAATAAGACCGAACTAACGTCATTACCATCCTAAATATATATCTATAGGTATACGTTGCTGTATAACGGTTCATTATAATACATATATAGAAGACAAAAAAAAAAAATACAAAAAATCTTTCGAGCTTTCGTAAAAGCCGCGTGTGATCCGCCAGGACAACATGTGGCGGCGTAGGTATAGGTATATAACGTATACGGAGACATGTGCGGAGATCTGCGGTACAACCAACGACGCAGGCGCTTCTCTATAGCCTGTGCAGCGCACGGTGCGTTGTGGGTGGTTGAAAACAACGATAACTAATCGTGAGGGGAAAAGGAAAAAAAAAAAACTCATGCAGGATATACTTACTTCATATTATTATATATTGATGTAAAAAATGGGAAATTTTCGAATCTTAATTTTTCTACTCGTCTCGCATAATTCAATTCTCTATATCATGTAGGTGTATAATGTATAATATGCGTCCAGTTTCCGCACGTATAACGCGACATCATAGACCCTGCAGCATGTGTGCACACTTACGCACGATCGATGATATTGAAAAAAAGGGGGAACCTCGTTACGATCCAATTTTAACGAAAAGCTATAACATACAAGGCGACTTGACGAGAAATTTTCATAAACAGACTAGAACATAAAGATCGGGGGGAAAAAAAAATGAAAGAAAGAAATAAAAAAAGAAACGAAGGACTTATTTTGCTAATTCTGTTTGCTTGCTTTACTTAAATATGCTTACTCGGCGAGTTTGCCTTGCCTCTGACCCCTGCTGTTCTCTCTCTCTCTCTCTCCTCTCTCTCCTCTACTCTACAACCGTATATATATAGGATCTATGAATAAAAATATGGCGATGATTGAAAAAACGAAAAATAATCATATCTGAAAGAAGGAGAAGATGAGTACGTGTTCACGCGCGCGTATAATATCGAAACTTACGCAAGCAACGGTAGCTGTATACGAAAGATGCAGAATTTTAGAATAATTAATGAAGATTATTTTTTTTTTTTTTTTTTTTTTTTTTTTTTTTTAATACGCAATTCTACTAACCGGTATGGGTGCGTAGATGAGCCTTTAGGTGCGAACTTTTTCCGTATACTTTATCGCACGATGGATAGTAGCACTTGTGAGTCTTTCTCATATTATTTGTAGCCGACGATCTTGCGGTTGTAAAAGGTCTGCTGCACCCCTTGACATCGTTGCTGTTTCTGTTATTGTTCAGGGGATTTCTACCACTCGAAGAATACAAGAAACGTTTCGATTTACACCTCAACTTAACTCCGGTATTGCGAACTGTGCAGGCATTCTCCTCGTCCATTATTTCTTCCTCGTCGTAATCCTGCAGTAATTCGTTATCATTATCATTCTCGATTTCAAAATCCTCTTCCTCTTCTTCCTCCTCTTCCTCGTCTTCCTCCCCCTCTTCCTCCTCCTCCTCCTCCTCCTCCTCTTCCTCCTCGTCAGTCTCCTCCTTGCCGAAGCTACTATCGTTTATAACACTCGACTGAAAACTGTTCGAAGTTTGCCTGTCTCCTTCTCCCTCCTCCTGCAGATCATCATCGTCTATCCGTACCAGAGGTACTTCCGGGACTGGTTCCTGCTTTATCCTTGTAAGGTCGGTCAGTATCCTGGCAACCATGTACAATGAACTTGAACCAGTTTCCGGGGGCGTAGACGACGACGAGGAGGTAGTTGTAGTAGTAGCAGCAGCAGCGGTTAACGACGAGGTGGTTGTATCAGTCGTAGTCATACTATCCTTTACCGATGATAGTAGTCGTTCGACGTTTGGTAGAGTCTCCACCACAACACCGGGGCTTTTATTATCCATGAAATTTTTGTGCGTACTATAACGTGCCGATGATAAATCTAGCGGCAAGGTGGGACCGGACCAGTTGTGATCCTTTGCGTGAGACATTGCCAGGAGACACTGAGCTGCGAAGTTTATATCGTCCTGATCCATCGATTGATTTGGGGTATACATTTCAAGGAATTTCACTTTATCTCTATAACGTACTACGGTATTCGACGTATTCACAATTTATACTTCTGATCAGTATGGTAGGTATTCACAATAACAGTAGATATGCGCAGGCGTGTATGCGGATATCAATTCGAAAACAGGATAGAGGGGAAAGTGAGAGAAAAAAAGGGAAAAGAAAGAATAGAAAAAATAGAAAAAAGAAAAATGAACGGAGGTAAAAACACTAGGGAGAGAAAATAAGGACAGAGCTACGTTCCTTCGCACCGATGTGCAAAGTCGCGATTTTACTCCGACTCCGAGACTTACAGTCTCTGTTCTCCCGACGCGAGATATCACACGATGGGGACAACCTGCCTCGACGAACCTCTGGCAAAGACTAAACTCCGACCGTGCCCCGTACGTCCTCCCGCTCGTCCATGTGCTCCGGGCGGACTACTCGTATCCCAACGGAGGGAGAAACGACCGCGGCGGGGAGAGGGGTGGACTTAGGTACGCGTATACAGACCGGAGATGTATACATAGGTCAACCTTCGCCTACGCTTTACGACGTTACCTCGCTCGACCCATCGCGACCCTAATTACCTACGCGTTTTGCAAAATCATCGGAAAACCAGATTAGGGAAAAAATTTTCGTATATACATACCGTATTTCTATGAGTATATTACGTATGACTTACAGGCTCTATACATTAGATCGTAAAACTTACGACGAATAGTTAATTTGAAACAGAAAATTAACATCGATAAATATAGTAAATCTGCTTGTCGAAACTTTGAAGAAACTTTAATTAGCCAGAGGTTGCAGTGAATTGAAATATAAAATTGTTAGAGAAAGGTGATGCAGTATTCAGGCATAATAAAGTAAGAACGTAATTGGATGGGAAAGTAATGCAGTTAGTTAGTGCATCTGGAAAAAAACCCTATTCTGTTTTTTTATTTTTTTTTTTCAACTCGTACACCTGCGGATATATTTGCAGCAGCATATGTTGTGTAGGTATTCTGCAGAATATCACCGGGGAATACTTATCGGTTAGCAAATTTATAATAATCTGGCTAATGAGTGTGTGAAATAATTGAGGAAACGTTGAAACATATAAATAGGTGTATACTACTATAAATGATCGGATTAAGACTGAAACTCCAAAATAGTGATCACTTCAGCTGATAACTAATAGTCTTATCGATAAACGATTATATTATTAAAAAATCATTGTAAAATGAAAAATCAGAGATAAGCTTTCTGATAAGATTCGCCCAGGCGATGTCCCAATTAAAATTCAACTGTGCGTTTCGTTCTTTTTTTCCAGAAAAATCCCACGCTCTTCCGAACGTGCAGATGTAACGGATTATCGAATAATATATCGATGCACGGTGTCTTCGAGGGTGAGCATTGACAATTTACTTTGATAATACCGTTTGTAGAAGTTCGATTTCTGTATCTGCTGCCGAGTAATATAACGCGAAATGCAGCTATCGGATCTTCGACCCTCTGATCCCTGCAGATCGTAAAAAAGTTTATCTCGATCTATTTTTAAATCGCGGATCTATGGTACATGTACGCAGTGCGAATTACCCAATCGAGTGTTAAATCTGTTTGAAAGCTTGCAAAATTTATTATAGATCATATCATTTTCTGTGAAAGAAGTTATTCAATAGATATATTCGTACTATACTAGGTCAGAATATATAATCATTAATACGATATATCAATACGACATGAACGGGCGATAAGGGAAAGATAGAAAGAGCGATATCCTCGAATTAGAATGACGAAGTCTAATCCCAATTTACGGTGTATAAGGTAATAATATCAGACACGTCATGGCCTTTTAGCAGCTTTACGCGGTATGCAGCGATAAGATAATATGTAGTCGAATCCAAACTGACGCACGAATAATTCTTTTTCTATTATATCTTGAATCAGACCATTTAGTAATCTTGACGTTGTCGTGAGTTCGTGCACGTGCCACGCGAAAAATTCTATTTTTTCGCACATCAGCTGATCTAAAAATTTCTGCGATACCTACATACATACATATATTATAAAATTGAATTTTTTCGAAAGTTATACAGTTTCACCTTATTTTTTTTTTATTTATTTTTTACTTTCTTTCTTGGGAGTCGAATTACAACCTGAACGTAAATCTCAGTATGAATGATGTCATATTCCATTCTATAGACGTTCGTAACCGCGATCTGCTTACTGCAGCTAGGTGCAGGGTATACGCATATATTTATGTTTTCTGCAAGGCTGCAACTTTGTTAAATGCGAGTGTCTCGTTACCGCTGTTTTTATACGCGTATGGACCTCCACCTAGATGTATACCTATATGATAAACAAAAGGGGGAAAAACCATTCAGATTTTTGCAACAACAGGTGATATTCAAGAGATAATTGTTGTTCAAGAATTTACTCAAATGACAAGGGAAAAAAAATTAAAAAAAAAAAAAAAAACTTTATTCACACCAGGCAGCAGAGCTGAAGTGTAAAAAATTTCCAAATTTCGATGTATGTAGGTACAATATATTGTATGTATTTTCTTTATTTTATTTTTCCTTTTTTTTTTTCTTTTTTTATATCACATGAATATTATGTTTTATATTTGTTAATATATATATATATATATATATATATATATATATATATATATATATATATATATATATAGAAAGCGCTATTAATATTAAGGTATATAAATTATAATTATTATTCGCTTATATCGTATATGTATATATGGCATTTATATAATTATATTTATATACATATATACTAAAAAATAGAAAAATAGTATATATATATATATTATATAGGTATATATATATAGATATTAATATATATATATTCTTAAATAATAAAAACAATAAAATTAATATTATATAGTCGCGGATATATAAATAACTTTAATATCAATACAACTTTGCCAAAATATAATATGTTATATTATTAATTAATTAATTAATTATTCATTTATTTAT
The DNA here is from genome assembly GCA_963992785.1 of Tenthredo livida. Classification (NCBI taxonomy): domain Eukaryota; kingdom Metazoa; phylum Arthropoda; class Insecta; order Hymenoptera; family Tenthredinidae; genus Tenthredo; species Tenthredo livida. Next base: position 575,368 of record OZ023069.1, read on the forward strand.
ATATTTATATATATACTAAAATCAAGAGACGATATATTATTTGGTTCGTCGCGCGTATTTTTTTTCTTTTTTCTTTTTTTACCTATACCTACATAAATATATATATAGGAGGAATTGTAATTGAATTCTTATGGCAGTCGAACAGCTACGCGATATTAGAGACCCATATAATATATATATGTATGTATATTGCGTACATAAGAGCGCGGATAAGGCACGTTGAAATGGCAGTGTTTAACCACATGGAATGAAGTTTAATAATTAAGATATATCGTTATATTTTTATATAATAATAACGTTATTATAAATTTCGAGTACGGTATCAAATCGGTCAAGTAGGTATATCAATCGGTCAATCTCATCCCATATAACATACAGTATAATATACATATGTTAGATTTTTCATTAAACAACTCTTCTTTGCAAATGGTTTTTTTTTTTTTTTTTTCTTTTTTGTTTTTCGGGATTCCAACGTCATAGGTAGTACAACACCTACTTGACTCGTTTTTTTTCAATATAACGGTATAACAATTCCGGGCTGTTGTCAAGGGTCAAGATTCTAGTAAAAACAATTAGTCAAATGTTTTCCTCGAATAGTATATATTCAGCTTCAAGCAGATTTAGTCACCTGTGAAGCGCAGCTGGGTGCATTAGACAATACGCTAATTCTATAATCCCAGGCAGCGGTTGGGCGCACTCCGAGCAGTACATAGGTATTCATTTTTGGATACTGTTTACCTGCGACAGTCGTCAAAACTGAATGAGACAAATAGATAATCTCAAAAGTCGTGAAATTATTGCACTGCAGCTGTTGTTTTTCGTTTTTAATCCTAAACTGAAGCGAATGGCACAATAATTATACATACGTATACCTACCGCTACTGCGAAAATATTTATGCCTTTGCGTTTCTCGAATCGCTGCACCTTTCACTGATATAATTATCATCGTTAATTCATTATCCTTATCGTAATTAATATCGTAAAAAAAAAATATATATATATATATATATTATACTTAATTTTTCTTAAAAAGACTGAACTTTGACATCAGTTAACGGTATCTTACCCTGCAGACCTGCAGCCTTGCAGCAACCCTAATAACGCGCGAGGACCAATATACATATAAGATATTATTTCATCGTGCCGCCCGACTGAAGGCTAGATAGGTCACTACTTGGTCACTATCAGATGGACCCTAAAGGTCAGGGGCTTTTCCCAGACCTCGTTTTCCGACGTAGACGCGTTCGTAGGACGTCCGTGTATTTCTATAAGGAATTTACCCGCCGATTTCAAACGTCTTCGAAAATGTAAAGCCCATACACCGTGTTTCTTGACCATTTCAAATTGGTTGGTGTCGTTACCGCGAGCGATAGTGTACTCGATATCCTTGTGCTGCGAAAAATATTCATTAATCAATTGTGTAATTCGTTTCTTTCGTTCGTTCGTTCGTTCCAAGTTCAGAAATTTCGTTCATTATCACCTTTACGGCTGGTTGAAGCTTGATTATTCTCATTCGGTGTTTAGTCTGTTGAAGACTGATCTTCAGTATGTGTTCCTCGCCGTGATGGTGCCGTTTAACTTTTCGAGATCGTTTTTTCCCCAGAGGTTTACTCGTTCTTATTTTAGCCAACAATTCTTGCATATCTGCAGTCCTGTTATGTCTCACGATCGACCTGCCTCTAGCTCCCCTTCGGTGTCTTCCTCCATTACCATTAATCTACATGAAGGGATGATAATTAGATAGTCAGAAATTACGTACGTAATATACACACAGCAGTTAATCGAGCCGTACCTTGCAGGAGAAGCATCCCTCAGTTGATATGATCTTATCATCGGCAGGCGGGATGTGGTAGGGGTCAGGATTTATTGGATACGTTGGTACGTTCCCGATATCTTCACCATAAACGCCGCCACCGTTTCCGCCACCGCCGCCGCCGCCTTGAGCGAGCGGAGTTATTGTCGAAAGGCAATGACCCTGGAATTAGTAGAATAGCGGTAAAATGAATCGCCAGTTCATTAAACATTCTAATCATTAACAGTGCGAGGAATATCTCTGAATTTACCAGTCCGATTCTTTGGTATCCGGTCGGACAGCCGCAAGTAAAACCGTTCGTACCGCTCGGGGTGCAGCCGAAGGAACAAGGACTTCCTGTGCACCCGGCGCTGACCTGTAAAGATATTTTTTTCATCAAACCCTGCAGCGAAATATGCAATTAGTTATGAGCCGCCGCAGCTGTTTGGTTCTGCCTGATCCATACCTGGACACAGATTTGTAGATTATTGTCGAATTGATATCCCTCAGGACACCCGCAACGGTAGCTTCCCATAGTATTAATGCATGTGCTACCGCCGCAGGGTGATACGTTGCATTCATTCTCGTCTACGCACTGGTTGTAGTATAGATGTTGAACGAATCCGTCCGGACAACCGCATCTGTAGCTGCCCATCAGGTTCTAAAAATTTGAAAAAAATAAAAAAATACATGCGTGGTAGTTTTCCATGGAAAATTAGCCGCATTATGTTACCTGACATCCGTGCTCGCAGTTAGAATCGTCAGCACATTCGTTTGTGTCTGTACACACCGAGCCAGTGTGATCGAGTTTGAATCCTCTCGGACATATGCATCTGAAACTGCCCAAAGTGTTGACGCAAGTTCCGGGTTTTGGACAGGTTCCAGGAACGTCGGCGCACTCGTTTATGTCTGACGACGGAGGAATGGAAATTTTTTTTAGATAATTGCGTCCGGTTGATAACGTAACCAGTTTTGTATATTTTCTCTCACCGTGACAATTGTCGCCATGCTGAGTGTACCCTTCTCTACATCCACACGCGTAGCTGCCTTGAGTGTTTATGCACTCTTGTTGGCACAGGTGATTACCTGTGGCACATTCGTCCAGGTCTCTGCAGCTAACGCCGTCAGGATTCAGGATGAATCCGACGGGACAAGAACATACGAAGCTACCTTCGGTGTTCAGGCAGTTATACTTGCAGGGCTTTGAACTTAGCTCGCATTCATTTATGTCTGAAACGTACGCGATAGTTGGCAGCTGCAGTCGTTACCTTAATTCAATGTAATCGTTACGAGCTATAATGACGATCCTTACCGATGCAGTGAGTTCCGGATACGTCTGGCTTGTATCCCTTGTTGCATATGCATCTGTAAGATCCGAGAGTGTTTATGCACATTCCGTTTCGGCAGAGATCAGGGATGGTCCTGCACTCGTCGATATCTAAAAGTTTAAGAGTTTGAAAGAGTGTTAGACCTTCTTCCGCGATCTGTCTATCGACATCGTACCTTGACCGTCGACCGAGTATCCTTTTTCGAGACACAGTTCGTTGTAATCGTCAGAATCCCGGTAGGGACATAATTCGCAATGGGAACCCCATGCAGCTCCCATAGTGCAGCAACAGTCGGCTTTGGTAACCGTTGGCTGGCCGATGGCACGAGTTGTGCAACGACCTCCGATAGTTTGTTGGAAACAATAGCCGAGCCTGCGGTCTGATCGGGGAATTTCTTTCGTTAGAATTTGAGACTAGAATAAGAGATAAGAAATCACTTACCGATGCAGGACTTCCCGTCGTTGCTTGGTTCGAAACCGTCGTAACACTCGCACCGATATCCACCGTCGATATTTTGGCACAATCCGTGCCGACATAGACCGGAATTAATCGCGCACTCGTTTATGTCCTTGCACTCGTCTGTCATGCCGATTTGCTGATACCCAGATGGACAAATGCACATGAAAGTACCGATCAGATTCTTGCATTGAAATTTGCACTTGTTTGCCGGTGTTACGCATTCGTCAACGTCTGAAATAATCAAGTGATTACAGAAAACCACATGCATAAAGATTTTCGGGTCCATATTGTGTAAGAATCTTACCTATGCAGTGTCGACCGTCAGGTGCGAGTGCGTATCCGTATGGGCAAATGCAACGGAACGACCCAGGCACGTTGTGGCATCTGAAAGCACACTCGGTGCTCAATTCTTGGCACTCATTTATATCCTCGCAGACCTGATTAGGTCCTGGTGTGAAACCGTCGTTACAGAAGCACTCGAAACCCCCGTCGACGTTGGTGCAGGTACCGTTACCGCATATATGCTGTACGTTCAGGCATTCGTTATCGTCGACGCACTTCTTGCCAGTAGAATCCAAGACGTAGCCGGGTGGGCATTCGCACCTGAACGAACCGTCGGTGTTTATGCATTCCCCTCCGAGGCAGGCGTCCGGCATAAAGTCACACTCGTTCAGGTCGACCCCCAAATCATCCCGACCCGGACCCTGAGGGCACAGTTTGGTGAATTCCTCTGAAATTTAAAAGAAAAAACTTCATCTGCATAGATATCGTTGTTTTCTTAGGTTTTTGGGCTTTAGTCGACGTTTATATCACCTACCGCTTCCCTCAGTTGGACATAACTCGCAGTAGCGACCCCAGGCCATTCCCATTGTACAGCAGCAGTGCTTTCTCGTACTTCCACCCTCACGCGGAGCCAGACATTGACCTCTACGGAAGGTGTTGTAGCATTGTTCCTCTCTTACGTCAATACACTTCATAGAGTCAAGTCTTTCGCTCAGTTGATACCCGACTGGACATTCGCAGATTACGGCACCCTCGGTGTTTATGCATCTGCCGTTCTCGCAGAAGTCTTCCGATTCGGAGCACTCGTCAATGTCTAAAGCGGGGGAAAATAGATAGGGATTAGAGTGGCCGGGACTAGCGATCTGCTTTGGTAAAATGGATAGTCACGAACCGAGACACCTCTTCTTCGAGTTATCGAGCTCGTATCCCGGCGGACAAGTGCACACGTAGGATCCCATCAGATTTTGACACGTTCCGGGTTCAGGGCAAAGACCGGATACCTAAAATCGAGAGATTTGTTTCACTCCATACTCGACGTACGATCGTCGTACGATCTTACCTCGCGACATTCGTCGATGTCTCGGCAGTGCTGACGGTCCTGTGCCAATACGTAGCCGTCCGCACATTCGCAGTTAAAGGATCCTATGGTGTTGCGGCATCTCCCATTTCGACATAGGAAAGGCATGATCCTACACTCGTCAACGTCTGGGAGAGAGACAGAATGAATATGTTTACAAGATAGGCATATGGGGTAGGGTCGGTTTACACCTACCGACGCAATCGTTGTTAGGACTAAGTTTGAAGCCTTCGGAACAATAGCACTTGTAAGATCCGTGCGCGTTGATGCAAGTCCCGTTGTTGCATATATTCTGATTACGTTGACACTCGTCGATATCAACGCACAAGTCCCTGTCTCTCGTTAGCTGGAATCCTTGATTACAAATGCACTGGAAACTGCCCTGTAAATTGTTGCATACACCGTTGCTGCATATACCCGGTCTGTCATAGCACTCGTTGATATCTTCGCAGTCTCGTAAACTGATACCGAGCTTGTAACCAGTCGGGCAAATGCACTCGAAGAGACCCGGCTGATTTACACACTGAGCATTACCGGTGCAAGGACTCGGCAACTGCTGACATTCGTTCTGGTCTATACACTGGTGCGAGTCTTCGTCGTAAACGTACCCGTGATCGCATTGGCATTCGAAACTACCTGGTGTATTTACGCAACGGCCGTGGGAACACATCGTAGGCATGAGTGAACACTCGTCTATCTCTTCCGTGTGATTTGTAAAGGGGTCCTTTATCTCGCCCGGCTTAGCCCCGCACAGGGTTTCGCGTTCACCTGCGAAAAAACGATATACTTTCGTACTTCATTTTCTTACTCCTAGATAATCGGGCGCGTCTTCTTCCTCACTTACGAGTATTTTCACGAGGGCATATTTGGCAAGGGTTTCCCCAGGCTGCGCCCATCGAACAACAGCACAACATTCTCGTCTGTGGCTGCATCATGGGATTCGTGCATCTACCAGGCTCGTAAGTAGTGTAGCACCGCTCTCTTCTCATGTCGATGCACTCCTCTATAGAGAGATATATACACGTGTAACGATAGAAATATAGTTGATCAACGTAAGTGAATAGAAAATACTCACTTCCTCCGGGCATGGGCATGTAACCATCCGGACATTCGCAGTGATAAGACCCTTCGTCGTTGTAGCAATGACCAACCCCACATATGTTAGGATGCAAAGAGCACTCGTCGACGTCTGAAACGAAACGATGAATTATGGACCATAATAAATCTTGTAGATGGCTGTGAACGTGAGATCCTTACCGATGCAGCTTGTCTTTGTATCGTCGAGTTCGTATCCCTCGCTGCAAGAGCACATGAAACTTCCAAACGTGTTGGTGCAGTGACCGTGCTTACAGATACTCTCGTGTTCTTCGCACTCGTTTATATCCTCCAATACTACGGTTATGCTGTTAGGTCTGTACCCGGCACCGCCAGGGCAGAGTTTATCGTACTCTTCGCTCCCGAAGAAAGGACATGCCTCACACCGGCTCCCCCATGCAGTTCCTATGCTGCAGCAGCAAGTCGCTTTCGTCACGGCAGTAGACATGTCGAAAGAACATTGTGGCCTGTTACTACCACTCTCGTAACCGGTGAAACATAAAGACGCTCTTCTATCTACGGAAATAGGGAGATTCGTAACTGGTATTCGAAGTGTCTTAAGACATGGTCGTCTCCTCTCATGTATACCTACCTACGCAAGCATTCCCGGCTTCTACTAGCTCGTGATTGGGAGGACATTCGCACAAGTATCCGCCATCGGTGTTCACGCATTTCCCGTACTGGCATGACTGGGGACTCTCGCACTCGTCGACATCGGTGCAATTACCTCCTGAACTGTCGAGTTTGTAACCGTCGTCACAGTCGCAACGGAACATGCTGAATATGTTCTCGCACCGACCGTAAACGCAGAGATTATTGAACATCACACATTCGTCTATGTCGATGCAAGACTGCCCGTTGCTGTCGTCCGGGTGCATGAATCCCATTTCACATTCGCAACGGAATGAACCCGGGTAGTTTAGACAGTGTCCGTTTTCGCATAGGGTAGAGTCGTTGGAACACTCGTCAACGTCTCTGCACGAATAGCCATCGCCTCTGAATCCAATGTCGCAAACGCACTGCAAGAATAACGTTCCCTCACTCATTTAGACGCTCCGACTTACGCGCCCAGAGTCAGGCAACCGGACTTACCGGTATGAAAACACGATCAATTTTTCACCTGACTTTGACGATTATTATAAATAATAGCGAACCTTGAAGGATCCCTCGGTGTTGATGCACTGAGCGTTGGCATCGCAGCCACCGTTGTTGGTCAGACATTCGTTGACGTCCCTGCATTCAACCCCGGTACCAGTAAACCCTTCCTGGCATGTGCATGCGTAAGATCCCTGGGTATTGCGGCAGTCGGCAAATTCGCTGCAGGTATAAGCGTCGAGCATGCACTCGTCGTCGTCTGTGCACCCTGGATCGCTACTCTCTGGCTTTACAGAGTATCCCTCCTCGCAACGGCAGTTGAAAGAACCGATCGTGTTGGCGCATTCGCCGTAGCCACATACGTGGGGCTGTGTTACGCACTCGTCGACGTCTGCGAGGTCCGGTTGGGTCAATGATTAATCAATAGGGTCGCTCGGATGCCGGTTTAATTATTGTTTTTAGAGATCTTACCGATGCAGGAGGTTCTGTCTCTGCCAGGCAGCAGACCGTCGGTGCATAGGCAAGTGTAGCTACCCAGAGTGTTCGTGCATTTACCCCCGTTGCAAATCCGGGGATTTTCTTTACACTCGTCTACATCGGTACACGATCGTCCGTCGAGGTTCAGGGCGAATCCGGTACTGAATAGAATTCGGAAAATGTAATCGCCTGTCATACTGGAGCGTGAAAAGTAAGATATTGATGATTCCATACCTGCAAGAGCACGAAAAGCTCCCCGGTGTGTTTAGACACACGTCTTCGCACCCTCCGTTGCTTGAAGAACACTCGTCGATGTCTTCGCAGTGGGATTTCAGTCCGGTTTGTTGGTACCCTTCGTCGCATATGCACTGATAAGTTCCCATCATGTTCTCGCACACGCCGTTTGAGCATATACCACTCGTCCTTGAGCACTCGTCTATATCCTTGCATGACTCTTTGTCCGGACCTAGCTCGTGGCCTGGTGGGCAAATGCACTTGAAACTGCCCTCAGTGTTCAAGCAGCTACCTCCTCGACAGAGTCCTGGTGTTTCTGTACACTCGTTCTTGTCTGTAATGGAGTTTTTTCGACTTTTAATTTTGTTAAAATGGAAAGTTACTCGGTACAGAAGTGATGGAACGGGCGTTCCATTTTTATACTATCGAGTCAACTTACCCATGCAGATTTTCATTATTTCGCTACTCTGGTAGCCGGGGTTACAATCGCACTGGAAATTTCCCTGGGTATTGCGACAGGTCCCGTTACCGCATACACCATGCATTATGTTGCATTCATCGATATCTGTAGTATGGGGACGAAATAAGAATCGTTAAAAAATATATTTCAAGTATTCATACCCCCACCTTCAACGGTCACATACCTTACGAACGTGTACCTAAATTATTTTTGGTTGTCATTCGACTTACCCACCTATGCATTTTATCCCATTTTCATCAAGCGTGTATCCCTGGTGACATCTACAGCTGTAACTACCCACAGTGTTCTTGCATCTTCCGTTCAAACACATGTTAGGAAATTCTGTGCACTCGTTTATGTCTTTTCGATCCGTAAACCCAACGCCTTTTGGGCACAAATCGGAGCGAGCTTGTGACCCGGGCTTGGGACAGGCGTCGCACTTTTCGTCTCCCCATCCTCTGCCTACGGAGCAGCAGCAAGTATTTCGTGAGAATCTTCCGTCTATCGGACTCGCGCATTCCCCATGCCTGTACTCCAGGTAGCAGGACTCTTGCCTTGTGTCGATGCACTTTGTATCTAGAGAAAAACTAATGTGAGGGAGAAATTTTGTCGAAACTTTCTCATTATCTTATCATCTTTATTTATTAACAACTCACGGGAAGCGTCCAGGGTAAGACCTGGTGGACATTCGCACCGGTAAGAACCGTCAGTGTTTACGCAGGTTCCTCCTCCTTTGCAAATATCTGGGCTAAGTTCGCACTCGTTGACATCAGAGCACGATTTTCCGTCCACCTTAGCATAGCCCACCGAACATTCGCACAAAGAATGGTCGCACTTTTCGCAAGGACTTCCCCAGGCTAGGCCGACCGAACAGCAGCATTCCGACTTCAGGGCTAGACGTGGTAGGTTGTTCTCACATCGTCCGTGAGCCATTTTTGTCCAGCAGGAGCCTTTCCTGTTATCTGTGGGAGCGATAGTTTCCAATAATTCCGATCTCTAGAGACCTGCAGGTATCCAGGGAATACAGACCTATGCATATGTGTCCAGTATTGTCGAGTATGTAACCAGGCTGGCATTCGCATTCGTATGAGCCCTGGCCGTTGACGCAGATTCCGTTGATGCACGCGTCTGGCCCCAAATCCTGACACTCGTCAACGTCTTCGCACATTTGATTCTGGATATTCAGCCTCGTACCCGTTGGGCAGATGCACTGTAACGTAATCGGGGTGAATTATGTTCTTTTTTTTTGAGTTTCGTCGTGTTATCATATATGTACCTGAAAACTTCCCGGAGTATTTCTGCACTGTCCACCGCTGCAGAGATTCTCTTCTAATACGCACTCGTCTATATCAGTGCACAGTTTGCCAGCCGCGTCGACCTCGTAGCCGGTGTTACATATGCAGCGATGTGTTCCCATGAGATTCTCACAGCCGCCGTTAACACATATGTTAGGATTTTGCGCGCATTCGTTAATGTCTGGAAGTATAATCTTGATGTTATTACATAACGAGACAAAGGTAATCAAATCGTACGATTATACCGACGCCCACAACTCACCGTCACCGTTGTACGTCATTCCCGATCCGTGCGGACACAGAACGAGAAATTCTGTTGAATCCGGAACGGGACAAGGCTGACAATTGCTGCCCCAAGCTAGAGGCTGACCAAGTATCACAGTGCAGCAACAGCAGCTGGATTTTGTCACCGCGGTTGATGATGGATTTGAACACTGCCCGTCCCTGTACTGCGAGTAACACAAATCTCTTCGTGTATCTGTAGGAAGGTGCGATTAGTTAAGTTTGTCTGTCGAATTCGATGAGTTGGGTTGGGTTGAGGAATAAGTGCTCAAATAAGTTTATAGACGCAATACGTACCGAGACAAGATCTTCCGTCTAATCCTAAGTTAAGTCCGGGGTTACACTCGCAACGGAAACTTCCGATCGTGTTTACGCACCGACCATTGTGGCAGGGGGAGCTTTGGCACTCGTCGATGTCTAGGGGGAGAGAAAATACAATCAATTACCGTTACATCACACAATTGAGTCAATTCGTATTTTATCATCTTACCAACGCAGTATCTATGGTCGGAGCTGAGACGGTAACCAGAATCACATACACACTGGAAAGAACCTTCCATGTTCACACATTTCCCGTTATCGCACATCCCCGATACGCACTCGTCCGTATCAACGCAGAAAGTGTTGTCTCTTGACGCGGTGAAACCGGGCTGACAGACGCAGTGGTAAGACCCCGGCGCGTTTTCGCATCTACCGTTCAGGCAGATTCGCGGATTGTCTACACACTCGTCGATGTCTGAAACCGAAAGATATATATGGACAATGTTCTTTTCTTTATAAACTATGTACGATAGATCTCAGTCAACGCGACTTACCGACGCACGTATTTCTCACGGGTGACAATGAGTAGCCCTCGTCGCATTCGCACTTGTGAGATCCATCCATGTTTGTGCAACGTCCATTACCGCACATATCATGGTCCTGGCATTCGTCGTGATCTGCAAGTGATCGCATATAAATAAGACATACGAAGGTATGAGTCTTGGTCTTCGAAGCATCGTTATTCTCGTTTCACTGACCAGTGCAGTATCGTCCATCCCCCGAGACTACGAATCCTGGCGGACAATGGCACTCGAATTTACCAGGATAATTTCTGCAGTTTCCATCCTTGCAGAATCCCAAATCACACTCGTTAACGTCCTCGCATCTGTTGCCCTTCTTCTCATACCCAGGAAAACACTCGCAGTCAAAACCCACGTCGCGGTCCGTGCACTTTCCCTGGCCGCATATACCTGGCATGAGAGCACACTCGTCGACCAGTGCCACGTCTTCCGGCTTCTGACATAATGCCTCGTGTTCAGCTGTCGGAATTCGATTCGAGGTGCAATGCGTTGAAATTTTTATTCGCTACAGTACTATTGAGACAAGCATAATTGGGGAGTGATTTCTGACTTACCACTGTTGACCAACGGACATTTGTAGCAAAATTCGCCCCAGCCTCGACCCATGTTTCTACTACAGCAGCAGTCCTTTTTGCTCAGTTTCATAGATAGGCGGTTCCTACACTCGCCATTTCTGTTTACTGCCAGGTAACAAATACCCTGACGTCCGTCTGCGGAAAGAAAAACAAAACAGGAGTGAAAAATATTCAGCGAAGCTAGTAGGAAATTGAATTAATTGAAATCTTAGATGTCGATCGACTCACCGATACAGTACTTGCGATTCTGGCTCTGAATGAACCCAGGATCGCAATTGCAAAAAAAACTGCCTTCCGTGTTAACGCAAGTTCCATCAGCGCACACTCCTTCCTCCACGCACTCGTTTCTGTCTTTACACACGTTGCTTTCCAGATCTCTCTCCTGTCCCTCGGGACACTCGCACTTGAACGAACCCGGTGTATTCAGGCATTTTCCACCCTCGCATAGTCCAGGTATAGCCTCGCACTCGTCGATGTCTGTGATCGATTAGTATAGTACATGAATGATTGATTGATGATAGAACGCGATGGCTACTCACCTACGCATTTTCCCTGATTTGTCTTGAGGTAACCAGTCTCGCAGTCCAATCTCTGTGGGCACCTTTCGCAGGGATGACCCCAGCCCTTTCCTACCGTCGCACAGCATAATTGACGGGTACACACTACACCGTGGAGACTAGCCAGGCATTGTCCGTTTCTAACTTTGGTATAGCAAGGCCCAGTCCTGTAGTCAGTCTCGCATCTACGACCCGTGTAGCCGTAGATGCAGGCGCATCTATCAGGACCGATACATCGTCCCTGGTTCTGACAAGGCTCTCTGCAAATTGCTGCAAGGATACGAAAGTCTGTTGTAACATAGAAACGGGTTCGAAGAACAACTAAACTAACGTACAGCTAGTGCACTTACGTTCGTTACAAAATTCACCCTGGTATCCTGTCCTGCACTGGCAACGACCGTCTACACAGTGTCCATTTATACATTGTGCCCTACACGAGCTACCTTCTCCACGATGATTTTCTCCTCGATGATTTTCTCCCCGATGATTTTCTCCCCGATGACCAGGACCAGTCCCGCCGTTTCCGGCCCCGTTTTCGAAGCCTGGAAATACTTTAAGGAGAGAAATTTCGGGCATTTAGTATGGTAGCAGTTCGTTTTCACTTGTGATACTCGTACCAGGAATATCGAGCGCGATATCGTGTACAGGGAACATTACGTTATGCGGCAATCTGTAACGATTAAAGATCTCGATTGTCCGGCGGAGAATCCCCGGGGAGAGGCTGCTAGTCTTGCGCAATGTATCAGTGAAACGACGTAATCATCACGAATTGATAATCAGATTGTGTTCCTATTCCATCAACCTGATTTGGTGTGTAATTTAACTCTGTGTAGTGTGCGTGATGTATATTATAAACGCGTTTACCAGCGGGCTAATTACCAGCAATAGAACGGTGTTAATTATTTGCCGCTGTTTGATTTATGCTCCATTAGTATATGCACCAACTTTCGTCATTAGAGTTCTCTAATCCCAGTTTCAATAGATGAATAAATTCTGTATGGTGCCAGTTGGGTCCAGCATTGTAGAAAACCGGCCATGGCACGGGCCTCGAGATGCCTGAATAGAATCATTCTCAATCGTCGCGCTGGCACGATCTTATAGTACCACCTGATTTATGGCCAGTAAAGAGTGGCGGCGAAGGGTGTGAAACGCTATTAGAATTTTCAAAGGTGCTTATGCTTCTGTTCCAACGTAACTGCACTGCCTATAACACTCAGTCAGTCCTATGATAAATCAGCCCTTTGGCTCGAGTGCAGCCGGTCAAGATTCTCACTAAGAAACTATACGATGATCGGGATGAATAAGTGTATAGGTATATAAGCAGACGCGGGAATGGGAGCCAGAAACCCCGCACGATACTATTATTATATTTACAAGTGTATTGAGAGACGCTGATGACTTGTTTACTTTCCGACAAGTCGATCGTTATCAGGACATGTTCGATATCGAGGTGAAGATCAGCTGATTCATTCCGTATTGAATTCGGGATGGAATGTATGTACCTATACGCTATACTATATATATGTGTATATGGTGCCCGTGCAGCTCTGCAGCTACCACTGCGATCAGTTAATATTCTTACTCGGAAAGGAATTATTCACGTTCTTAGAAAAATATCGATATTTTACCGATCTAGACCTCGGAGAAGAAGGCATTGACTTCCGTAGGTAGTCCAGACGGCCTGGTAGGCGTCCCTATAACGAGATATCAACTCGCCCTGTATGTCGTCTTGCCTTGCTTTTTCTCGGCCTTTACCTCCTAGCCGTATTCTTGCATCCATTTAGTAGAATCGAGTCGATATTGAATTGTAAATCGTCAACGGATCACCGGAATTATCTTAAATTTTTTTTTGCCAACTCGAGACGTCGCAATCAATAGGTAAATCACAATACCTTTTTGATGAGAAGACGGATTGCAGGCAGAAGACATGGCCCCGGTATCGCAGAGGCAAAGATTTGGCTGTATGCATCTACCTTGGGTTCCACATCGCCTCGAGCATACGGCTGAAACATATCATATACGAACGGGAGGCTGACGCCTGAAATTCTGATGGACATTTTATGGCTAAGAATATAATAACGCGATTAATTTCTCTTCATTTCATCTCCCATCATCATATCTATCTACGATATTACGATTACTCACGAATCACGCACAGGCCTGAATCGGACTTCTTGGTCCAGCCCGGACAGCAGTAGTTCTTGTACCTCGTCCTGCAAATGTTCGGCCTGCAATAAAGAATTGGTAATGATTAGGGTGCGGCGGTTTCGAATCGGCTAAAAGTACAATTTGCATGCAGATAATATTACGCTACGAATTTAGGAGAGAATAAATACGCCTGCAGATAAACGCGTTCTATATTTATTGTATATCTGTGAGGGTATGAAGTACGTGAATCACTTCCCGCTCAAACAGATTGCGGGACGTATAATAATGCTATCGCTATTTTCTTGCCAACTCCGAGGGCATCAAGGTCGATTGTGTAAAATAGAAAAAGACCTTATGTAGAATGAAATTGTGTCACCAGCCGGATGACGGCGATGATTCATGCATACGCGATAGAGGACCGATCCTCGAAGTCCTCCGAGCTGCTGCAGCGCAGTAAAACGCTAGTATCAATGCATACGTATGCGTGTACGATCAGTGGGTCCCGGAAGAAACAGAAGATTTCAATTAACAGTCTCCGCCACGTAAAAGCTTGTATAAATGAATGAGGAAGGAGGTGCAGTAGGTACTACCTTCGGCTATACTACAGCATTTTTCGAATATTTCAATCTACCTTCTCTATTCAGCGTGATTCAGCTCCGAAGTAGATAACGAAATGAAAGTGGCGCTGCGCGGAGAGTGACCAAGCCAAAAAGAAAATTAGGAAACAATTTTCCCATTATTTATTCCACCTCGTATAATAATTCGAGCCATTGCCTATGGGCACCGTACAAAATACTTTCTCAAACAGATCTGTAGGACAGAATGAACGTTCTTCTTTAAAGCGTTGTTATACCGTCATTCATCATAACCAGCGAATCTGAACTTTCATTGCGGTGCATATTTCTTTAAACGATGTCTCTATCGATGTCACCCTATGCATGCATACAGGTTCGAAGATCAGTGATCGGTGTGGTCTTTATATTTCGTTTGAAATGTTTACCTCTCATTCAATCAACCCCATTATGTACCGTCCATTGACGGGATTGATCGTTCAGGTTTGACCAAGAGGTTGCAGGTTGTTGGCTATATCGTTTTATAGTACCACTGTATATCAGACGCATAATAGCGTTCCTTAGATTTTTCCTACGTCAGTGTATACGACGTTAATCCTAAACTTTCGTCTTTCAGGTATGAGATGCTTCGATTATGATGGATCACGTCGCGAAGAATTGAGACACACTCGTTTTGGTCATCCTCCGCACGTGGATCAAGCAGGCGTGAAACGTGAGTAAAATTTAACAAACTGAAATACAGTTTCTCATTGATATATATAGTATCTAATTATTTGTCTATATATCACTCGCGCGTATGAAAAAAAAAAAAAAAAAAAAAAAAAAAAAAACGAGTGATTAAAATAACGTTATTTTTAACCTGACCCGCGTACACGTAGTCGTGTTAAGCCAAGGGCCGCAAAAAACAAAAACAAAAAAAAAGTGATACCCTTCGAGACAAGGCACTCCATTCACTGCCCTATTCCCCGACGAGATTCTCTTCCGTGTAATTAACGCTTGGTTAAATAATTTTCTTCAATCATTCCCATGACTGCGGTAGTAGGTTCTCATGTTATTAATGCCTCTTTCATTTTTCGCACTGACGTTTTTTTCTATTTTTTGACTCGTTTTTTCAAACTCTCCTGACCAATATATCGAGTCAATCCTTTCGTGACACGTCGATAGATGTATAATATATAATATATATATATACGTATAACGACGCTGATCAACTATCGAAGGAAGTATCGCCAAATAGAGAAAAACCGGCTAACAAGCATTATTATAGATATATAGTACATATGTATAGGTATGTATATGCGTAAGTTCCGAACACGCGTATATGGTATGATTATCGGCGCCTACGTGGTGAAATTAACTCGAAGCACGCTAACGACGATGGGTTCGACGGATGTTGGCGTGACTGACTGTATTATAAAATAAGAACGTTGCACCAGCACCAGCACCATCACCATCAGCATCAGCATCAGGCATCTTCGACCAGCATAAGGATTTATCTTGCACGTAGTCGATTATCTATTGATTTTTTTTACTCTCATATACCTCATTGTGAGAACTTAGGGTATATATCAAATCTCTCATGTATATGCTCTTGCTCCTGCTCCTGCTCCTGCTCCTCCTGGCGCTGCTGTTGGACGGACGTCACGGTGTTAAATTACACATTCTCATATGGCTTTCGACTATTTATCAATACGAATAGACTTCGAGCATGTACACCGCGAGATATACCATTCGGCTTTATATGGATAAATTTAAGATGATTTTTTTCAAAAACCCGTTGATATGCGTATAACCCGTTGAGTTTTTGGGTGAGGTGTTGTAGAACTTATTTCGTCCATTACCTTATAATACATGTATATTGTACATATATACCTATATATGTACTATATGCTCAATTATAATGTGCGACGGTTGAAACTGTATAGCGTATGTTATAATCAACCAAGTACATATTTGTTAACTGATACACGTCCCACGCGTGCAGCACTGTGATTAGGCAATTATCTACAGCAAACAATGAAACTTGGCTACCCTTCGCGCGTCTAGTTTACGTTTATATTTATTATATACACGCACGTGTATACGATATATGTATATACGCGGTACGGATATGTATATATATATTTTCGAAAAACACCGTGTATGTATAGTATTTGATGATAACAGCTGCAGCAGGACATGCAGCGTTACATGGGTTCACGATAGAGTTTCGTATTTTTTTTTCACACATTTTTTGAAAATATATTCGATGACCAAATTCCGAAAAACTGATCGTAAGAATAAGAAGAAGAAAAAGAAGAAGAAGAAGAAGAAGAAGAAGGGAAAAATAGAATGGGATCCGGGATATGTTATTTCTCTATCGGACGTTGACTGCGCCCATGGCCGTTCCGACGACCTATACCTATACCTATATACGTATATAGTATATGCGTACATATATGTATGTATGTATGTATGTATGTTAGAAATGAAATACCTACGTGCATATACTTATGCAGCTATACACTCCTCGCCCCACTCGAGTATATCCGATAACTTAATAGATTTAAATTCTCGGCCCTATCGCGACATTTCATTACAAGCTCCTATATACCCGATTAGCTGCAGGTCGGCCCGACTTATAGGGTTCTCACAACTTCAACCCCGTGCAGACCATATAATATAGGTAATATATAATAAATAACTGTGGGTATTGAATTTGAAGATTTGAAAAAAAAAACAAAAAAAAAAATATTATATCGGAAATTTCACACCTTATATTACATAAAAAAAAAAATCTACGGGATTATTGAACGATCATTTTGTAAAATGGCTCAACCCATACATACGATCAGAGGAACCGATAAGTACCCGCGTGGATCCGGGTTGTAATTTAAACACCCGCGCCTAATAATACGCTTTTAAAATTCTTAAGTAGGATGCCTCGAGGCGAAAATCATTGCCAATAAGAATATTCATCGGATTCCTATAACATTCCATAGGTATACGATCCTACTTTACGAATTCAACTATATTATACAAAAAAAAAGAAATAAAAAAAAAACAGAAAAAATTGAAAACGTATATAAAATCTCTTAAATATCCGGTACATATGTGTATGATACCGGTGCTGCAGATATCTCGGTCTGAAAACCACAACCGTTATACCTGCGATGCAGCATACATACCCGCGCATACGTTGCATATTCTAGACTCTATTTTATTCCTAGATAAATCGCTTGTCTAAATATTAATGCATAATGCATAGTGAATATGTAGGTACCTATAGATCGCGGAGAGTGGGCAAATCTCGTATTCAATCAATATGATAATAATTGATTAATATATACAAATCTTAGATTGCCATTCCCTTTACGATATCATAAACGAATAGAGTTTTAAATAAATTGAAGATAGCTGTGATTGTGATTATTTGATGTACGTATATTACACGGTCATATGTCATGT
This sequence comes from Tenthredo livida, assembly GCA_963992785.1. Taxonomy (NCBI): domain Eukaryota; kingdom Metazoa; phylum Arthropoda; class Insecta; order Hymenoptera; family Tenthredinidae; genus Tenthredo; species Tenthredo livida. Next base: position 593,386 of record OZ023069.1, read on the forward strand.
GTAATAAATGCATAAGAGATTGTGTTAATAAGTGAATTAATCATTATGGTCAGCGGGTGAAAGAATGATAATTATGGTGGTAGGGAATTAGGTACACAGCGTTTATAATTCCCCAAATAGAGCACGAGCTAACGTGTGATATATAACGCGCTAAGTATTAGTTCGTTGGAATGTTATAATCAGAGATTTATGTTTAATACGCAGTTGGCCCTGGTATAAGTTATGAGATTAACGATTACTAGGAGGAGGTAGTAAGCTGAAGAGAGTAGCGTTTTACACGTGTCACAGGAGCTTTTCATCTCCTTGATGCGCCCACTCACGTCACGTCACGTCAGATATTAGTTGGCCCAAACCTTTGGTTGAAATTGCTAATTACTATTGAGTATAATCATCGTCTTATATGAGGAGGACAAAAAAAGGTCTTATATATACATATATACACGCATATTATTCATATTTTTAAATTATTTCTATATGGTGTTGAGGAATCGGTGACGAAGATGAGAAGCCCCAAACGCCATATACACTATACCATCGTTTGGATATACCTAATTACGTACATGTCCAGCGTGGGTCTATAAGTAGCTAAACGAGTCGTAATAGCCGAGTGTATGCGTGTATACGTTTCAATCTGTCCAAATCTAGCCTTGTAGTAAAAAAAGATGAATAAAAAGAAATAGTAAAAAAATTAAGAAAATAAGGAGAGAAAAGAAACTTGTAATTATTATATCCCACGGGGCAGTAAAACGGTTGTATTGCATGAGCTACGTACATACGTACGTACGTACAGCTACATTAGGTGCTAGTATACGTAAAAAAGCTCGCGACCTCTCGCACCCGAGAGCTGTTGACTTTAAAGCTGACGACTCTTGAAAGCCCATTTATTAACGGTCAAGAAGAACAAACAGCCGGACAGCAGGGGTCTTCTTCTGTAAACCGCGGGGGTTAAAAACAGGAAATATAGGCTCTGTCAAGATCGAAAATAACACAGAGGGTAGCATAGGATTTTGGAGAAAATCATTTTTATACAGTTTTATAAAAATTGGGTAAAAAAGGTGATATATTCTTTTTTCAAAGGTGTAGAAGCGTACTGATTGAGTTAGATATCACATTTTTGTTACAATAGTGTCAACATCCCGTATAATCAACTATATCCACGCTGTAATTTACGGGGATTTCATTTTTTTTTTCTCATTTTTTATTTATTACCTATTCGTTATTTTTTTTTTTTTCCTTAAACATATACTAGGTTTATGAGCATATGTGCGATATATTACACGATGAATCATACCTGCAGAATCTGTATGCAGAGTCACGTTTACACGTTCAATAAAACGTCCATTAAACATCTAATTATCGAATACATATACCTACATTTTGTTTGATGTAACGATGCGATTATTAGGTAAATCTTTACTTATTGCAATTTTCTTTTTTTCTTTTACACAATATATTTGCATATAAGATTATTATCGGACGACTAGCAAGGGCTGGGATTGAAATTCCGGATTTTAAAAATCCCCAAAGTCTGCATAGGTCATTTAAAAAATCCAATAGGCCGATATAAGATCCCGAGTATTATATATTATACGGGCAGCCTTGATCCAGACTAGTACTACTACCACTATACTAGGCTATTAGCCATTAAATTATGGAATGCAATGACCATTCAAGTGATATGAAGCGGATTGAAACTTAATGGCATATATGTATATAATACATTATACAGTATATCGCGCTAATTGCACTCATAGTCATCGGCCTTCGTCGCAATAATGTATTTCATTTAAAGTATATACATGCGTATAGGTATGATACACATAAGTTTATTCATCTTTTGATATTTGTATTATATATACGCAAGCATATATGAGTGCGTGTTGTGTGTGTAACTTTTTTTCTTTTTTTACTCCGTTCGTGTAACAGGCATACCTATGCCTACTGCAGGGGTAAAAATCTCTGTCTAAGATGTATGAAAAGAAAAAAGAAAGAAAAAAAAAGCGTTTTCTCTAATCTCAAACTCTCGAGATATACGAGTTAGGTACATATATATATATATATATATATGTGTGACCGCATATACAGATATGAGACAGATTCCAGAGCGAATAGTTATCAATATATAAAACTCTGTAAGTGTAATAGAAAAAAGAAAGAGAAAAAAAAAAAAAGATTTGAAGATGTAAACGCTGCGACCCCATGCGCTCGATCGGAATGAAACGAAATTCGGATTTATAAGTCATGTGTGTACCTATATTGATCCATAAATTCGTTACGCGGGCACGAGATGGTGTAACCCCGGTATTTCAGGACTCGTGCCCGGTATAACCAATTAGGAAATTATTCACGCCAATTATTAAGCGTGTAACTGGGTTAAACTGTGGGGCTGACGTAACGCGATCGCGGGGGAGTGGGACAAAAAGTGAAAGAAGTAAAAAGGCACGCTTATACGCACATATCTACTGCTATAGCTAGGTTAAAGAGATTAAGCGAGGGAGATGGAGATGGAGATGGAGATGGAGATGGGGATGAGGATGAGGAGCTGGTTCGGCTGATGCCTTCCTTCTTGCAAGCAGATGTACCGTCGTCGTCTCGCCGCAATTCCTAGGCGCCTTTACTACTTAATCGCCTCGCGGTACACAAAGAGGTTATTCAGCAGATGTGCATAACTTTGTACATCGTATATAAAACCAAACTAGGGTCAAGCGACGAAGTGATACGTATGTATATACCGACCATATATGTATATGCAAGAGATCGGCATTTGGCTGAAATTAAAATGCGAAGAAATTTTTATAAGATTTGAACATTTTCTTAGTTAATTGCTGCGCAGGTTATATTATGCAGTAGAGATCGATGACCTTTTTAATCCGACGTAGGTACGAAATAATTAAAAATACAAATTACAATCAATTTATACTTCTGGTTACTATATAACGAGGGATATAAGGCGCGCTGCTGCTGCTGCTGCTGCTGCAGTACCGCATTTTCATAAAGGATACTTTCAGTAACGGATAGCCACTTCGGAGTTATTAATGTCTATACGTGCGTCTTACGCCCTTTTAACATACACGTATGTGTACGCAAAGATCGGGCCCTTTAAGATCTCAACCCTTTCTCTTCCTTTTCTTTTTATTATTACTTGTTTTTTATTTGATTAACGAAAAATTTTAAATATCATTAGTAAAAACCCGATTTCGTAACGACGATGAACCATCTTTTGGATGAATTCGATGTATATTCTCGCCGTGAATTGATTTTCAAATTCTATGGGAAAAGGCACCGACGCGACGCAGATTTTATATACCTACATATCGTGTAAAAGCCCGAGGTGTTGAATGTATGTACACGTCGTATAATCGATTCGAAATTCAAGTTTGGGAACATGAGTAGTATAGTATAGTATACATATATGTGTATACATATATACAGAATACACGATAGAGCAATTGGCGTTCCTGATAATAGTACGTCGGCGAAACCAGTCATACGTACGGATCGACGACGTGCGTGGGATACAAGCAACATATTATCATCCGGCGATATTCCTAGAATTTTTATTATTCTCATTTATTTATTTATTTTTTTATTCTTATGTATATATATATGTACATATGTATGTATATATATATATATATATTATATGTAGTGGAATAAAAGCGTCATCGTTAAGATAACACATGCCCTACAAACGTTGAACTTTGTCAGCAAACTATATAATTATTCGCACGGTTTAGATATACATATATATACATGTATGTATGTATGTGTGTATATAAAAATTGTCGCCGAGGCTCGAGGTCCGCCAATTTATTTGACGATAATTATATTTATATACACTAGCTGTATGCATTTGTGCAATAACTGTTAGAATTTAACTTATATACCTATATACCTCTACCTATGTACTCTTAAGTTTTCTAGATTTATGCTCATTGCTAAATAACTCTCCATGTATACATATACACATACATATATATATATATATATATATATATATATATATATATATATATATATATATATATATATATATATACATATATATGAGTCGGACTCAATTGAAGATACGTAAATTTATTCATAACCCAATTATTATCAAACTAGGCCGCGTTTTGTACAATCCTATTAATTCCATCTCGACTTTACCCCTCGGACTCTGATCCTGTTTCATTAATTCAAGGATATCTACGAAAAATTGAAAACGACTTTAATACATAGATTTTTTGAACTTTTTTCATTTGCAAATGTCTGAAGAGTACCGGGTTACGTAATTTAGCCATTATGCAGCCAGCAGACTTCTGCAAAGTTTCACTTGGTCGTAAAAGTTGCGTGAAAAGACACCAAAGCTCCACAGGGGTGGCCGCAACTCGAATTTAACGGGCTTCGCGTTCTGCAGTAGGTATACATACGTCTCGTATAATCCTACCTTTTGCTGTGTGTAGGTGGCTACGACGTATTACATGCATTTGCTCATTTATTTTTCGCTAACTTCCGCGAACCTATACGTGCAGTATCTAATTATCGCATGAAATGGAGTTAGACTTCGTGTGCGCGCATACGAAAAGGGCGTAATTTTTAGTAACTAAGTTGAAAGCAGAAAAAAAAAACATCAAATGCAATGAAAGGAAAGAGAGAAAGAGAGAGAGGGAAAGAAAAGTGAAGAAAAAAAACCACTTGTTGGTATAATACGATGTATGTATGTACGTGTATCGCGTTTCTTATGTCGTGCCGCGCGATCGTCCTCAACAGCTAAACCAACGCGTTCACACGGCCACGTGAAGACCCTTTAACCGCGTGCCGCTGCTGTTACATATATACCTAGATCCGCGTATATTATTATTTCAGCTTTTTCCGTAAGCTAGTCAAATGCCAAGGTTCTGCCTATTTTTATTCTTATTTTTATTTTATTTTTCTTCTATGACAGAACACGAGGATCCTCCATGGACTCGAATTTACCATTATACTTTCAAAGTTTCGCTCTGCTGTATAACAAAGTTGTTCAATAAAATGAATAAAAAATATCTAACGAAAAATGACGCGATCTTGGAAATGCCGGAGGCCAAACCTACGTGCTTGGCTAATTCGTCCCTCGGCTATAAAGAGGCACGACGATCAAGGTAATATACCTACACGTTCTTCTCCTGTTATATTATTACGCGTTTGACGATATGTCGTTTACTCAATCGACGAGATCCTATCTCTCTTATCTTGCGAATTTTCTTTTTTTTTTTTGCGACAGTAAAGATTTGCTGAATCCGCCCGCTGCGTGCAGCAGCAGCAGCAGCAGCAGCAGAGACGATGAGGCAATTTAAAATAAACTTGCAATTTCAATTTCAATTGCAATAACTACCTAAGATTAAACTAGAACTTGCAATTCGTTCGTTATATACTATATTGCACAACGTCAATTTATTTATTAACTTCTTTGGTACGATATCGCACATTATACCGCAAGCTATTATTCAACGTTACTAGCTATAGTATAGCTATCCATCCCGTTTTACGAGAATCCATAAAATAGCATTAATATTACTTAATTTACACATTCATTCGTATCTAAATGTTAAATATTTACGCTCGAGAATTCTTTTGGTAAATATGTAAGGAAATTCGTGAATTATTTTGTAATCGCTAATTCTATTCCTATATATTCCTAATTCCGGATGTCGTAAAACAGCTGTACATAATATCATGTGTATACCTATGCTAGTTTATTTTAACAACGATATAGTGTACCTACGGGTTTCTGTATAAATCACATGTTTCGCGTGGGTGCAGTTCATCGCGAAACTATATTCACATAGGTATATACCTAAAATAAGAAATATATGGTCAAAAATGAAAACGACCAAAAATTCTTGAGAAAAAAAGTAAAATCTGATAAAATAAGAGATGCCACATCATTTCACCATGCATGGCATGCATCGGTTCATCGGCCCAGTCCTGCTGCAGCGGTTCCGCTGCACCGTAACTAATCGGATCAAGTTGACCCTAGATTTGGGGTGTGCATGAGTTTAATATATATGGGCGGTTCTTATCAATTATGTTATTATTATCCGTGAATTTTCTTCTTCTTTTTCTCTCTCTCTCTTTTATCCAACATAATTTATCTCCCGCGTCGCGTGGCGCGCCAGGTATAACACTTTATTATATTATACGATAATGAATCCGTGCCCGAAAGTCTGCGGTCGTCTCGAGAGATTCGGTATCAAAAATCGTTCCTTTTTCACGTCAAATCGAGAAAAAAATAATAATAATAATAATAATAATATAATAAAATTTCACTTACCCGATTAGTGGTACGGGCTGTAAAGCGTTGTCCAAGTCCTGACCAGGGCCAGATGGTTGGCGTAGTCCTTGGGCCGGATCCTGCCGCGAAGGATCGACCAGGATTATTACTACCAGAGGAAATAGGAGCGGCAACATTTTGCGCCAGCTCAGATCCGAATAGCTCTTGCAGTTTTTTTTTTTGTTTTTTTTTTTGTTTTTTAGGTTTTTTTTATTATTGGAATCTAGATGATCCCCTCCGGCGCCCGGGACGGGCTTCAGTCTAAACCAGGGTTAGACATATGGGGGATGATGATTTCGGCGACTAGATAAAGCGCTCGTCAAGCCTACTTCCTATATATGCGCCAACTGCAACGTTAGGATATATTTTTTTTTTTGTTTATATGATATATCGAATTCTTAGAAGAAAAAAAAGGATCAAATAAAATAATGAAATCCATTAAGCGGTCTCGGTTATTAATTCCACGACGCCGCGGCGCGCACCACCAGCGCCGATTGGATTATGCAAATTAGATATAACATATAACGCGTTACTCAATCGGCTCTTTTTTCGGCTCATCACCATTCGCGTCATTATCGAGATCAGCTGTCACGTAGAGATTCTTCGTTATCGTTCTACATTATACCGAGGGCGAGGTTGCAGGCTGATCGTTTCAAGACCTTAAACGAAGGCCGATTTTCTTCAAACTTTCAACTCATATTATACACATACTACTACATGATATGAGAAATCTCGAGTCAACGATCCCGATCGATTCTCTTTCGGTCATTTATTAAAAATCATATTTTCACTCGGGGATCGATCACGGCATGCTGCAATTATAATCCTCGCATATTTTATATCATACTTTCGTCGATGTAGGTGCATATGCATTCATATATCTCTACACGTCTTACGTAACCGCGTACGTACAGTTTTTCTTCATTATATAATACCTGCATGCGTTCGTATGTGGAAAATAAAATCAGGTTAACGAAAATCGACGAATTTTATATTTTATTAAAAGCAATTATTCATCAAACGGTTCGTCAAATTTTTCATACCGGAAGCTATAAAAGCTACGTATTACTATAAACGAAGGTTTCGGCTCTCGCGGTCGCGGCTATAATACGAGATATCTCGTGGCATAAATATGAGGACCTTATCAACCAGGGAAAGACAACGCGAGAGACATAAAGAGAGATGAGTGGACACGGGAAGGGCGCAAAGGCGACAAAGATGATAACACTTCCGCGGTTTATTCCTCGTAATATACAATTGGACAAACTTTCATCAAAATCCTCCGAATCGTCGAAGTTCTGAATTTCAAAAGTCCCGAAAGTTCAAAAAAATAAAAAAAAACATCGAAGGTTTTTCATTCCGAAATTCAAACTTCCAAATCTTGAAATTCCCATGATCCACATTCCGGGAAACAAAAAAACGAAAAAAAAATCAAACCCGAATCATTTATTCCTAATTAGCAAATTTTTTATTAGTACGCGAAATCAAACCTGCCGCGTGCTGGTTCCTCGCGTATTATTATACCACGCGGGGTTAGAGGTCCGTAAATTTGCGATAACTACGCGAATATAATAATTGTTGCTCTAAATATTTTCGACTAAAAATTTTTATACCAATTTTTATGACATAATATAATATAATATGGGGGAGCGGCGATCAGCTGCGCTTATCTCACACGCATGATAATATGCGAGATGGTGAAAAAAATATCATTCGAATTATTTCGTATATAAGGGAGTTATATGTACCTACAGATTATCGCGGATCATTCGCGTTTAGAAAAAACAAAAAATATATTTCTTTTCTCCATCTAACTCCTATACGAATGAATCAGGAGATAATATATATGAATAAATATGGAAAACTATATATGAGATCTATAATTTTTTATACATATATGTATATGTATGACTGAACTTGTCCCTTCGGTCTATCTCATTTAATTTTAATCTTTCGCTTCGTACGTGGTTTGTCTTATGTATAAATTAAGGGAAAACGGCTATAAATTCACGCTTATCACTTCGCCGGTTATGAATATCATAAAATCACTATATGTATATATCAAACTGCAGCATCACTTACGTAGAATGAGAACTGTATATGAGTCTCTTGTCACGTTTATGCTTTCGATATAAAAATGAAGAAGAAAAAGTAAAAGGGAAAGAAAAAAAATGAATAAATAATTGTCAATTAACTTGTTGTACTGCTTAATAATCGCTTCATATTTTTTTTTCTTCTTCTTCTTATTGTTATTATTATAATAATATCTGCTGATTCTATCGATTCATATAACTAATGAAAAATTCTAACGATTATACGAGATTGAATTGTATATCACTGCAGGTTTTCACTCCGTTGTAGTAAAATCATCGTCATATATAGTTTATTACGGTATATAATAAATACTCGTAGTATTCCTTGAATGAAAATTTCTTTATTTTATTTAATTTTATCTTATTTTTTTGTTTCGTTTTATATCGACAAATTTAAAAATCGGCTAATATAGTAGATCCTAATACGCGTTCGATATACGGTTAAGGTTTGTCGCAAGCGTCTAGATCTTCTCGGGATCTGAATCCCAAGTGAAGCTGCGTCGACGGGACTCTACACGGCACTGGCGCGTGCAGCAAACCACTCGCGTCTCATCTCGACGTTGCTCTCTAAAGACGACGGCGACGACCACCACCATATTACTCTCGTACCCACCAATCTGTACATTCTATATGGATACACGATACCATATATACACAGGCATCAATTTTACACACAAATATCTATAGGTATATGTGTATATCGACACCACGTACTCCCACGCCCCATATC